>CM070666.1:11801652-12379152 GCA_036346575.1 Dendrocalamus sinicus | reverse complement strand
TAATCCCAATTTGCATAGCATGCAAGGGTAAATTTTAATTTAGAGCTCTTCTTTAAAAATATAGTCATTTTTAATTAATAAATGAATGTCCAAATCCTATTGGTAGAGGTAGCTCTCCAAGAAAAGTCAAATAACGGATATACCAGATCACCGGGAACCTAGCAACCAGGTCATCGCTACAATGCATGCAAATGTTAATCGGACAAATTCAACAGGAATGTTCCTTTCGTTTTCCTATTGCTTTAACCAGAACAACACTGCACCATCATGTGTCGTAAACGTCAGGCCGCGGCCGTACCAGGGCTGTCGCACAGGACGAGCACTCGATCAGCACTGACCAAGTCCGATCCCAACCCTTTGGAAGCTGACACCCATGTCTCGTACCGAAATCTAGGGATCTCCATCCTACATGCATCCACAGCAAACGCATCAGCTTCATTCTACACGTACTTTCGTGAGATGAAAAGGTCAGAGGAAAAGAACGAACAGCGCCCACGGCTTCACGTGTCCCTCATCCACACGACATGGCACCACTCCAAAATAGCTCCAGTTTCTAATTTTTTAATTTATTTAAGTCATAAATCACTTAAAACATATCACTTTCTAATTTTAACTTATTTTACTTTTACTTTTTTTTACTTTTGTTTGGTTTTTTTATCTTATTTCTTTGTATTATCTGTAAAGATACAATGATTTTTTTATTTTAAAATAAATAACTTAGAAAAGGCAACAATCGCTGTTACAGTGTAATTTTAATTAGAAACTACAAATCTGGGCATGTTCTTTTTTGGTTGCGGTTTGTGACTTGTGACTGTTTGTGTGAGAGATTACAGAGTAATTGAAACTCACATGTGGCTTTTGCCGATATAAATGAAGTCGGTACAGTATATACTACAATTAATTAGTAGACTATATCTTAAAAAGACACTTCGTTTCAAAGTTAGTTATTATAGAAAAGCTAAAAACTGAAGGTAAAAACTGAAAAAGAACAGGTGCTAAATCAGATGTTTAAGCTATGTAAAGCGGACCAAAAAAACACGGCGTCGGGAGGAAGCGGACCCTCGCGGCACGGCACGTCGCGCGCGTACGCCGCACATATGCTTTTGCTTGGCCGGCCCCCACGCGGTGCCCACCGCGTACGCGGTACGCGCTCGCGCCCGTCGTCCGCGGTGTCGCTCCCACTCGGCGAAATCTCACGCGCGGGCGGACGGGCGCCCATGCATGCACCCGTACGGCCGTACCTGGTTGGTGGCTTCCCCTGCTCCCCTCCAAAACCCGGGGCCGGGTTTCCAACCCCGGGAAGACAGCGAGGAGGCTTAAAAAAAGCGCATATCCCATCATTGTAGTTGACAAAGAGGGGCCAGTTGGTCATCTGCAAGTTGCTCGCCACCACTTGCAGCCAATCAGCTAGTTTATGTGTGTGTGTGGTGCAGTTTATTAGGTCGCATGTGATACACGAGCTCGGGGCCGTGGCTCTCCATCTATTTCTCTTCAGTATAGTTACAAGTGGTGGTTGCTTTGTGCATGCCAAGGACATGTTCATGTGTGCATGGCTAGTTTACGGTTGGCTTTGAGTTCTGGACAACATGGCTAGTTTAGGGTTGGTTTTGAGTTCTGGACGCATGTGGGGTGGTGTTTTGATATATGGCCCCGATGAGACGGATGAGGAATTGAGGATATTGTGAGGCACTTATTTCTTTAGGCAGTTTGACGCAGGAACTAACTAGCCTTGCATCACAAGGCCTAGCTTGTCACTTGAAGGTAATTAAAATTAGTGGGCCATGCACAAGTAGCCTATGGAAAATAGTTTTATAGTTGTAAGTAGTGTTAACCGCATTTAATACAGAAAGCATTGATTAGGTCGTGCTTTGAGTTTATTGTCAGGTTCATTGTGTTTTTAAAAAGAAAAGTCTGAGGTGATGAAAAGCACGTCATATATATCCCCTGCTTTATTTTTTGCCAGCAGTCCGTGTAGAGTTCAAATTAATTTTTATGAGGAGATAAAAAGAAATAAGAAAGTATCTTACAGTTTGCCTTCATAAAGTACATTGCTACGATGCCAGCTTGAAAAAAAATACTTTTATGGATAACCAAGCTAAACTCAGGCAAATTTTAAAAGGCGACTAGATTTGAATGCCTAGGCTCCTAGCAAACCATGGAAAGATATGATTAGTCTTGCGCTCACTCCTAATACAAAATCATCGACTATACAAAACACGTAGATAATAAAAAGAACCCCTGAACTGGTAAGAAAGGCGTTGATGTAACAAGTATACCTTTCGACGGATATGGAAAAATACAGAAAACCATTGTTTGTTTTGGCATGTTAAAGTTAGTAATCTTGTTTTCTTTTACGAGTCCGGATACGTATATACGTTGTTGCCGTGTACGTATACAACATGAGTTGAGTTCGTTTTCGAGTTGCATTATTGTGTCCATCTTAGAGTCATGTAACCTTGCTTTAAAGGCTGTGGAGAGTTTTGTAACGTGAGTAGAGGCGATCGGTTGTGATCGAAAGAGAGAGAGAGAGAGAGAGAGAGATAAAGGAAAAGCGGAGTAGTTGGTGCTCCCAGGAAAACAATACGTGCACTCGGCGTTTCATTTCGTTTGTGTCCATCACATCAACAGAGGTGTTGTTGTGTCCATTGTCAAGAGCGAAGTAAGGTGCAGAGGTTCAATTTCACGTGATAACAGGAGATAAGGCCCTACTCCTCTGTCATGTCCAGCAGACAGGCCAGGCAAGGCGCTATTGATCTGTGCGTCACATCGGGGAAGATTAGGATTAGCGGGTTCATGTCGCGGGTAGAAGACGGCGGGAGTGCCGTGCCAAAGTGAACAATCAAGAGAAACTACAACAAGTGGTATCAAAGCCTATTGATCTTGGTGGTACCTGAAGAACATGGGGGAAGCATTGACTTCGAATACCCGTAGTGGGCTGATCTCTCTCCAGCACCCTCTCCTAATGATCGACAATTACCTGATGTGGGTAATGAAGATGAAGGCGAACATGCGTGCCCAGGGAATCTAGGGTGCAGTCGATCTGAATGGGAAGGATAAGGAGGTGGACGACAAGGTGAATCAGACGGTTTTGGCCATCATCTACCAAGCGGTGCCAGATACGATGATACATCAGCTCATCGGCAAGGAGACGGCACAGGAGGCATGGGAGACGCTGCAAACGATGCACGAGGGTGTTGATCGTGTGAAGGAGGTGCGGCTCCAGAATTTGCGGAGTGAGTTCAAGAATCTCAAGATGAAAGAGACACAGTCGATGAACGAGTTTTGCCGGCAAGCTGACTTTATTGTACAATTAGATTAACTTTCTTGGTGATAAGATGGAGGAATCTGTCTCGGTGAAGAAGTGTCTATGTGTGCTTCTGGAGAAATATATACATGTTGTCACCACACTTATGTACTCCTCTAATCTGGACAAGAAGATGATAGAAGAGATCACGGGCTCTCTCAAGGCGTATGAGGAGTTACTGAAGGGGTTTTAGTCACGTAATGAGTAGGGATTCCAAACTCATAATGAACAGACATTGCTAGTAAAGGGAGATCCGAGAGACAGTCGTGGCTCATCAAACAATTGTGAGTTTTAAAAGGTTGTGGTGAGTTTTGTAACGTGAGTAGAGGCGATCGGTTGTGATCGAGAGAGGGAGAGAAGAAATAAAGGAAAAGCGGAGCGGTTGGTGCTCTTGGAAAAACAATACATGCTCTCGGCGTTTCTTTTCATTTGTGTGGAGTCCCGTCTCTCACGTGAAGATCAGAAGGTCATGCAAGGGGAAAAGAGAGCAGAGGTGCTGACGTTCTCCATCACATCAACAAAGGTGGTGTTGTGTCCATTGTCAAGAGCAAAGTAAGGTGCAGAGGTTCAGTTTCACGTGATAACAGGAGATAAGGCCATACTCCTCTATCATATCTAACAGACAGTCTAGGCAAGGCACTGCTGATCTATGTGTCACGTCAAGGAAGATCAGGACCAGCGGGTTCACATCGCGGGCAGAAGACAGTGGGAGCGCAATGCCGAAGCGAACAATCAAGAGAAACTACAACATGGCAGTTACTTCACCACCCTCCCAACGCTCTTCTGTCCTTGTCTTGCTGGCCGCATGGATTCAATTTTAATTTTGAAACTGTTTATATAACTGATATTGTAAACTTTTTTAAGTTGGTCTCCAAACGTTCATTTTTACAAATCTAGTTTCTTCCATAGACCTGTCGAGCTTAGCAAGTACCTACCGTGCTTAGCTTGGAAGGCGACCTGTGGAGCCACCCTAGTGCGGTAGCAGTGCATTGACTGCATGTCATTTAATTAAGTTAATGATTTAACACTAATTAACTAGATTAGTACTACTTACATACGATTGGCACTAATTAAATAACTATTTAAGTATGCACAGTGGCCGCCCGGCTTATTGCCACACATGGTGGCTTCATAGGTACCTGTCGAGCTCGGTAGGTCTACTAAGGTGCTAAATTTACAAAAACAAAAGTTAAAGGTTAATTTTTTAAAAAAATAGCTATGATGCGATTTATGTGAATAATAATTAATTTTATATAGGTCGCTATGCTATATAGTACCAACGTCTCTGTGAATTAGTATAGTATATGTGTCGCACGCCTGTAGTGCTAGCTGTGGTAGCCCCTCCCGATCTTCTGCTTCTCATGGGCATGTGCAATAGTGCTGCTCTTAATTTGTTCCTATGAAAAACATTGCCTTGCTAGCTAGGGAATGGATCATGCATGGATATCTAGATATATATGGTCATTTCTTTTTGACTTCTATTTTTGGTTTTTCTATAGAAAAATATTTTTATACAGTAATTAACTCTCAAAAGAAGCATCTTTTCAAAGCAGGGTCTACAAATTGATTGTAGTAGACATTATAATGACTTTATCTATATTAGCCAAAATCGTACATAAATTTCTCTTATTTCGTACTCTCTCTTACAAACAGTCAAAAGTCAATGGTCGCGGTTCAAAAAACATGCCCTATATATGTACCGGTAAATTCCAAAGACCTTTGGCAGTTGGTACTAGGATTTTTTTATAAAATTTAAGTCTTATCGCTTAGCATTTGTTCCAACAGAATTTATGTTTAGCTTAAGCTGCAAGATTTACAAAACTATAGTTCAGAGATTCTCGGTGTTTTATAACTTCAGCCGTGGCATTAATTGACGATATGGTCGGTGTGTTATGTGCACATAGAGCATCTGTTTGCAAGGCACGTATATAGTTTCGGAGGTTCTGGGTGTTTTGTAACTTCAGCCGTGACAGTAATTGATGATATGGTCGGTGTGTTATGTGCACATCGAGCATCCGTTTGCAACACACGAATATGTGATGTGTTCGCTTGAAATGTTCTCCTTGTTTTACTATATTTGTTCATGACATTGGGACTATTATATTCCTTTTAATATATTTGCTTATTAGAGAATTTTTAGTGTAGTTTTTATAATTTTTTCACCTACTAACCCTACTTATATGCTTTGGAATATGTTAGCAAGTTGTGTCACGTCATTTAATAGGATTACGTACGGTCATTTCTCATTAAATATTTTTTTAGAATTAGTATTGTTTTAGTCTATGCGTATGTTATGCTGTGGAAAATGAAGCGAAATAGAGATAGTAGGAAATTTCATAAAAAATCTAACTAATATATATAGTATAAATAACAGGGGCACCATGGTGCCCAGGCTTCATGATTAAGACTTTTCATCCATGATTGAGACTTTCCATTCATAATTAAGACTTTCCATCCTGATATTATATATCATTGCACTTGCACGCATCTAAAAGCAATCTAAAAGCAGGGAAGCTTGGTGCCCGGGCACCCTGGTGTCCCATTTCAGCGTCCTATATATACTAGTAGTGTGCACGTGCTAACGCTACGGTAAAATATAAAACAAGATAAAATTTGTAAAAATAAACGAACAATCAGATTCATTAAGATTCACGTCTCATATATTGTATAACCAAATATTTTTGTCACATAATGAATGTCACATAACGACTGATCCTTTGAGGAGGCGACAACATCATTGGACTCACCCACCGACGACTTTCTCCATCCCCACATTGTTTAAACTTGAGGCTACAAAGAAAACAAACATTTTTGTCACATAAAGAAATATGAAACACAGTAAGGAAATAGGTGTTTGTGGACTATTTACTTACCACATCACCATGCTAGGACGTCTTTATACACTATATTTTTGGTGCTCTTCCCTGAGGTATCTACTTCTTTCTTTGGTTTTGGACGTCTTTCGTTTTCACATCCTCGTCAGCATGCTTCCTGTAGTTGTTTTGTTCTAGGTCAACTATTTGTCCGGCATCGTCTTCGATCGGCCCTTCTGCTACATCTATGTTGATCTGCAATATATAATATCAGTGAAGAGAGAGTGAAGTAGTGAAGCAGCTTGTGAAATGAATCAGGTCCTGTGAAATATCAGGTGCAATACCTATGGTCATCTTTTTATTGACAATTCTTGAGACTTATTGGTATCTCCACACCTATTAGTAATTCAGTTTGGATTATAGGTTGGTCAAGAACAATTCTCTCCTAGTTCACTTGGCTGGCCTCCTTTTATGAGGGTGAATCCTATCTTGGATGGGTCATATAGGTTTTCCCCCCTATCATGTAAATAAATCAAAGCTTGCCTTCTTTAGCCTGCTAATTCAGATGCTAAAGAGCGTTGCTTTCTGTGTCAGGGATGTTTGGTCTTTCCTCTTAACATGTAAGGTCAAATACTGCAGCCTTTATGATCAAGGGTAGGTTCTTTTGCATGTTCAGACCTTCAAATGTATAATTGCCTGTATGCATACTATTTATTAGATGTTAGGTTTCTCGTCACTGGTGCCTGTGGGTTATAATGTGATTTCGCATGCCTTTGCTCTTAAAAAAGTCATCTACAAGAGGAAATATTTCCTCTTCCTTTTGATGGGCATTTATGTCATATGCTGGACTTCAGCTCATTTTGTAAAGCCACCTTATAATTTAAGCCACTGCCGAAGAACTCTACTCCTCCATATAAACTCCTAGTTTATCTTACATTTTCACATACTTGCGCTGGTTTCAGGTATACTTCCATTGGGAGCATATATAAACTCCTAGTTTATTTGACAGCATGCAAAAAGCACAATCCAATATTTGCATGCCAATCTTCAGTTACCTGTGGACGGAGAGCAGAACTCTCTGAGGCAGGAGCTGGTGTCGAACGCCTTGACGGTGAGCACGCCGCCGCCTTCATGCCGGAACACCAATGAAAGCGCCATCGCAGTCCCGGTATAGATGTATATCAATGAAGAAGAAAATAACAAACTATCGATGAAATGAATGATTTTACATCAGAAAATGGAGTAAACAGATTTCTCAATCCTATGAAATTGAATCAGTATGACTATATGATGATGAATGAATGATTTCTCAATCCTTTCATACCTCTATTTCTGCATGAGTCTTGTTCTGCATCTCACCTTTTCCTTCACCTTTCATACGAGAGAGAGAGGTAGAGAGAAGAGATTGAGAAGTTACCATGCAGAATACGTGAAGGAGAGAGAGATAGAGAGAGATACGGGTGAGATATTCATGGGAGAGAGATTGAGAAGTTTCCTTTCTTTTCTGATACGTGAAGGACAATAGTTGGATTACCCCTACAAGTTGGATTCCTGATTATTTCTTTGGAATCTGGATTCCGGAGAGAGCACTGTTTGAGGGAGGTAGAGAATGTTCGAACATATACATTGAGGCCTCGTTTGGATGGTCCAGAAGAGGACCGAATTTCCGCCCATCCAAATATATTGGTCTTGAAGAGCAAATTTGTTTTGTTAGTTTCTTTTTGTTTCCAAAATGTTTGCACAACTTTATGTTCTTAAACTAAGCACGTAAGTTTAACCACTATTTACCATACATGCATGATGCACCAAAGAGTTTGACGTCAGCTCTGAAATACGATATTTACGATTAGAGTAGCGAAGAAACGTGAGCGCAATATCATATTGTACATGCATAATGCGATGGAATACAAGCTACAATGTTGCAAAAGAGGGAAGAAATTGCAGAGAAACTATAGGCCGCCGGCTAAATACAAAATTGAGAACACCGATATCATTGATTGATATCAATGTCATCAAGATCCAGGCTCCCCAGGCAGGCTACCTGCCCAGCAAGCTTCAGGGCATCGCCTGGTTTCCGTGCCTCCTGAATGATCGCCATGACTTCCTTCAGGTTCTGTGATGAAGTTCCTCATTAGTTTCACGTGCAACCTAGCAAACAACAAAGTTAAGTATGTTGTTGTAGATGCAAACTAAATTTACAAGTAGTGTGGACAAAACAAAACAAGGTGTACTGAGGTTACAAAGTTAACACTGAGTACAACCTGTACGCTGAGTTCAATGAAAAAATACATGCCACACGCCAAATGCCTTCAATAAATTTTCAACGTATATGGGAGACCTGAACGTGTGAGCGTGGATGGCATGGAGTGTGATGTGTGTCGTGTATGCCTTCCTTGTACTCTTAAAAAATGTATGTAGTGCAATCATGCATTGTAATTGAAACAAAATAAAAGTGATACATATTATCAAACATGATCTCATACTAAATAATAAACATCAATTTTATCTTACGTCATCATGTATCAAGCAAAACATACATGTTCATACTTGTAAATAAACATACATTTTCATGCCACATGAATAGTTTAGTAATCTTCTGAATCACAACCTTTTTATACGCACTGATCATGGGAACATGAAATCCCATATTATGAGGAAGTGAAACATATTATGTTTGTATGGAAGAAATCAAGGATGCATAGAATTCAGGGATTCGATTAAGGTGAGCCCAAAAATGGGGTCTATGCAATCGAGTGGAAACTGTACAGTGGAGCTTTTTTTTCACAATGCTCATCTACAAATTTTAGTATGTTATTACAGGTGCATCAAAATGCGCAACAACATACAATTCATGCCATTGTCTCACTGACATTATCATAGCAAAAGCCATTTGTATCAAATGCAAGTACTATGGAGGTCACTGATTTCAGTCTTCATAATGCCCTCGACAGAATATAAACAAGCATGAAACTTACGCCAAAGACTTTCCCTCAAAGACAGCGGGAGGAGCCACAGCAGAAAATACGCAGAAAAGAATGTGAAGCTGTAAAGATAGAAAGTTGGAGTGTTATATTCAAATAGGTTTTAAATTATTGAGCATTAAACATAACACAGATAAACCAAGGCATTCTTAATTAAGCGACTCATAAGACTTACCAAGTAAAGCAAGAAGAACAATCCAAACTTCAAGGCACTATCAGTCCTACAAAACAAGTTGCTTAAAATGTTATTTATCCATATGCAAAAACCAGGAGGAAAGAGACATACCACAATAATACAATAAGCTTTCAAATATATATACCTCATAGCATTATAAAGAGGGTGATACCATAACACATATGCACCAGGAACCCAGAGATGAAGTAGATGATTGACAACAACCAGATCTTCACACCTGAAAATGGATAGACCATTCATAGATAAGTGTTAATTAATTTTCTAGATGCACATTGCACAGGCAACACCAAAAGGGCTTGAGTATTACCTGCACCCTTGATCCAAGCTGAAGTAACATCAATGATGTTCCAGAAGAGAACAAACCAACCCTATTCAATGCCAGAGAAAGCTTTCTTAGTTTTGCTGATAACGAAATAAAACAACCAATATATTTATACGCAATATAGGAGGAAGATTTATTCTCGCTTTATTCTCGCTATGGCCTCCCATTTCTACCTTTAAAAAATAGAATTGGAATGGCATTAGCTCCTCATAAAGTTTGAAACTAAAATACCTGTGTTTTAGAAACCTCATTTAACATACATTGTAATATCGGTAATGCAGGCATACAACAATATAACCCTTAATGACATTAACAATTGCCTCTGCCAACATGTTTAGTTATGCTATGGCTGCCAAATGAAGAAATGCATCTAAGTGATCAAATTATATCCTTTATGATGTCTAGGAATCCAATATAACCTATAATATCATTGGTAGTGCTATTATTTGAATGAAGGATTATTGAACAATGACATCCATATGCTTAGCATACATTTTAAAAATCTATGAAGAGAACAGAATACATCATTATAGACAAAATCCTTCAATACTAAATGAAGCACATGTTAGACCAAACGACTGTAGATGTACAGATGCAAATAATCAGACATCATAAACAGGCTTCTCTGCAGAACAACAGTAGAACTTGGCATAACAAGTATCCAAAGCATCAACATATATGCTACACACCCAAGAGACGTAGTTTCCCATCTCAGATTGTATTGTCGAGATTTACAAAGATACATTGTATTTGCTGCAATTGACTTGCAAATATGACAGTAGCCAAACAGAACAACCTATGAGACGGATCCAGAGCTGCTAATTTGGGCACCTGGGATACAAACCCATATGCCAATAAACCTACATCCACTGAACCGCTTAAATCTAGGTAGCCAAGAACACACGAAAACAACACACCTGTAACCACCAAAATCATGGCCCTTCGTCGCTGGGGTGGGAGGGAGGGGAGGAGGCATCGGCACAGGGTGGTAGGGAGGGGAAGAGGCTGTGGCGCGGTGTGGGGAGGAGGAGGCGGCACCGGCGTGGAGTGGGGAGGAGCAGGTGAGGGCGGAGCGGCGGAGGAGGCGAGGGCGGCGCGGCGGAGGAGGCAGGTGGAGCTCGGAGCGGAGCCGGGGTTTGGGGAGGGCTAGGGTTTTGGTGGAAGCACGCGACGCTTTTGATTAGGAGGCGGCGGCGGAGTGGAGGAGAGGGGGAGGAGGCAGCGGAGCAAAGGAGTGGGGGGAGGAGGAGGAGGCGGCGGCGGCGACGCGGGGTGGGGAGGAGGAGCGGCGGCGGTGCGGAGTGGGGAGGAGGAGGTGAGGCGGCGCGCGCGGGGAGGACGGGGAGCGGAGGAGTGGAGGCGCGGGGGAGAGGTGGAGATGAGGGAGCGGCGGCGCGGTGGAGGACGGGAGGAGCGGAGGGAGTGGCGGCGCGGTGGAGGACGGGGGGAGCGGCGGGAGTGGAGGAGCGGGGGAGAGGCGGAGATGGGGGAGCGGCGGGAGTGGAGGTGCGGGGGAGGAGGCGGCGGTGCGGGATGGCAGGGCAGGGGAGGAGGGGCGATGCGGGGTGGGGAGGGAAGGAGAAGGAGGCGGTGCGTGGGGAGGGAAGAGGAGGAAGGAGGAGGTGCCGGCGCATGGGGGCGGAAGAGGAGGCGGTGCGGGATGGGGAGGGAAGGAGGCCGCGGCGGCGGCGGGTGAGGAGGGAAGGGATTCGTGGGAGGTTCAATGATGTGCATGATCCAGATGATTTTGGCCTTAGGATCTTCAATGAGTAAGAGAAGAAGGCTTGAGGAGAGATCCAGGTCATTCATTTGTATGAAGTTGGATTATTTTGGTATACAAATCTGGGTGGACTTAGATTTGGCATGACTGTAGGGGTGGTTGATGGGGGTGGATTTAGTAAAGAAAATTTTGGTGTATTATAGAGTAGAGTAGATACACACACGTTGAAATGAGGCACTATGGTGTCTGGGCACCAAGCCTTACTACCTTTGGATTATTTTTAGATACGTGCAAGTGTAATGATATGTAATATATCAGGATGGAAAGTCTTAATCATAGATGAAAAATTTCAATCATGGAGCCTGGACATCATGGTGCTCCCGTTATTTATACTATATATATATGTATGTGTGTTTATATAGAAGTTTTTTTTTGAACTTTCAAGGATGAACTTAGGCATTAAATATTATCGAATTTATATATCACACGCATACGCCACGAACGAAAGCAGAGAGGGAGCCACGTCAATGCCTGGCCACGAAAGATACCGATGCTGCTCACATCCTTGCCTTGATTTCCACTGGCTTTTGTGTCTCCAACGTATGCCGTGGCCCATCCGCGGAAGTCCCCCTCTAACGCGCAAAGGGCTTGAAGATTCCTGCGAGCCACCCGGTCAGCATCCACGTCGCTTCGCCAATGGGACGCGCGCGACCTCTGACTTCATCCCCCCATTCCCCACTAATTTTTTATCCCTCTAGAACACAGCTTTACTACTAATCAAAGATAAGCTTTCTAAGCACAAAGCTGGTGTGATTATGCTACACAAAGCTAGTACAAAGTTAACTATGCTATCATCGCATATAAGTGAAACTTTTCCAGCCATTTGAGGACTTTATCAAGATTGCACTCTTACTGAAGATACGCTGGCCGCGAAGATTGAATTCTGAAGATACGCGCACGTAGGTCATTATCTTGAGGGAAATTGTTGCGAAGCAACCGTCACTAAGTAGGACCTGACTCTCCTGTTAGCGAAACCAACAGCTCGTGCGCACGCAGCATTTGCAGGGGACTAGATTAGCATGCTCTGCTCACATATAGCAAAAGAAATTCCGAGCTTAATTAATCTAAGACTGGAAAGCTCATGAATAACGGCTGAAGAAAATGCTTGGGAGCACATGATCGCTGGCTAGCTAGATGATGATGATTGGTATCAACAACAATGGCTGCGGGAACTATGATCCTACAAAAGAACCCAAAAAAAAAAACAATTAATGCACAAAGCCTATACATTACGAAACCTCCGTGGCTAAACGACAGCTATCGGAACGGAGTATACAAGGGCCTTCTTTTGGATGTTTAGCTTTCGACTTTTCAAAGATCAAAATAAACAAAGTCATTAGCTATAATCTAAAAGAAAAGGACGATAGTACACTTTTTCTTCGGGCAGTAAGTAGTTCAAGGCCAATTGGGCTTCAAAATAATCCCCATCTGTGTTAACGCACACTGTTAGATATTATATATATACTCCTTCCGTTCACAGCTGCTAGTGTGGTTCCTGTTCAAGCATGCATAGGGGCAGGATTGAATTGGTCAGCATCATGGCCAATTGGCCTTTAAGATACTAATCTCCCTCTCTCAGATTCTAACAGTGATGGGACTCGGGATGATGTGTGAGTTAATGGGTCATAGTAAAAGAGCCAATTTCATCCAGTTGTTTTGGACCCCTTAAGAATACAGCCGATTAATACGTTGAACGTTTGAAATGTTAGAATTTCGTATGAACTGCACATGCGTCTGACCCGAAAAGTAATTCCAAACCCAGAATGTTTATCGTGCTAATTTCATAATCAATAGCTAACACATACATCTCACAATATATACTTCCAGTTATACACAAGTAAATAAGACAGAGTAGTATATAATAGTAAACGGTCATACATAAATCTATAGGACCGGTTTTACACCATATAGCCCGATCAGCCAAATGTTCACAATTAAAAGTACTTGCAGCGGAAAGAAAATGATAAATAGGGATAACAGGCCTATGCGATAATTATTCCCGTATAAATCATTTGAATCTCCCGCGTCTTATATGCATGGGGCCTTATTTTCAGCGTTGTTGAGTGGTTACTTGACCACGTAAAATTAATTCGTTGATTATTTTTGTTTCCCAGCTACTTTTTTGTGGCAAAGGCGAACATTTTTCTAAACCACCTTAGCATAAAATGGCCGTTCAGCAAATTAACTTTCCTTATTTCTGATGAATTTCTGACAACTAATTAACAAAGTACTGATTTTTTACTATAGAGACCAATATGTGTTACACTTCCAAATGGAGTACTTCAGTACTTGGATCAAAATCTTTTTGTGTAATAGATGCACATACATGCTGTATATACATATCAATACATATGTCATTGTCTGATTTGACACCAGCACTACTGATGATGGTACACACATATATATAATCATTGTTAGACCACTAATACAAGATATATTTAGGATCAACATTGATCAGTCCAGGGTTGTACCAGATGTCATAAAAAAATAACTTTAGTAAGACCCTCTCTTTGTCCTTTTCACAAAAGGTCGGATTTACCTGTCCTCTGCGGGTACAAATTCTGAACATATGAATATAATGCACTCAGCGGAAAATGTAAGTGTAAAAGAGACCAAAAAAATGAGAAAATGTGCTAGCTCACGATTGCACTGATTTTTCATACCGGCCAGTACTTTCAATGTGAAACGGAGTGAAAACAGTAGCTCCAGGTCTTACGATAAAACACCACAAGCAACCCAAGAGAGTGGTGCAGCGAGCGAGTACCGACCAAAGCACACCACCAAACACGCGGGAAAGCGATGTTTGGAGCCATATGTATTCCCAATATGAACAAGACAAAACATTGCAACGTCATAGGCTAAGCTTTAACCAGGTTTGTATTATCAAACTTTTCTTTAGATGAGCTCTCAACTTCAGTCCCTCAGAACAAAGGTAGGAGTGACAAAGGACAGGCATATATACGTGTCCTTGTACAACAATATATTTTTGGGGGACCTTAACTACAATTTTTGGACCCCAGCTGATACTTTACAGCAGCAAGCTGAGAATCTATGGTGCATGCCTAGATAAGTTTCTTAGGCGGCTTCTCTATTCAATGGCACATCATAGTAATCGCAAACATGAAATACCATCACCAGGCGTACGCAACAATAAGATGGCATGTACCATTTAGCATGATCAAGCTCTAGCTTAGCACACGACACGGTGTAGGAAACCTACTAATTCGGCGATGCTCCACTGTATTCCCGATCCACAGTAACATTTTGGGGAATTCCCATGGTTATATTGATTAATTTCTCCAAACTTCTACAACACGAATTCCTTGCACTAATATTTTGGCTCCCATGCATAGTACGCTCTCTAATCACAAATACATACTGTCTTGAACATATGTGCAATAAAATTTTTGTAACTTTGATTATCAATGTCGTTTAAATATTTAATCGGATACATGAAAATTATATACGTAGATTTGTTTCGAAAAAGTGCTTTTATAATATTATAATATTATTGAGTTTTATATATAGATTAGATGAAAATTAGTTGTTAAAGTTATGTTTTAGAGATGGTATCGATATCTAAAATGATATATATATATATATATATATATATATATATATATATATATATATATATATATATATATATATATATATATATATATATATATATATATATATTTGTGACCGTATGGAATATTGTTTGGACATCCATTCCAACCCGATCCGGCATGGCCAATCAATCCTCAGTCTCTACTAAGCTCGCCGGTCAAAATCCTGTGTTTCGCCTCACTTAACCCAGTCTCGCTCGTTCCCCTTCTTCCTCCCCACTTATATAAGGACGCCCCTCCCCTCCATTCGCTTCACTCTCACCATCTCGCCTTAACTCCAATCACTCTTCCACAATCCACACACCTCGAAAAAAAAATCCTTGCGAAATTCTTTCTTGCCTTCCAATCTTGCAACACCATCGTGATAAATTCTTGGCTTGTCTTCTGCTAGCTTCTACAACCTAGAAAACTAGAGAGGGATCTTTTAGTGGCAAGGAAGAGCAAGAGATGGAGAGCATGCAGGGCAATGGAGGCAGCCGCCTGGTGGTCACCGAGCTGAGCCACATCAAGGAGCTGGTGAAGCAGCTCGAGGTGCAGCTGGGAGGCTCTCCCGACCTTTGCAAGCACCTGGTCTCGCAGATCTTCTCCGTCACCGAGAGGTCCATCGGCATGGTCAAGTCCAGGCACTTCGACGGCCGCAAGCGCTCCGCAGGCGACGCCGGCCTCGACTCGCCGCTCTCGGCCACGCCGAGCCCCCCCAGCGACGTCTCGGACATGCCTTTCAAGACCACCAAGAAGAGGTAAATTCGTGCTGAACAAATTAAAGCATGTTGATTCATGTATCAGTTGCAGTGGATTTTTTTTCAGCTTCTTTTTGCAGAGATATTAAGTGTATGTTTTCTTCTTGGATTTACAGGAAGACGATGGAGAAGCAGAAGCATCAGATTAGGGTGAGCTCAACGGGAGGAGCGGAGACCCCAATCGATGATGGCCATAGTTGGAGGAAGTACGGGCAGAAGGAGATTCTTGGAGCCAAGCACCCAAGGTTGGTAACTTCACTTTAGGCACATTTCAGCACAAAGATTTTTTTTCTTCTTCTTCAGAGCCTACTCCGCACATGTTTTCGCAAGTGGCAACATAATCATTGGCCTTCCTTTCTGTGAGATCATCGAGATTTCTGCTTTCGGATATGTATATTGTGGCTGTCCTTTTCTGTTAATGAAAGCAGCAGCCTTTCCTCTGTTCCCAAGTGTTTGGCCTCCACTTGTCAGATGCGGCGCAAACCTGTTGCATCTGATTGGCTACGTTCTAAAATTTCTTTGTT
Organism: Dendrocalamus sinicus; assembly: GCA_036346575.1. NCBI lineage: Eukaryota > Viridiplantae > Streptophyta > Magnoliopsida > Poales > Poaceae > Dendrocalamus > Dendrocalamus sinicus. The sequence continues at coordinate 12,362,881 of CM070666.1, read as the reverse complement.
CCAATTGGATAAGTGATGCTGTTTTGTGCTAATCTTGTTCCGACTCCACAATCCTAAACTTTTCTTTAAAAAAAATCAAACTGATTCTTTGCAAGGTTTTGTTCAGCATGTCTGATCTGAGTCGTGCAACATTGCAGGGGATACTACCGTTGCACCCACCGCAACTCTCAGGGATGCGCGGCGACAAAGCAGGTGCAGCGCACCGACGAGGACCCGACGCTCTTCGACGTGATCTACCATGGCACACACACCTGTGTGCAGAAGGTGGCGGCAGGTCAGGCTGCAGCCGGCAAGTGCCAGCCGGTGCAGAACCCGGACGCCCATAGCCTTCTTCAGAGCCTGAGCTCAAGCCTGACGGTGAAGACCGAGGAGCTGGCAACGGAGCCCCAGGACTGGAGCACCATGCCCTTCTGTTTCTCCTCGCCGGTGAGCGGCCTGGCGCCGGAGCACAACCCGTTCTCCACACCGTCGACTCCGGAGAACTGCTTCGCGCAGGGCGTGTCGGTGTCGCCGTCCCTCGTCTCGCCGGCGACCTCAGACTCGAACCACCACCTCTCTATGGCCCCGTTCCAGGTGGCCGGGGACGCGGAGTGGCTCGCTCGGTCTGAGCTCGAAGAAGTGGTGTCCGCACTCGTGGCCGTGACGAGCACGCCGGTGCCCGCCATGGAGACCGACTTCTCGGTGGACGGCTTCGAGTTCGACCCGAGTTTCACCAATGATGTTTCCTGCTTCTTTGAATGAGATGCTGGCAGGAGAGAAGAGAGTACCAATTCCTTACATAGCTAATGAACACTAGAGAAGAAGCTAATGTGACCACCCTCTCGGGTCTGGCCTTCGTCCAGGGACAGAGGAGGGAAGAACAGAAATTATCTTCCTCGGTCAGTGCAAGTGTAAAACTTTAGGAGATGAGAATAGTGCCTTTCTTTTTTGTTTCTTTTTTCCCCTCTGCCACTGGGAGTGTTGCATTGTATTACTGATTTAGCCAAGAAAAATAAGATCATGTGATGTTTTGCGCCATCGTCGAATCGTCTCTCTCTTGGTAATCTGTGGTTTTACTCTTGCTATACAATCTCACAGATGAACCTGACCAAATCTTGAAAGATCACCTCTTATTATTGTATCCATCAAGATTATACTCATGAACAGAAGTATTTTTTTTAGATCAAGGGAAAATTTCATTAAGTGAATGAAAAAGGTCCCAGTCTCTACAATCCGAAGATCGTACACAGCTTAAAGGTTACAACCAAGAGTATTCAAGCACAAGAACTAACACAAAGTAAAAGACACAAGATACAGGAAAAAACAGACACTACGCCTCAATCCTATTCCGGAACTTCCATCCAAATTTTGCAAAGACCTCCCACATCAAATTTTAAACGTGTTCCCTTAAGCCCAACAGCTGTGCAATTCCCAGACACGACCAAGGGAGAATTGGACTGAGTAAGTGCCTGTCATTGTCACGGTAAAAATCAGTATGAAAGTTGGCACAATTCGTTGTCCGATCTGAGAAAGACCCATAAACTTAAGAAAACATTTCTTTTCGAATAGATAATCTACGAAAGCATTCAAAACACATCAATAGTCCATGCGCGTCCAAACACTGCTACTAGTAAAAGTAGCAGGTCAAAGACGAAATAAGAACCACAAAAGCTGGTAGACTGGGTATAGTCCTCATCACAATTAGGAAAAAGTTTCACTCCTTGTCATCTTCAAGAAACAGTAGAAGGGCGCATGGGTTCACATTTGAAGCTTCTACAGCCTCTCCTCTTTGTCGTCAGTCCTTCAATTTGCCGATGCAGAAATCCTCGATGATATCAAAGACTCTCGTGCCATGTTGAGGACTGAAAGCGCGTTGAGTTATTACTATATAATCTTAGCCATAAAAAAGGTCACAAAAGTTGTCGGAGTGAATAATGGAAAAACCAATAGCAAAACCAGGTTTGTCTCTCCTTGAGAAAAGGATAGGATAAGAAAGATCCCCATCAATGTTGTTGGTTACAAAGTAATTTACCCCCTTGGGAGCATCCATCATCTGGATCTTCCTATTTAGATCATGAAAGTATTAATGTGCTCGTGCAAACTTTCGGTGCCCTCTTTTTCATAACAAAATTCACATATCCTCAGAGATCATGGGTATGAACCTAGAATGTTTTTCAGGGGCCTGACACACGCAGTTTCAGTTATAGCAAGAATAAATGAGCACTGGCCAAACACAGGAAATCATGGCACAATAACTTTGGAAGATTCCAGCAATAGCAAATCATGGATAGGCAACCAAAGAGCCTGATTGCCTTTCCTTGTTGTAGTAAGAGGAAAACTAGAAATATCATTGATAAACCGTTTACTGAGTTGGTTGATCGAATGATTTAAATTGGGATACAAAGATTCAAAAGTCTATCACTGTCAGTCACTAAATTAGTACCTCTCAAAAAGATTATTAAATTACTAAAAATCTGCAAAAAGCATTCACCTAGAAAAGAAGCAGCAAAGTGACATCCGACAGTTATGTGATTCATGCTAAAACAGCAACATAAGATGTTTTGCAAAAGCATTATTTGAGAACGACATTGACAATATGATGTAAACTATTGATGAGAAGTTACAAACCCGAAGAATCCCTCTGTCGAATCACCACCAGCATTGTTTAGAATGGCATCACCACCTGGATGCTCCTCCACATATGCAGTTACGCCATAAACCTGGATCAACCACAAAATCAATGTATCATGAGACAAAAGAATATAAATTTTCCAATTTCAAACTTGACAGTAATGTGAGATGAAGGCAGTTGGTTAACTGGTAGATCGTTTTTCCCAACCTTTTCATTGATTATGATCCAACAATCCTTCCTTGTGTTGTGAGTTGATACCTCTTTCTTTGTATAGTTCCTAGATGTCTGAATTTGAAATGGCAGTAAGCAAATAATGAGAATGGCGTGCATGTTGGATTACCTGAGGATAATCTTGTCCTTAGATCAACAAACATAAAGCATACTCTAAAGCATCATGCCATGCATTAAAGACCAAATTGTTTGTTAACGTAAATTAGATGTAAATGCATTACAGAAAACTATACTATGCAAATACGTAAGACGAAATTCACCATTCCATCGCCTTCCGAATGTGTTCCCTTTACTTTACCTGCATTACAACATTACTCAGTGCCAATGATTTTGAATTGACTTCAGTTACGATTACAAGTTGTTGTGTATAGCTCATATATGCAAAGAAAGAGGCTGTGTCTGGAAAAGCGGGAGTGTCGCTTTTCCGAACATAGCCCTACAAGGGAAAGAAATGTAGTTTGTATGGGGTTCGCCCCCCGCGGTACGGACTAGGTGTCCGAGTTGATCATGTAACAGAGGTATAAACATATACCGCCGATCTCTTGTAACCCTAATCGTGAAAAGAAACTCTCCGTATGGATAGAGCCGCCACAATTCGATTTCCGGAGACGTAGGCATTGATGAACCTCGTTAGCAAATCTTCGTATCTCTTGTATGCTTTTGTGCTTGTTGTGATTGTTCCCTGATGCAACTTTTACCTTTGTTGTTGGATCTTGGGATAACAAAGAGTGCTCCCAGCACAAGAAGCACAACAAGTGAGATGACGATAATAATTTCCATTGTGCACCTCAGGGGTTACTGAACTAATGTTCTGCACAAAAAAATTGGCCTCAATCGTTAAAGATTACTGCAAACAAAGTACCACTGATTACAATAACCAAGCAATAGTACAAGTATACAACGATCTCAATCTCTATTATCTGCGCAACACAAACAAAACTAAAGAAAGGTCAGCTACTGCATCCAGAGTCCAGTAAACTCTGAAAGTATGCGAGAAACCGGACCTTGCAAAATAATGGCCGCAGACTAGCTTATTCTGCATCTAATCAAGGTGGCCTTGCTAATGCCGTGACACAGTACGCTACAAAGAGCTAAAAAATCGCATCGTTCCCCTGTCAGAATCTACCCAAATCTCGTATGCTAATTCAGACCCAGTCTTCCAAAGCCGACGCTTTCGGCAACAAATCAAATCTTGCAATGATTACAGTGCCGACTACTCAAAGATAGAATCTCTCCACTAATTCCATCCTGAATCGGCGAATCCTGCGAGATGTTTTACGAAATCCGTAAATTCAAAGATCCCACCCCATCACCCCACCTTCCCCCACTTATCTGAACTCGAGATGCACCGCACAAATCGGAGCATAAGGCAGGAGGAATCTAGCCGCAAATTTAGCGAAGGAACAGAATGCATTTGGGCATGGAAGGTTCTAGAAGCGTTACGGCGCGTACCTGGAGAGAAGAAGAGCGCGCCGCTACAAGGGATTTGCTAATCTAAGGCATTGCTCTCATGCCACAAAGTTATGTGACATACTCTCATTTGCCATAAACTTCAGTGACTTTGTTATTATGCCACAAACTTGAGTGTTTTATCTTTATTTTGCCATTTTAATTTCATTTTGTATTTTCTCCCACTGGAAAGGACCCTTTTGCCCTTTTGCCACCCGCTCCCGCTCCGCATCACGCGCGCCAGGGACGCGACCGAGGACGCGGCGTCGGCGGCGAGCGCGCCGGCGGATGGCGCGCGCGCTTCCTCCACCTCCCGCTGCCCGCACGGACCCACCCACACCGACTCCGCGCTTGTTCTCCTCCTCGATGCGATCGGACGCGGCGAGCACCGCGAGCACCCGACGACGCCGCCGACGGCGGCATCCGCCTCCTCCGCCGAGCACCGATGTCACGGTCTCGGCGGCGCCGCGCTCGCCGGCGCGTTTGTCGAATCGTCGACGCCGTGCGTCGAGAGGAAGGCGGCGAGCTTGTGGAGCGCCGGCGGGTCCGCGCGGGCAGCGACTGGCGAGGAGCTCTGCTGCGCGCGCGGCGGTGTGGGGCCGACGGCAGAGGGTGCCGGGACGAGGAGGAAGCGGCCGTCGAGACTTCTCGCGCGGCTTCCTCCACCGCTCCTCGCCGGATCTCCGTAGGCGCACTTCTCGGCGGGGAGTCTCCATAGGGGCGCACTCGCGCGGCGGCGGGGAGGGGCAGTCCGCGGGTGGTCGGGAGGGCCCGGCGGGAGAAGCCGCCGCGAGGAGCGCCGATCTCGGCGAGGATGCCGCGCGAGAGGAGGAGGAGGCGGGGTTGCGGGCGCGGGAGGGGATCGCCGGCGGCGGGTGGGGATCGGCGGGAGTCGGTGTGGGTGGGGTCCGCGCCGGCAGCGGGAGGTGGAGGAAGCGCGCGCCATCCGCCGGCGCGCGCCCGCCGACGCCGCGTCCTCGGTCGCGTCCCTGGCGCGCGTGATGCGGAGCGGGAGCGGGTGGCAAAAGGGCAAAAGGGTCCTTTCCAGTGGGAGAAAATGCAAAATGAAATTAAAATGGCAAAATAAAGATAAAACACTCAAGTTTGTGGCATAATAACAAAACCACTGAAGTTTGTGGCAAATGAGAGTATGTCACATAACTTTGTGGCATGAGAGCAATTTTCCCTTAAACTAAAATCAAGTAACAGTTGCAACAATGTGGATCTCAATGAACAAAATCTGTGTAAAATAGTTGCCATTGTGGAGAATATTCGCTGGCCGTACAAAGGCGATGTATGGCCTTCTTATTAGAGTTTCTGTTTTTTTTCTTCCGATCTCTAATTTTTTTAGTATTTTTTTTTCTGACAATATGATTTTATTGGATTTTTAGTTTTTTTATTGTCTATAGTGATATAAATTTTTATTTTTAAATTTAATTACGCTGAAAACTACCAGTAACTATAATATATTTTTAATCACTACAATACAAAATAAACTATAAGTTATAGTTTTTAAATCTAAATGAACACTCACGTCACCCACAGTGGGGGTTGAAAAAAAAACAGAACCATAAAAAAAGAGGTTCATGTGACACAACTTGTAAGCCTGTTCTCGTTCTGACTAGGACATGAGTTCCACTTAAAACCAGCAGATCAGCGAGGCATCTGGTTTCATGGACATGGTTTCTGTGTGATCAGGAAATCTGCGTTTTTTTAGAGTAGAGAGAGAGAGAGGGAGGAATCAGGAAATCTGCTTGTCTCTTCTTCTTTTGAGAGGATATAGATAGTTCATTCTTTTTAGTTTATTATAACTTATGATTTATGATTTTCTCCGAATAAATAAATAGGATGATTTCTCCGTCATTGTTTCAAAATAGCTTATTAGGATAACTTTTTCAAAATATCTTATCGGTATTTGATTCGTTCTCATAAACACTCATACTACTATTAAAAACTATCGGTCAGAGTTATAAATCATAAGCCATAACCGAACGCAACAATGTCTATATCAATTCGAGTTGTACCGTGCTCTTTATGCATTTAGGTTATTGGGTCATGGGTCTGAAAGAAAGCAGTGCCTACATGGGCCATCCAGATACAATACCACAAGGATGTTCTGGTCAGACCCATAATTAACATTTCTATGGCACCGTGCATGTATTGTTTTTTAGCGGTATTGATACGGCTTGGATGTCTTGCCATATCGGACATCAGCCCATATATCGGCTTGGTCCACTTCTCAACCCATCAGTATTTCTTTAACTCCATCGCTCTTATCACACCTTCTTTCACTCTCCTTTTTCTCTCTATTCTCTCACCTCTTCCTCCTCTGTTGGTACCCGACCTGATGCATGGCAATGACCACGAGCCTAGCCACCCCTTTCTCCGGCCCTACCACCATCGTCGACTTCCTCTTTAGTTGTCCTCGGGTGCGACGCCCCTAGATCCGGCCACCGCCGTCAACTTCCTCTGCGGGCGCGGCGCCGCCAGATTCGGCTGCCGCGTCAACTTCCTCTACGGGCGCGACGTTGCCAGAACCGGCTGCTGCCGCCGACTTCATCTTCGGGCGCAGCGCCACCAGATCCGGCCGCCGCTGCTAACTTCCTCTTGGGAGGTAGGTGTTTGTTTATGCAACATTTTATCCGTGTAACAATTAGTAACAACCATGCAACATCGAGATTTTTGTAAAAATATTTTGTTGCATATAGTGGTTAAACTTGTTACACGTACTATCTACAAATAATGCATCTACACACACTAATTACAAAATAGTGCACCTTTCATCGTTCTTTTTTGTTGTATTTATGGGGTAGAAATGTTACATACATAAATTAGAAATATTTTTAGCGAAGCGTACAGAGCTAGCGTCCGGATAGCAAATCTTTTTAAGGTTACGGGGGATGTATTTTAGTAGTAGGAAGAGCAGAGTGTCGACTGAAAATGCTCAGTCGTGCCCGAAGCCCCGAACGTCCTCTAGTACAAGCAGCGTAGGACCCTTGTGCACTCCTCGTGTCCGTGGTGCCACTTGCTGCGGCTCTTTGCCGACAAGTTGGATCGGCGTGCCGTCCGATCACTTGTCGACGAGTTTCCTCCGGTGCTGGAACTCCCGATTGACGACATGTAGCTCGATCCGTACCCATCGGCCGACGGTGCGTACGTCGGCCCCGGCATCGCCATGGGGAGGTCCGGGACCATCGGTCTCTGGCACCACGGTCACCGCAACTAGAGCAGTCGTCGGACGAAGAGGAGGACCTGCCGGATGCCAAAAACCAGAGTTCGTTACACGACTGCACGACCAAAGTTGTACAAAAAACGGAGGAAAAAGTTACTGCAAGCCTGCCTAGCTGTCTAAGACACCGCAGAGCGAACCACGTAATCAATCGAAACATGCACAGCTTGTTCCCGGTGACGCCGGGCTCCTCCGGCGCCGCGGCCGCCGATTCGTTCGCGTCGCCGACGTCGTCTTTCTCGAGATCGACAAAGTTCGACTCCGCCATCTTCGGCCGCGTGATTAACTAGGTTATCGATCAGGCCAGTAAGTATTTCTTCGCCAACAAGTTCAACATGTAATGAAATCATAGGATGCAATATGCTAGTAGTAAGGCGCCCGGGTGTTTCCTGTCGTAACAAAAAAAACTTATCTTTCCTAGATGTTTTCTCGAAAAGACAGAAGATTTGTGTTTTATTCATTAAAAATAAGAGCAGTACAACGATAGTCTAAAAGCCGAATTAAAAGTTTAAGAAAGAACTAGATATAAAGAACTGTTGGATCGAAAATGACGACAGAGGGAGGTGAATGGAGCCCTTTAAAAAATTCCAAGTATCCAAACAACCCTACTTCTCCAATAGCCACTGAGCTATGAAGTCTCGGGTTGAAAAACTTACTGGAAGGCCGACCCCAGACGAAAGCTTACCCGAACCGACAAAAGAAAGCAAATAGTGAATACTGCGGGGTTGACAGCGGAAGGACTTGCATAGCCAGATTTCCGAGTAACTGAGACTCTCTGGTCTTTTGGTCCTCAAACTTGAGGCATTGAAAGAATCCAACCTCTGGAAGAGAAATTACCAAGAAAATCCAAAGTCTTTGCTACGGTTGGCTAGAGCGACATGATCGAACTCAAAACAGAGGACTTGAGGCGCACGACCATTCAGTAAAGAGAACTTCTCTGATTCGACTCCGGCTCTCGGGAATGAACTGGCCAAGTGGCCTTGAGACAGATTCCCAGTTCTGAGCAAATCGAAGCACACCAAAACGAATGCAGACTCACGAAGAAGAGAAGAGAGAAAAGGATAGCATGAAGAACAAGCTCTCAAAACAGATCGCAAACAAAACAATCACAACATCTCATAACGACAGAAATCAACTTGAGGAAGAGAGATGAATGATTGATCATGGAGGTTTCTACAGGTACTCCATCGGAGGTACATGAGCAACCGTGCTCTACCTAGAGACAACTCACACAAATAGAAACGAAAAACTCAGAGTGACTCGGGAACAACCTCACCGAACACCCGAGCTCTATCCTCTCTATTTATAGCCTTCTGCTACCGGGGGGAGAACCCGTTAACCCCCACCCAACACTGGGTTTTACCACTCACTTTACCCACTAACGAGAACAAGCTTCCAGTGCTTTGCCCGTTAGCGTCAACAACTCCTGTGCATTGGCAGAGACACAGCTTCCCTTTGCAGCTTTCCGCATTTCTCCAAAATACCACTCCGCTGCCTTCCCAGAAGCTTCCTCCTGCCTTGCCGATCACGCTTGCAACCACCTTACAGGCCTCGTCGTCTTTGGCATCTCCCGGCCGCTCACGACCTCAGCACCCTTGTGCCTAGTCTCGACCATCCATGCCTCACCACGACTAGTCTCAAAGTCCTGCAAACCATCACAGACAAGCAAACATTCATAGCACCGCACAACACAAGGGTAACAACCAATTGCATCGAAAAGAGAACTCAAACTACACTCCACACAGTCGAACATACATCACGACCGGACGAACTCACTTAAACAAATAATGCACAAGGTCTACGACCGCCTCATAAGTCTTTACGACTGATTCCCAGCTGATACGACCGCTTCTGGAAGCCATACGACCAGACAACATAAGCTACGACTTTCAGCCTAAGTCTATAACGTGATCGAATGGGTTTCCGACCACAACCGACCGCGCTACGACTTCACCCGAGAGCTTCCGACCGCTTCCTGCGATAACGTGGTCGTAGGCCACGACTACTCAACGTGGTCGTAACTTCAAGCGCCGACTTTCGATCGCTGCGGTCGTAGCTCCGACTAACGACTTCCAACCACGACCAACGTAGTCGTAAGTGCGCTCGACCACGACCAGAGTGGTCGTAAATGACACAACATGGTCGTAAACTGCGAACCAAGTCTTCGACCACGACCAACGTGGTCGTAGCAGCGTTCGACCATGGCCAACGTGGTCGTAAGGCGCCGACTCCTCAATGTGATCGTTCACTCAAGCGCCGACTTCTGACCGCAGCAGTCGTAGCTTCGACTTACGACCTCAGACCGCGAGCAACGTAGTCGTAGCAGGCTTCGACCACAGCCAACGTGGTCGAATAGCCTTCCGACTATGGCCAAACCAGTCGAAAACTTCCCTGGTGACCTACGACCACGGCCAAAGTGGTCGTAAACACTTCGACTGACTTCTGACCACAACAAAACCAGTCGTAACAGCTCCTAGTGCTTTCTGACCACGGTCAGAGAGCTACGACAACGGTCAAAATCGGTCGTACGCCCTCTTGAAGACCTACAACCACAGCAAAAGAGCTACGACTTTGCAGAAAACACTCAAATCAAACTCAAACTTTCAAAAGCAACCATCAATCACTCATCACAAACATGGGGCATGTCCACACGGTCTCTCAATCTCCCCCTTGATGAGTATATTGACAAACACCGAAAAAGCGCAAAGTTGAGTTTGAGTTTGAGAAAGAGAGTCAAACATGGTCCAACCGAAAGAGCAAATGGAACTCATGACCATGTCGATGAGAGGAGCAAAAGAAAGAGCAAGTTATCCTCAAAGCTCCACGAGCTCCTCAAAAAGGCTTTTTCTCCGCTATTCTCCCCCTTTTGGCAATAAACACATCGAGGAAGCAAAGGAGAGAATCAAGTATGATCTTGGAAGGAATGGCTGAGATTCATTTATTTGAAACAGTTAGAGCCATGAAGATTATCCGAAATGACCAACAAGTATTACAGCAAGCCATAACTTAATAGAATGCTATCTAGATCATGACAGAATATGTATAAGCCAGCTAAACCAAATAGATGACAATCTAAAATTTAGTGCAATTTGTGAGCATGTCAAGTTATCAATTAAGCAAAGTCTAGTTAGAGATATCCAAGGATGATGCAGGCCATGTCAATAAGCTAAGCGGAACCAAGAAGCTAATATTGAGTCCAAATAGAGTGCTATATGCTCAAAAAAGAAACATTGGTTCTAGTCCTTGGTTCTTTTTGTAGCTTAAGCAAATTAAGCACATAAAACATTGTCTTTTTAAAGCTCATGGTCGTTTCCAACCCCAATTCTTTGTTATATGCTAGATCTCAAGCCTTATGCGACTACTCCAAGCAATATGCTTAAGAAGATAGTCTAGGTCATCCAAAACTCCCCCTGAGTTCATGCCTAGTGCAATGGCAAGCCGTCTCATGAGAAAGAATTGGTGAGATCAGTTTTTTCGCACAAAAGAGATCTTTTTGCTTTTTAACATGGTGAACTAACATATGCATCATCAAGAGGCTAAAATAGCTCAATCTAAGGTTCAATAGAGATTCAACGCTCAACTCAGCCTATTTGACATGGCATTGATCATAAAATGATAGCTCAAGAAAGACTAGACTCAAATTCTAGCATGACAAGTTTTAATTTAAGTTGAGCAAGTTTTAATTAACTTATCATGGCAAACGCTAGTCTACACATATGAAGTAATGATAAATCTAGCAAATAAGCACAAGTCATGGCACGGTGTAAAGCATTGTAAACCTGTCATCACAGGATAATAATCAAGACTCAATGTAGTTATATTACAATGCAGAATGCTAAAAAGCAGAAAATCCAGCTCCCCCTCAACATGAGATGCAACTTTTAGTTCAAGTTGAGTTATGTTAAAATTAAGCTCCAGAAGCTCCCAAAAGAACTCCCCCTGAACCAAAGCAATAAATCGAGAAGCTGGGAAAGAAGAAACAGAACGGGCAGTCCTCAAAGCATAGATAAGATAAAGAGGATACTAAGACTCAGACGGACTCTCATCTACCCCATATGACTCAAGGACTGTCAGCTGGTCTACTAACCACCTAGGGAGCAAACACATACCCTGTCTATCCGAGGGTGGCCTAACCCTCGCTAGAACCAATAAGAAGTGAGTGAGCTCAACCTAGTGAGATAAGAAACAGCTAATATGAATCATCCTGGAAGCACAAGATGAGAGTAAGAAGTCTAAGCAACTAGACAAGAGAAGCACTCTAACATATGCTAGAAGGACTAAACCCAATGCACTTCAAGTGCAAAGCAACAGAAATGAGACAGAAGCATAAGTAATATAGTAAAGCAGTAAAGCCTAAAGCTCCCTCTCACTACAGTCCATAAGGACAAATCACCCCAAGCTCTCCCGCGGAGCTGAAAACCTGGAGCTATCCAATGGCTTGGTAAAGATGTCAGCCAACTGGTGGCCACTCTCCGCAAACTGGAGCACTATATCACCCTTCTCTACATGGTCTCTAAGAAAGTGATAGCGAATATCAATATACTTGGTCCGGGAGTGCTGCACTGGGTTCTTAGCAATGTTAATCGCCGAAGTGTTATCACAAAAGAGTGGAACACTGTCGATAGCTAACCCAAAGTCCCACAGGGTCGAAACTATCCAAAGTATTCGATCGCAATAAATGGCCGCAGCAACGACTCGGCCTCCGCGGTGGATCAGGCAACACCGATCGCTTCGGAGGACCAAGAGACAAGAGAAGTGCCAATGAATTGGCAGGTGCCAGAAGTGCTCTTCCTATCTATCCTACAGCCATCGAAGTCTGCATCCGAGAAGGCTCTCAAGGAAAGACAGGATGAGGAAGAGTACCAGATACCATAGTCGATGGTAGCTCGAAGGTACCGAAAGATGCGCTTCACCACCTGGCGGTGAGATACGCGAGGAGAAGCCTGAAACCGAGCACACAGACACACGGAGAAGTGTATGTCCGGTCTCGAGACAGTGAGGTAAAGAAGGGAGCCGATCATACTTCTGTACTCTTTCTGATCAACTGGCTCGCCATCCTCATCTGGGTCAAGATAGGCCGTAGAAGCCATCAGAGTTGACACCGGCTTACCATCACTCATGTCGAAGCGCCTTAGAAGGTCGCGAGTGTACTTACCCTGATGCAGAAAAGTACCCTCCCGAGTCTGCTTGATTTGGAAGCCAAGGAAGAAAGTCAATTCACCCGTCATGCTCATCTCAAACTCGGTGCTCATGACATTCGAGAACTGTGAAACGAGAGCATGGGAGGAGCCGCCAAAGATGATGTCATCGACATAGATTTGGACGAGAAGAAGGTCATTGCCAAGCCTACGGATGAACAAGGCCTTGTCTACTTTACCCATTTCAAACCCATGTCCCAACAAGTAGGACTTAAGCCTCTCATACCAAGCCCGAGGGGCTTGCTTAAATCCGTACAAGGCTTTGGAAAGTTTATAGACATGATTTGGGTATTGGGGTTCTCGAAACCTGGAGGCTGTTTGACATAAACTTCTTCCTCAATGAGCCCATTAAGGAAGGCACTCTTGACGTCCATCTGGTAGAGCTTGAAACCTTTAGAAGCTGCAAAGGCAAGCATAATTCTAATGGCCTCAAGTCTAGCTACAGGGGCAAAGGTCTCCTCGAAGTCTAGACCCTCAACCTGGGAAAACCCCTGAGCTACCAGTCTACCCTTGTTTCGAATAACCACCCCATCCTCGCTCTGCTTGTTCTTGAACACCCACTTAGTCCCAATAACATTGTGACCTCGTGGGGGCTCAACAAGCGACCAGACCTTGTTTCTCTCGAAATTCTCTAGCTCCTCATGCATGGCATTGACCCAAGACTCATCAGAAAGAGCATGAGAAACATCCTTGGGCTCGAAAGAAGCAATGAAGGCAGAATGAAGACAGAATTGAGATAAGCCAGATTTTGAGCGGGTCACACGCTCGAAAAGGTCTCTAATCATCTGCTCTGAAGAATGAGCCTTTTGAATATGTCTAGGAGGTCCAGGGTGAGATGAAGAAGAGACATCTATCTCATGAGCAGAAGAGCTAGGAACAGAGCCACTAGCTCTAGAAGGAGCGGATGGCAAAGGCTAATCACCTCGAGGTGCGGTGGAAGACGGCACCTCAAGGGGTGGATGAAGGACTGGATCGGGTAGACAACCCTCATCTCCATCATCCTCATCATCCACGAAGATGGGCTCGGACTGCTCTAAGGAACCTGAGATATCGGGCCTAGTCCCCGGACTGGCCTCATCAAAGGTCACTTCACAGGTCTCTACCATTTTGCTAGATTCGCAGTTGCGGACCCTATAAACCCGCGAAGAAGTCGAGTAACCTAGGAAGATCCCATCACAAAAACGTGACTCGAACTTGTCTAGATTCCTGGACTTCAAAATAAAGCACTTACAACCAAACACACAAAAATGAGAGACGCTGGGCTTTCACCCGTATCTCAACTCATAAGAAGTGCGTGCAGGTGTGCCCGAAGAAAAAATCGATTCGAAACATGGCACGCGGTGGCTAAAGCCTCAGCCCAAAACTTCCGCGATGTAGAGTACTCATCGAGCATCGTCCTGGCCATCTCGACCAAGGTACGGTTCTTCCTCTCCACGACGCCATTCTGCTGTGGGACGTGCGGAGAAGAGAACTGGTGCTCTACACCTGTCTCATCACAGAACCTCTCAAAGTAGGAATTCTTGAACTCCGTGCTATTATCATTACGGATCGCTCGTAAGGCACCTGGGAGATCAACAGAAAGCCTACTGAAAAGACCTTGAAAAATATGAAAACGTCTCATCCTTCGAGGCTAAGAAAAACACCCAAGAGTACCTCGAGAAGTCATCGACCACGACAAGAACATACCACTTCCCTCCTGTTGACTGCACTCGAGCTGGTCCAACTGTGTCCATGTGGAGCAGCTGTCCCAGTGCATCGGTCATAGTAATTGTGACCGGAGGGTGAGAAGTGGCAACCATCTTGCCGTGCCGGCAAGGAGCACAAACTAGATCTTTGACCATCTTGAGTTTAGGCAGACCACGAATAAGGTTGTGGCCGCTAACTCGGGTCAAATGGTCAAATCCGATATGACCAAGTCTCCTATGCCAGAAAGTCAAGTCACGGGACTCAGAAGCAACTAAACACCGAAGAGGATCACCAGAAAACTCAGAAAATCAGCACGAAAGATCCTCCCAAAACGAGAAATCCCGCAAACCAGACTACCCGAAGAATCAAGAATTTTACAAGCGTTTTTCTTAAACCTCACCTCGAAACCGTCATCGGTAAGCTGAGAAACAGAAAGCAAGTTATACTGCAGCTTACTAACCAAAGCAACATCTTTCAAAAAGAAAGAGTCATTTACGCAAGATCGTATCTTTGGCGATGACACGCCGGATGAAGCATCTCCAAGGTGATCGCCTCATCACCGGAGCACGGGCAAGGGAAGAAAACCAATGGGAGTCTCCGGTCATGTATCGTGAACACCCGGAGTCTACGAGCCAAATCTTTCCTTCCTCGCCCGCGAACTCGAGTCAAACAGAGTAAAGTCTCAAGATCGGGTAAATCAAGAGTGATTTTGGCATCCAATATCGAGTAACACGCCGAGCGCCAGAAGTAGTCAAGCACGACTGACCTCTAACTACCCTACGCTCTCCATGACTCCAAGAAGCAGAAGGTCTATGAGCAGACCTGAAGCTGTTGCTGGGTCCGACTGCTACGGGAGAGCGAGTCAGAGCACCGGCAACATGCTGGACACACCGCGAGTAGCCATCTCGACGGGGAAAGCGAGATCTATCCTCAGAACGGCGGAAGTCACGACCAAGAGCAACACGAGGACGAAAAATAGAAGACTCAGAAAAACCAAGTCCTCGATACTGCCAAAATCCATCAGAAGAAACAAACCTAGACCTCGTGCTGGTCTTGTGCACTCAGGGTTTGGGGTTGACCCTGAATACGCCTAAGTACTTCAGCACGGTCTCTACGCGCAATCTTGGCGCGTCTGAAGCATCGATCGACTGAGTGTTCATCCTTCTGACAGAAGGTGCAGTGATACTTCACCTTCTGAGAGGTAGAAGTAGCACGGAGAGGCCTCGCCTTCTGAGAGGCCGAAGCAGCAGGTGGAATCACCTTGATGTCAGAAATCCCTTGGACAAAGCCCGCTGACTTGAATTGGACTTTCTTGGTCTTGGGTTCAGTCTCGATCACACCTGCGGCTAAGGGTCTGAGCACAACAGGTGGATGCTTCCTAATGTCCTCATGAAAATCATATCCTAGACCTTGATTGAACTTGCAAATCTTGGACTGGTCTAGAATAAGACTAAGCTTCTTCTTGCCGCCTACAAATCTCTTGAGAGTGTTCATAAGATACTGACACTCCCGAAAGAGAGAGATGCAAGAGGAGCAGGGGGAAGAAGAGACAACAGCAGGTAAGAGAGCAGAAGAAGAACCAACAATAGAGGAAAGAATGGCTCGTGCACGCACATCCGACTTTGAGGGAACAGTCCTACTACTAGCCAGTTGGTTCACGTCGCTAAGCGTCTCTACCTTACCCTGGGGCTTCTCCCCCTTCTCCACAATCACATTACAAGCACAAGGTGGCTTCTCTAGAAGGTCCTTAGTTAGCTTCACACATTTCTCATCCAAAGCATTCAAATCAGATTTTAGTTTGTTACAATTAATGCATGATGAGCTAACAGGGTCCTTAGAAGCAGTTTGAGCCAATCTATTGTTGTCATCAACTAATTCTTGAAACTGTTTGGAGACAGCTTCAAGCTCAGCAGTAAGCTTGGGACAATTCACACATGAAGCAATCGGCTCAAGAAGGAAGGCTTGTAATTCAGCAATTTTATGATCTGCCCGTTTTAGATTCATCTTCAGATTATTGCAATTTTCACAAGACTCGGGCAGATCCAGAAGCATGGTATAAAGACCTCTAACAACGTTGTCCTTATCCTCACATGAGGTGCATGCAATAGTCTCGACAGAAGTAGATGAAATAGGCGCTACTCTACTCATCTCAAGCTCAGCAAGAAGACTAATATTCTCCACCTTAACAATATCAAGTTCACAGGACAGACTATCATGTGAGGTCCTTAATTTCTCCATGTCATCCAACAGAGCACAGCAAGTATCACAATCATCACTAGAGGGAGCAGATGTAAGAGCAATAATCTCTAGTGACAATCTATCTACTTCCTTCTCTAACTCAGTACACCTAGCCCTAGCTCTAGCATGAAATCCACCTAGCTTAAGAAAAGCATGATTGAGCTGGTCGTAGGTGGGGCATACCTCGTCCGAGTCGGAGGACAACTCGTTGTCGCTTAGTTCGCCCTCAAGGGCCATGAAGCACATGCCGGAGAAGTCATCGCCGCTCTTGGGGTCTTGATCATCCTTCCCATCGTCGTCGCTCCACCCCTCCACCTCGTTGAGATCGAGGTCATCGAAAGCGGTGAGGACGCAGTGGAAGAGCTTCTTGGCCTTTCCGAAGTCGCGGAACTTCTTCTTGCCTTGAGGGTTCGCTGGAGGCTTCTTGTTGCGGTTCTTGTCGGTGTAGTCGTTCTTGCCCGAACCGCCGTAGTCGTTCTTGCCTTTCTCCAGCTTGGGGCAGTTTGCCCGAATGTGGTTGGGGCCACCACACTCGAAGCAAATGATGGGTCCTCCTCTGTTTCTGTCCCTCCTCCCCTTGTAAGCATGGGAGAATCTTCGAGCAAGGAGGGCTAGCTGCTCATCCGCAAGCTGCTCTAACTGATCATCAGTTATGTCACAGAGAGCAGCAAGGGAGAAACCAGAAATCAAATCAGAAGGAGGACCAGAAGAAGAAACGGGATCGGTGACCAAAGCCATCGACTGTGACTTCGACCTACGAGAGATAACGTCAATCTCGTGAGTCTTGAGGCGCGAGTACAGCGCGTTAAGAGTCAAGGTCGAGAGGTCTGTTGTGTCTTTGATGGTGGTCACTTTCATCTCCCAAACACGCAGATCAAGTGCCGTGAGCATCTGACGAGCGTTGTCCGAGTCGGGGTATGTGAGACCAACCGCTCGAAGGTTGCTCAAGATCTTGTGGAAACGTGCAAAGCACTCATCGAGGGACTCACCAGCAAGCATCTCGAATTTGTTGTATTCTCGCTTGAACTGGTCCTGTCGAACCGTCTTGATCTGGGTGGTGCCTTCATGGTATGCGTCGAGGGTCACCCAGATATCGTAGGCGGACGACAGGTGAGAGATGAAATCGAATTCGCTTCTGCTTAAGCCCTGGATAATGATGTTCCTTGCCTTCGTATTTGCCTCAACATCGGGCATATTTGCCACGTTGATGTTCTCATCGGCAGGAACAACATATCGCACCTTCACCTTCCGCCAGATGGCGTACCCCTAAGCCTGGATGTATGTCTCCATTCGGCTCTTCCAGAAGGGGTAATCGATGCCATCGAAAACGGGCAGCTTGGTGGAGTACTTGTCTGTCGCCATGGATCTAGAGACCGGTTAAGATCTATAAAGAAAAGCTAACCGGCTCTGATACCAATTGTTGGATCGGAAATTGCGACAGAGGGGGGTGAATGGAGCCCTTTAAAAAATTTCCAAGTATCCAAACAACCCTACTTCTCCAATAGCCACTGAGCTATGAAGTCTCGTGTTGAAAAACTTACTGGAAGGCCGACCCCAGACGAAAGCTTACCCGAACCGACAAAAGAAAGCAAATAGTGAATACTGCGGGGTTGACAGCGGAAGGACTCGCATAGCCAGATTTCCGAGTAACTGAGACTCTCTGGTCTTTTGGTCCTCAAACTTGAGGCACTGAAAGAATCCAACCTCTGGAAGAGAAATTACCAAGAAAATCCAAAGTCTTTGCTACGGTTGGCTAGAGCGACATGATCGAACTCAAAACATAGGACTTGAGGCGCACGACCATTCAGTAAAGAGAACTTCTCTGATTTGACTCCGGCTCTCGGGAATGAACTGGCCAAGTGGCCTTGAGACAGATTCCCAGTTCTGAGCAAATCGAAGCACACCAAAACAAATGCAGACTCACGAAGAAGAGAAGAGAGAAAAGGATAGCATGAAGAACAAGCTCTCAAAACAGATCGCAAACAAAACAATCACAACATCTCATAACGACAGAAATCAACTTGAGGAAGAGAGATGAATGATTGATCATAGAGGTTTCTACAGCCACTCCATCGGAGGTACATGAGCAACCGTGCTCTACCTAAAGACAACTCACACAAATAGAAACGAAAAACTCAGAGTGACTCGGGAACAACATCACCGAACACCCGAGCTCTATCCTCTCTATTTATAGCCTTCTGCTACCGGGGGGAGAACCCGTTAACCCCCACCCAACACCGGGTTTTACCACTCACTTTACCCACTAACGAGAACAAGTTTCCAGTGCTTTGCCCGTTAGCGCCAACAACTCCTGTGCATTGGCAGAGACACAGCTTCCCTTTGCAGCTTTCCGCATTTCTCCAAAATACCACTCCGTTGCCTTCCCAGAAGCTTCCTCCTGCCTTGCCGATCACGCTTGCAACCACCTTACAGGCCTCGTCGTCTTTGGCATCTCCCGGCCGCTCACGACCTCAGCACCCCTGTGCCTAGTCTCGACCATCCATGCCTCACCACGACTAGTCTCAAAGTCCTGCAAACCATCACAGACAAGCAAACATTCATAGCACCGCACAACACAAGGGTAACAACCAATTGCATCGAAAAGAGAACTCAAACTACACTCCACACAGTCGAACATACATCACGACCGGACGAACTCACTTAAACAAATAATGCACAAGGTCTACGACCACCTCATAAGTCTTTACGACCGATTCCCAGCTGATACGACCGCTTCTGGAAGCCATACGACCAGACAACATAAGCTACGACTTTCAGCCTAAGTCTATAACGTGATCGAATGGGTTTCAGACCACAACCGACCGCGCTACGACTTCACCCGAGAGCTTCCGACCGCTTCCTGCGATAACGTGGTCGTATGCCACGACTACTCAACGTGGTCGTAACTTCGAGCGCCGACTTTCGACCGCTGCGGTCGTAGCTCCGACTAACGACTTCCAACCACGACCAACGAGTCGTAAGTGCGCCGACCACCACCGAGTGGTCGAATGACACAACATGGTCGTAAACTGCGAACCAAGTCTTCGACCACGACCAACGTGGTCGTAGCAGCGTTCGACCATGGCCAACGTGATCGTAAGGCGCCGAATCAGCACGAAGATCGTTCACTCAAGCGCCGACTTCTGACCGCAGCAGTCGTAGCTTCGACTTACGACCTCAGACCGCGAGCAACGTGGTCGTAGCAGGCTTCGACCACAGCCAATGTGGTCGAATAGCCTTCCGACTATGGCCAAACCAGTCGAAAACTTCCCTGGTGACCTACAACCACGGCCAGAGTGGTCGTAAACACTTCGACTGACTTCCGACCACAGCAAAACCAGTTGTAACAGCTCCTAGTGCTTTCCGACCACGGTCAGAGAGCTACGACAACGGTCAAAACCGGTCGTACGCCCTCTTGAAGACCTACAACCACAGCAAAAGAGCTACGACTTTGCAGAAAACACTCAAATCAAACTTAAACTTTCAAAAGCAACCGTCAATCACTCATCACAAACATAGGGCATGTCCACATGGTCTCTCAAGAACACAACTCTGTAGCCCTACAGGATAAATGACCATAACTAATGTACCCCTGATGGTGAGCGGACTACCACCACTAAAATACTAACACCGGCTAACGTACACACGGAAAACGAAGAGATGTAGGATTAGGTGGCCCAAGGCAACGTCTCTAGAGAGGTAATGGCACCAAAGGTGTCACCGTCGTCCGATCTGATAAGAATCGGATCTAAGGTTTTTACTTGGTACATCATAGTCTATAGCTGTGACTTCGATACCTCCCTCGAACTCAATCAGGTGCACTCTGCGAACTCTGACGTTCATCTTCTTCCACGTGGTCGCTGCGGCCTTTGGACATGGTGTCAACGGCATCGGCGGCGGCGGCGACGACGCGAGAGACTCGAGAATCGAGCACTGCGCACGGCCATTTCGTAGATGTGTTCTCAACTTCTTTCCGACTCGAGAATCGAGCACTGCGCACGGCTATTTCCTCCTCCATCCTGCGTCCGCTCGGCTGGGACCTTTTTCATTCACTTAATGAAATTTTCCCTTGATCTAAAAAAAATCCTGCGTCCGCTCGCCTACCGGGCTGCAACGGCCGGCAAACCTGCGAGAGTTCCTCGGGTCATTGTCCAGTGCCTCTGCCATATCCAAGACGCAAAAAACCATGTTCACTGACTTGGCAGAGTTAAGGATTGATCATCCAAATATCTCTCAAGACAGACGAAAAAGAAAGGGCTCTCCCGTGTAGAAATAGTCAAACGCGACAAAAACACCAAAAGAAACATTTGGCATTATGCAACACAAGAGCTTTGGCGCACATACATGGATCGTTGCATTTGTGAATTTTTGCGGAAGACACAAGCACTACATATGCCCTTTAGTATACACAACGTAAAAATTAAAAACACAAGCAAGATACCCTTAATCTTACATACCGTTTCAGTGTCCGTCACTTCAAGAGTACGTCGACTCAAGAAATTTCGAAGAAATGGGTTCTCTCGCTACGTTTGCATCCCAATTCTGGAAATGTTTCCTGGGCGGCCGGAGCCGAACCGTGTCTAATCAGGTATGTGTGAATCTGGTATACATAGTGGCGTAGTTAGGATTTAAAGTCTATAGAGGTTAAATATATAATTTTTTAATATTTATAAGGTCAATTCTTTAAAATCTACATCATTTATGTAAACTTTTGTAAGTATAAAACTATTTTGTAAAAAGCTATGGAGTCAATTGACACCACAGCTTATATGTGGCTCCTTCACTGGGTATAAATGCGTGTATGATGTTGACGTGTACCATGTGACACTTGTAAGTGACTATTTCGTTGCAACATTATTGGAGGCTTATTTGCACCATGTGAGACAAGCGTTCAGTTTTGATTTACTACTAAGAATGGCTCACTTGACTGGAGACTTGACCCCGGCCTGCCCCTTGACAACCTGCCCAGCCGGCCGTGACGGAAGGCAGAAAAACAGAAGCCTATAGATGCTTTTTTAAAAATAACCTATTTTTATTTTAAATTACAGTATTATATCTATTTTTTTAATAATTTTGATCATCTGTTGCTTCATAGTTAGATGATCTGGGCTAGTCACCCAACTATTAGGTGACACATAGCCAAATCGTCTAACCGTTGGGCGACTAGTCCCTGTTACCCAATGGTTGAGCGACAAGTCCCTAGTTGCCTAACCTGGTTGAGCGACTAGTTCAAGTCGTCAAATGGTTAGACGATTTAAAATAACAATATAACTATTTTATTAATACGATGAAAATAATTATGGGGAGTAAATGATAATTTTTATAGGTGATACATTTAACAGATCTTGTTTATAGGTTGTTTTTTAAAAATAAAAAGGCATACAATATCGGTTGGTCGATTTGTGATTTTTGTAGATTCTGAATAGTACGAAATTTGTTAGACTCACAATAACATTTTGTGATCATTGTATGTTGTTATAGTGTGAAAATTTTTTGAAGAATTTTGTGAGGATGATTGAGATAGCAACAATTCGTAAGTAGGAAGGTAAGTGATATTGCGATGCAACAGGAAATTCATAACAACGAACTTCGGATAAATGGCATAACGATAGCAACACGAAAGTTGATCTAACAAGGGAGTTACATGGCACGCAGGTCAACGAACCAAGGATGGTACACACATGTCTTTAGAGAAATAGAAATACATAGGACATATAGACGAAGAGGGTCGAACTACTGCTTGGAACATGGCCATTTGCCCTTCCTTCCGAGGTAGGCATTGTAGTCCTTGCCGGTCGCCCTGGTTTTTGTCGCCTGTTTGCGCTTTCTCTTGCACTTCTCGTGAACCTTGCGCTCCTTGCGCCTGCACACCTCCAGATGAGATTGCGTCTCCCGTGCTCACTTTGATCTTCGTTGTGTTGCCGCTCCTCCATCCTCTCGCGTGTTATCTGGACGTTCCACTCTTCGCAGTCCAGATTCATTGGTCGTTCGAGTGGATCTTCCAGTTGATCCATTTGCAATACGCGCATAGCGGATCTGGAGACTGTAGGAAGGGGGAGAGCTTGTTAGTGCATGCCATAGAAGAGAACTAGTAGTGGAATATACTGTAACCTATCCTTACCGGCTACTGGTAGGGAGACGTGTCCCAACGCCGATCGGGATAGTCACAGGTGTAGTTACCGTAACCCCATAATTTATGCCCAAGCTCAACCGCTTCTTGGATTTGAAGAACTTGTAAGTGTCCCTGCAGCAATAGAGGGGGTGTCTCCCCCACGGGCAGGTCTTGCGGTGAATGCTCGGTGGGAACGTTGAGGCATGGGTTAGGGTTGGAGGTACGGGGGACTTCTCTTCGGGGAGGTGGCCTCCTAGTGTGCTCCACTTGTTCGTCCTAGGCTGCAGCAGCCCTTGCGAGTCAGGTGATCTCCTTCTATTGCTTCTTCATGCTAGCAATGTAGTGTTGCAGTTGTCGTGCAGGAAAACACACTGTGGAGAGGGTTGTACTTATATGCTAAGCCAATGCAGTGCATGCTTGACAAGTCCAATTCAGTTTGGGCAAATTCGCATCTGCGAGGCAGCGGCATGCCAGACGATTCGTAGACCAACGTAGCATCACGTCGTTGCACAAAGCTGCCCCGTTTTGTCTTTTTACTACGCAAGGCTATCTCGTTTGGTTTTGTCATTATGCAAGGCTATCTCGTTTGGTTTTGTCATTATGCAAGGCTATCTCGTTTGGTTTTGTCATTATGCAAGGCTATCTCGTTTGGTCTTGTCACTGCGCAAAGCTATCTCATTTGGTCCTATCACTACAAAAGGTGGTCTCATTTGGTCTTGTCACTGTGTAAGGCTGTCTTGTTTGGTCAGGTTAGGATGCTATGCAAAAGATGCCCCTTTGGGTTTACTGTAACTTCAACTATCTATAGTCACTCGTATTGACCATTATGTGTCTTCCATTAGCAATGAGAAAAGATCATTTTGCCCTCACAAAATATCTGCTTGCTGGCGCTAAAGAAGTGGCCGTTTGGTGACAAAGGAGTGGATAGTTCAAACTACAAAAGGAAGCCATTCCTCAGGCACTTCCCCTACATTGTTAACGACGATGGATTGATGAAATTAAAGTTTGCAAATGAAATTATAATATGATAGAATTTCTAATCTTAGTACTACTACACACACAATAAGAAGTGGTGATGCAATTCACACCGGTGTTCTTACTCGTCGGCAGGCGCCTTACATCTTCTTATAGTGTGGCCTTTTTGGCCACAGCGGCCGTAACATCTACCTGTTGCTCCAGCTTCCCCTTTGTCCATATCATTCCTAACACGACAACTCTATCAATGGCCCTTCCCACCCTTCAATAGGTCAAGATTCGGAATCCAAGCTCTCTGTGCAATATCCGACATGGCAAAGTTGCGCACAACCCTGAAGCCTCTTAGCTCGCCGCACCACACCTGCAGCACACTCTCCTTTATAAAGTACTCTGATATGAAGTTCGATGGGTCCATAATGATAGTCCCACATGCGATGAGGACATGAGAGTATGGCTTGTGAAGGAGTTTTGGCTTGTTGTTTATGCAGCTAGATTCGTTCACATAATCTCCAAGGCATACCTTGTGGGTAACAAGAGTGAGCTGTCCCAAATCCAGCTCTGTCTCGAAGGAGCACGTCAAAATGGTGCTCCGTATTGGCCATCATGAAAACCGTGTGCAACTGACCTTCTCGGTCTTAGCCTGCATGTACATTGTAACCTTCGAGCAGTACGTTGTATGTGGGTTGGCTATATGAAGTGCCATATTTGCAAGCCTTTCCCTAAAATACTTGATTGTACCTTATAGAATGCCTTTCCACAATGGTGGCAAGGGGCTGAGAACGGACACCTCTAAGAACCTAGTTGTATACCTCTGCAAGGTCAGTGGTCATTATGCCGTACCTCAGATCATCCATGTCGTGCAATAAGGACCACTTCTCCAATAGCTCAGCCTCAATTCAATGGGAGAAGCACTTGATATTCTCAAGGTCCTCCACGTCACAGTGGAAGGGTCAAGCTCTGGCAATGGTGATAGGCGTTTGGGTTGCGCCACCCTAGGAATTGCTGGATGCTTGTTCCTCTTGATGACGTGCTTCCTGGTGTGCTCCTCCAACATCTCCTACAGCGCATCGAATTTATGTTGCTGATTCTGCATAGCCAGCCTCTTGAACAACATTATCAGCGGTTGCTGTGGGAATTGCTTGAAGAAGTTGGCCCCGAGATGGCGAATGCATCATCTGTTTCTCATGTCTGACCAAGGGAACGGCTCCTCGGGCTCTTACTAAAGTTTTCTTATAACTTTCATCATCCCCAACTACTCCCTTCTTCAGATGTCGAAGGAACCACGACCAGTTGTCGAAATTCTCATTTTCGATGAATGTGATGGACAAGGGGCAGAATCTGATTATTTCCATCAACGTTAATTGCTATCAAGATCTCCCCCTTGTATTTCTCAGTTTGAAATATCCCATTGACTGAGATCACGGGCAACATGTGCTTGAAAGCGTCAATGCAGGCACCGAAGACTAAGAAGACCCTCTGCAAAACCATGAAACTTAGCGGTCTTATAGATGGCTTGTCCTTCACAGTAATGTATGTGCCTGGGTTCTTGTCTCGCAGCACCTAGAGCATACGAGGAAGGTTGTCATAAGTTGTCTCGAAAGAACTGCATCTCCTTTCCAAAGTCTTCTGTTTCTCACTCTATGCCTTGGCGTAGATAATCTTGTACTTGAATTTTTGCTCGATAGCCACCATGATGTGCTTGGTCTCCAGGTCCTTATTCTTTGCTATCTCTTTGTATATGAGATTGGCTATGAAGGTGGACGTCAGGTTGCGATACTTCAGCAAAACACTACTAAGCACGCAGGAGTGTACCTCCACCTTAGAGACAATCCAGTGAGTCTCGTACTTAGGTCTGCGTGCGTGCACACGCCAAGTACAACCAACTTACTCGTAGACTACAGTGTACTACTCCTGGTTGGATTTCAGGACCTGAAATATTCATTGTATGGAAAAGGCCCACAGCTTGATGGCATCCTGCAGTGATCCATTGTTAGAAAATATTGCATGAAGCCGAACCTCCGTACCATGGTACTCCTACGGTGATTCATGCTCATTGTGCACAGAAAGACTCTCAACATCCACCCTATTCTATACCTACAACATGGGACCTTTTTCCTTATCGAAAAAAGTCATCGCCATCCTCTTCTAAAGCTTCCTCTTTGGCCTAGACCGTCCGGTCATTGATCTCTATTTGATGCACTATGCTGTCGACATACTCCCCTATGTCGGCTTGTCCAGTGGGCTCAGCCTGTGTTGTGTGATATTCTTGATCTACCTCAGTAACATTTGCATCCGCTTACCTGGTAGGCTCAGCGTGCGGCGCCCGATATTCTAATTGTGCCTCCACAACTCTTCATGAATGACGTGCAGTGCACCCAAGCTGCTCCCACCAACTAAACGATAGTCGTCGGTAGGGTATCCTGGGACTCTCTTTTGACTTGGTTGCACGAGTAGCACGCACTCGTATCCACATCACCGGTAGCCTTTCATAAAGCGTTTCCATGCAACCATGTGCATCAGTCTCCTCAACTCCCACCGAATTTGCGTGGCAGACCAACTCCAAAGTGCATGTAGGACGACACTACATACCTGGGGGTCCAAGGAGAAGCTGCATGTGAGCCAGTGAAGGACATCTTCGATTAGAGCATTCTCCGCGTCTGGGTGTACCAAATTGACTTGCAGAAAACTGCTCAGCTAAACACCATATCAACCTTCATGAATAGTACTAACACCGTAATACACTTTTAATCTTGTGGGCTCAGACATGACTGATTTCTCACTGCAAATATTACTATTTATCAACATACATTCACTACATACGTGCTAAACCAGTAAGTAGTGACACGTTGTCTACATTCAGATGAAAATAAGAACATATGAGACTATTACCTTCACGCGAAGGCTTTCCCTTCTTCTCAACGAGCTTTCTTTGTCTTCCTCTTTTATCTCATGAGCTCCTCTCCTCTCCTTCTCCCCCTCTCCCGAGCTTCTCTCTTCTCCTTCACTCCCTCTCCTAGCTCTTCTGCTTCTCCCCCTCTCCTTCTCTCCCTCTCCCGAGCTTCTCTGCTTCTCCTCTCATGACCTTCTCCCCCTCTTCACTCTCCTCTCCTTCTCTCCCTCATTTTTTCTCCTCTCTCAATCTCTCTCGTTCTCTTCTGAGAGAAATGCTGAGAGTTACCGTGAAGGGGTCAGGTCAAAGGAAGATGGATGGGCTGGCAGCAATTAGTTGCTCTACCATTAAGTGACTAGCACTAGTCGTCTAATAGTTGGGTGACTAGAGGGCTAAGTCGCCCAACCGTTGGGCGACTTGGCCACGTGTAGCCCAATGGTTGGACAACTAGCCCAAGTCGCCAAGCCATGGAGCGACAGATGGTCAAAACTGCAAAAAAAACTGCAAAAATTAAAACACAGATATAATACTGTAATTTGAAATAAAAAATAGATTTTTTTAAAAAAAATTTGAAGTCAATATGCCACCATACAGTGTGCTTTCAAACACTAAGCACAATGCTGGTAGTGAGCTCTCACCATCATAGATGTAAATTCTATTCCGAAGGCCATTCTAGTTTACCTCTTGGTATGGAATGTGCCGGTACCGGCCCATACCGGTGTACCATTTCAGATATATATATATATATATATATATATATATATATATATATATATATATATATATATATATATATATATATATATATATATATATATATATATATATATATATATATATATATATATATATATATATATATATATATATAAGCCTCTTTTCTACACCCGGATGTAATTACACCCTATATCGTATTTCGCAATGTAGCGAGTATCTTGCGTAACGGAGGGTATGTACATGTAGTATACGAGTATTTAAGACCATCTAGGTGGTATGAACAATTTTTCAAAAATGGTATGTACATTTTTTCGACATACTCCTTTTTATGCGCGCATACGAAGGTATTTACAAAATACGCTAAAAACTATGAACCCCTTTACAAGTTTTTCGTGTGGTTCACATTGGAGTATCTTATAATTAGTGTACAAATATACCTAAAGTGATAAAGGAGTATTTCAAGTTTGTTTAGGTGTTATATTAGAGGTGGGTGTAATTACACCCGGGTGTAAAAGGTATTTTTCCTATATATATATATATATTTCATATATATATATATATATATATATATATATATATATATATATATATATATATATATATATATATATATATATATATATATAAAATTATGTCACACATAATCTCACCTGTACCCACTGTATGGCTACTGCTCACCGTATCCAGTACTCATTGGATTGTATCCAGACTAGGCATTCCACCTAGACCCATCCCCATAGGAGGCCGTATTGCCATCCCCTGGTTCACCCCGATGCCGATGTTCATCACCAATTTGGGCCAGCTACTGGGCCTTCACGCGCATGCAGCCATGCACAGGGCATGCAGCGCACGCCACCTCAAGTTTAGGCCGGTACCGGAATTCATGAAACGGCCAATTCAGCCCAGAATTGGCCGGAATGGCCAGTATTATTCGATATTGAGGACGATACAGAATTGAGGTTTCTGTGTACCGCTCTGGGTGCTGATATGGCACATTTCGACCATTCCGGCTGGTACTGAAATGGAATTTATAACTTTGCTCACCATCTAGTTCTCATCATAGCTCTGTTCTTTCTCAACTTTGCTCACCATCTAGTTCTCATCATAGCTGTAACGCCCCCATTTTTGGGAACAGGGACGTCGTACCACCCGCAACCGCTCAAGAGTTCAGTTGCGGATCACAGAAGCATCACGCCTGCTTATAAGCCATTTAAAAAGAGTTAATTTGATTAAAGTAAGACCTAATGGCCAGCTTTAACGACAATAAGGGCATCCAAGCCCAAAACTTAACTTACATACAGAAGAGCCGAAGAAAACTCCACAGGAATGCTTGAGTGCGGTCGTAACCCTAATGCGAAATCTTGAATTGCTTCATTTTTCTTCTGGTATCTGTTGGGGGAAAATTATGCAAGCCTGAGTACTCCGACCCCGTACTCAGCAAATCACATGTGGAAAATAATATACATAACTATATGCTAGTATTCTCAAGGGAAGGGAGTATAGTGTTTTATTAAGAGGTGGATGCAATTTTATTTGCAAACAAATAAACTTTTAAAACAATTGCTCCTTAAGATCAGGAGGTTTTCTGTTATCAGATAAAGTCTCATCATTACTCAAATTAACAACTTCAGAAACACTACTTATGCCTCGTTGTTGGAATTACCCAATTAACACAGCTTTATTAACCGGAAGCACGGCGTATTCGAATACCATTTATTTCACTCTGCAGAGCTGCCCTGCTTTACCCACAAGATTTCTTAACCCACGTCTGGCATTAAGAAAATATGGCTTTTCGCTGCTCAATTCTTTATATAGCCTCTACCTAGTAGACTTCCTCAATAAGCCCAGGCCACTCCTAACTTACACCAATAAGCTCAGGATACCTCTGACTTATCTCAGCCTACTATTGTGCGGCTCACATAACACATGATCAAGGTTCAGATCGATCGGTCAGATTGTTCAAATAAAATAACCAACTTCCATACGGCCCTACTCACCCCTTCCGTATGGACTCAAGACGGTGCCTCTGCATCGCGTGCCTCAGAGGTTCAATCGAACTTGAGCAGCTACTAGACCAGGGTTGACGTATCAACACTTGTGGTTGGGCGATCACTGTGTCTCTTACTTAGCACAAGGTTCTTGCCCTTATCTTTTTCCTGAGGTCCGCAGCCTTAGGCTCAGAGTAAAGCGGTGGACGAAGTCCTCCACGGACCTCCACACCATTTTTACCCTAACTTGCACACCAGCACGGGTAAAGCGGTGGACGAAGTCCTCCACGGACCTCCACACCCTTTTTACCCTAACTTGCACACCAGCATCACCGGCCTAGGGTACGGTGTCCCATACCACCCTACCCTGTCTGGGTTTTTCAATTCTACCGGCCAACGGCCAGAGTCACTTAGTAGTGTAACATGTTGAATGAAATGATATTGTATACATTTACATCATATATTAATTCTTACTAAGGTTGTCAAGGTGAATATGGCCATCAAGGTAAACATGGCTCTTTATCGGTGGTACGATTATCTAGATAGCATGCCATTCTAAACCTTTGTTTTAAGCAATTATCAGTTCGCAACTATCAATAATGAAAATACATTAAATAATTAATGTAAATTTCATGGGATTCAATATGATCAAAAACATGTGACTTGCCTTTTTGTCCTTAGTCTCTGATTGTCTTCACATAACCTTCAGATTGGATGCCGACATCTTCACTTACTCTTGTAGCCCCTCCGTTGACCAATTCGTGGGGTCCGAGTACTAGCGTAGAAAAACCAACATACATTAGTTCCTGCTTTGCAGAATGCAAGCTGGGAACAAAATCCAAATAAATAGCTCAAAAGTACGCAAAGAAAATAGGTGGAGTGGCCAGGGTTTAGGTGGCAACGAGGTTGGCTTAACGGGATCGAACTTAGGCTATGGTTTTAGGATAATCGGCAATGCAAAAAGGCATTGTATGGATTTCGACGAATGACAGGGTGTATGGACGGTGTCGGATTCTTGAGTTAGAATATTTCTCAAGGTTGTTTAGGACCTTAGTGGTAGAGCGAGGGTGGACAGGGTGTAGACAGGTTTGAGCTAATACAAGGGCTTAGGTGTTACTAGGGTTCCGGTGAACGAAAGAAGCTCGGACCGAATTAGGGTTTTGAGTTTGGGTCGGATAAATTTTGGGAGCAGGGGATAGACCCTTAGAAATAGATAGTTGATCTTTGAACTAGATGATGTGGGTCTCGTCGAGATTTAATTTGGGAAAACGGATGAATTTAAATTTACGGGGAATTGAGATTTAATAAGCTTAATTATATGGGCCAAGGGAAGCTTAAATTTATAAGATTTAATTTTGGAGAATTGGAGATTATTTTTGAAGTCAGAATATTGAGCTGGTCAGAATGGGGTGATTTGGTGTTTTTGGAATTTTTGGATTTTTCTAGGATTTTTGGAGAAATGGATGTCGGATTTGAATTTGGGATATTAAATTGGTCAAAATGGTGTATTTTGGTATTTTTGGGGCTTGTAGATTTTTCTGGGATTTTTGGGGAATTTTTTTCTGAATTTTTAGAATGGGTGAACAGTAACGGGCCGGTCACTGTTCACTGGGCTCGGACTCGACGCGGCTAAGCGGCTCGACCTGACCGCGTTAACTCGCTCGCTCGGCCGAACGCAGTGCGGCGGCGGGTTCGACCACCGAAGTTCGGTTGGTCGGTCGGATGAACAGTGCGGGCGCACTGTTCATCTTCTCCATTCGGCCCCCGCGCGCACAGAGGAAACAGAGGATGGCGGCGGAGGCGGCGGACGGCGGTCCGGTGGCTTGCGACGGAACCAAGACCATGGTCGGGTAGCTTGAGGTCTGGGGAACCCATTTTGGGCGGTGGCAGGCTTGGTGGAGGCGGCAATCGCCGGCGGCGAGCTCGGGAGTGCGGCGCGGCTCTTGGTGACTTAGGAGCTCTAGGGACAGCTAATTCCAAAATTGGCTGTTGCTTGAGCATCTACGGAGCTAGGGTAAGCTTTTGGAGGCGGTGGTTCATGCTGCGGAGGATCGTGCGAAGCCGGCCACGGTGGGGCACCATGGCCGAATGGAGGAGCTCGGGAGTGAGGGAGTAGAGGGCTCGGGAGCTTAAAGCAACGGTTTGGGAAGGTTTCTAGGGGCTCAAGGAGGGTGTAGCCGAAATTAATTTGGAAATGGTTGGCCGGAGAGGAGACATTGGTTTAGGGCTCCAATTTGGGGCTTTTTGCCATTACCGGCCATGGGGACGATGAGGGTTGCTGCGGGGTACCTAGTTAGCTTCACGGCGGTCTTTGGCTTAGAACGAAGGGCTTAGCCGCTTAGGTAGAGGGCAGAGGCGAGCTGGCGCCGAGCGCCTTCCAGAGCGGCGACGGCACATGTCGAGGACAGAAGGTTCGGGGCGGCTCGACCCATCTGCCAGCGAGGGGGAGTGCTCGAGCACCTGGTGAGGCGGCATCGAGCTGGCAGGCAGGGAAGGCGCGCGAGAGAGGGCTCGGTGGCGAGATACGGTGTCGGCAGGGGATATTTGTTGGACGGCACAGTGAGGTGCCGCCGAGGTGTAGAGAAGCAGCTGTGCTTTGAGATTCGTGCTCCATTTGGTTTCAAGACTAATGCAAATTGTGCTCAAGAACTTCAATTTGCAAATGAAATCTGAAATTCAATTAAACTTCAAATTTTTGAAAAAATCGGGTCGTTTCAATAGCTCTGTTCTATCTCAACCACACGTTGTTGTCGACCATGTGCCTCTCGCTATCACCTCCTCCTTCGGCTTCTCCCAGCCTAGCGGCTAGCCGGCTATAATGCCAAAAGCATCAACCTCTCGGGCGACGCATCCTTCGATCCAGTGTCCAAGATGATCGAGATGACGACGAACAATAGGAGCAGCGTGGGTTGGGTTTCTTATGCTTAGCCTGTGCGGCTGTTCAGCGATGTTACCAGCAAACTAGCTAGCTTGGCCATCACATTCTCCTTCCAAATCAACCCAGCAAAGACGGCGATCGCTCGCATGGTGACGGGATTGCTTTCTCTCTCTGACAATTGTTTATAGATATATAGATAACTAGCGGAATTCCTACACAATTACACAGCTAGATATTGCAACATATTATATTTGTTATATAGTTCTATTATCTTTCAAAAATAAGTTGTATTTGTTATCAGTTTTCTATCATGAAATATAATTTGTGTAGTAAATGATAATAGATTTTTTTTTCAAATTTGGAAATAGGTTTATATAGGAATGTACCTCAGATGTAGAAGGTTGCAAAATGCAAGAATCATCTTTGAGAATGTCCAGATTGTATATATAAACTCCATTCTCCTGGCACAACTGTAGAGTAATATAGCAGGGGGAAAGAACATAATTATTCTCACAACATCATTCAGCAAAAAGATAAAGAGGGTATAACAATATCATTTAAGCGTTATATAACAAGTGAGAGTACGCACTCCTAAGGCTAAGAGTATAGAATCATTTTCCTATATGTGCACATGCACAACTAGTGAGACTCAGGATAGAAATTTCCTCATTAATCAAAAGATAAAGTGAAAGATTTACATCGTTTATTTTCTTGTGACTAGATTATATATCATGGTGCAGATTAATTAGCTATTGATCTTATAGTTGTATAATAAATACAATTGCATTTTCGATCGTAGGCATTAGAATTGTATAAGGTACAACTATATCGTAATATCTAGTCGTGCAATTACATATGGCTTGCCTAAGTTTGCTCTACTTTTTGTCTTTTAGGCGCTCATAGTTCACTCGATGAGCCGTTCGGCTGTGAGCACATTTGACAATAAAATGAGAAAAAAAATAAGAACACAAAGAATTTGTCAAATCTCCAGCCTACAACATCAAGTGTATGCCAAAGCATGACAAATTAATCAACACTCCATATGTATGTGAGTTATAAGTTTTGTCCATTGACTCTGTTTCAGTTCTACAAAGAATATCAATTTCACACTGAAGCCATATTTTCCAACAGCATATATATTCTGCATCATAAACAGTCGCCATTTCTCCCGTTTACCATTTCATTGGCTCTGAACCGGCAGTGTAGCCTGTAGTCGAAGAGTGGCTGCCACTGGACGTGCCAATCGACAGATCAGTGTAACCATGTTCCCCCATGGCAAGAAAAGGCTCAGCCTTGTACATCTGAGGCCGGAGAGCCGGCAACTTCGCATCCTCAGACTGCAGGACGTGCATAGCCTGCGCCATTGACGGCCGGTCACTCCGTTCAGGATGCGCGCACCAGAGCCCGACGACCAGCACGCGCTCCATCTGCCGCTCGTCCACCTCATCGCCCCTCAGCCTCTTGTCCACCGCTTCGACGAGAGCATTCTTGCCGTACAGATCCCGGACCCATCTCAGTAGCACGAAGAAGTCGTCGTCTGATTCCTCCACTGGGTGCCGGCCGGAGACCATCTCCAGGAGGACGATGCCGAAGCTGTAGACGTCCGACTCGGTGCTCGGCCTGCGCGTGTTAACGAGTTCAGGGTCTATGTACCCTGCGGTTCCCAGCACAACTTTTGTTGTTCGTGACTTGGCGCCATGGTCGACGAGTCTCGCCAAGCCGAAGTCCCCTAGCTTGGTGTTGTGTGATGAATCGAGCATGATGTTGCTTGGCTTGATGTCGCCATGCACAATGCACTGCTCCCACTCTGAATGGAGATAGCGCAATGCGGAGCCGAGGGCAATGATGATCTTGTACCTGTTGATGACAGGATTTGTGGATAAAATGAAGGGGATACCGATAATGAATTAACCGCGGGCATTTCTACCGAAAAACTAAATTTTGGTTTAAGTTGAGATGGATTTTGTATTTTACATACATTTCTTTGCTGTTATTTATTTTTCTGACAAACAATACAGCTGAACCTCTAACAAAACAACTGGAGAGGGTAAAAAAAATGGTACTTGAATTTTGGTTCCTCTATTGGCTAAAATTTACA
Organism: Dendrocalamus sinicus; assembly: GCA_036346575.1. NCBI lineage: Eukaryota > Viridiplantae > Streptophyta > Magnoliopsida > Poales > Poaceae > Dendrocalamus > Dendrocalamus sinicus. Next base: position 12,328,581 of record CM070666.1, on the reverse strand, counting down.
CTGTCTACCTGAAAATCAGCCAAATAGACCCCTTTATTGAGAAAAATGATACATGCTAGGATGACATAGAGTATTCTAGAAACACAACTGTTGACCAATAAATTGACCTAATATGAGACTCTTGATCTTCAGGGTTCAGAATCAAAGTAGGATTTCTATGAATGAAAGTCTTCATATTTAGAAACTAAGTAGGATTTCTGTGAACTTGATCATAGACTTCCAATTAAGATTTCTACGAAAAGAATTCTTGATCCTTAGACTGACTCCAAGGATGATATCTATGAATGGAACACGATCTTTTAGACTTCAAGTAGGATTTCTGGCTGGAAATGTAAAAAAGTTCAGCAAGAAATTATTTAGTTCAACATACCTTTGAGGCCATGTTAGCAACCTCGCATTGTTATATATATGCTTGTCAAGACTACCTTCTGATACGAGCTCATAAACAATCAAGAGCCCCTTGCAACTGTCACACCAACCAATTAACTGGACAAGGTTGCGATGCCTCAGCCGGCTTATGATCTTGATTTCGGCCTCAAACTCTTTCCTCCCTTGAGCAGATGAGTCTGGCGAGAACTTCTTGATCGCTACATGGCGATCCTGGTCACCAATCTGCAGGCAGCCCTGGTAAACATGGCCGAAACCACCTTTCCCTAGCTTCTTGTTCTCAGCAAAGTTGTCCGTCGCAGCAGCAAGCTCACTGTAATGGTACCTTCTGGGGCCAACACCTTTCTCAAATTCAGCTTGGTCACTTTCTTCTTCATGTTCGCCATCAGCAATTTCCATCGCTTTCCTCCATGCTCGACGTCGGCGCCTTAGAACAAAGCCCATCAAAGTACATACCAACAGAAACAATGCTGCAACCGAAAACGCTATTGTACCCTGTACTTTTGCTGGTGGTTTGGAGCTCACAGTTTCAGGGGACGCGGGTGCCACTTCTGGTAACGTTACTGAAGAATCCTTCCCTGCGAGGGTGGAGTTGAATGACCATGATAGCACCCGGTGTACCTCGATAAAGTTGCCGGTAGCTGCAGAGAAGCCAACAGCCACCTCCTCAGGTAAGCATCTTCTCATGTCAACGCTGGTGTTGACCCGGTACGAGGTTTCGTTGATCCAGAGAGTGACGGCCAACATTTTTGTGCTGTTGACGTAGTTGATCTCGGCGGTCATCGTGGTACCGCACGTCAGGTTCTTGTCAGGTGAGGTCGACACAACCGAAACGATGGAGTCGACGTCGATGCCTACATGGTTACCATTCTTCTCCCATTCCCCATTCTTGTAGGTGTCGAACTCAACCGCCACGATCCGATCACTGCCTGTTGCATTCTTGTTGTTGCTGTCATTGAAAAGGCCGAGGTTCTTACCGTAGCTGTCAGGAGGGATGCTCGAGGGGTGGTGCCCCAGGAAGAAGGCCATCCCGTCGGCGCCGAAATCCGGGCCGTCGACCGGCTTGATTTGGAAGGAGAAGTTGGTGCTGAAGCTGGCCAGCTCGCCGGTGGCGTTGTCCCAGAGCGGCACCGGCTGCGCATACCACACCCGGCCGACGCTGTGGTTGTTGCCTTCACTGATATCGTTCCTTGTCAGCTCGATCATAGGGGTGTGAAAGTAGGCGTCTCCGGCGCAGGTGATCTCCGCATCGTCTCCGGTGCAGTAGGAGCCGGGATTGGAGAAGTTGAAGCTGAAGGAGAGTGAGGCAGCATGAGGGACATGGATGGACCACAGCAAGTAGTATGTGCAAAACAGTGGGAATAGAAGACGGTGAGAGCTCATTGCTGCCATTGTTGGTGTTTGGGAGGACTGGTACATTTGGTAGGAGAATTGAACAGAATGAAACCAACCTGAACCATAATTTTGCAACACAGCCGGCTGGCCGGCTGGCCAGGTTCAAGTCTCCAGAGTGTCCAGACGGACAGCATTTGGTTTTACAGGGTGGCCCAGACCCATTCATCAAGAGTTGGCTATGCAATATGAATTATATTGTCATATCGTCCAAAGCTTGCAAACAATGTTCCATCCTGGAATCATAACCGGCTGCAAGTGACACCCTATTTATCTGGCCATTTGGCTGGTTTGGAATTTGGGAAGATGTAAATTATTACTTGCTTAAGGACCCATCTCTCCCTAACAAATTAATTTCCTGATAGGGCTAAGCTGCTGAGCACCAAAACGGCCATACAAACAAGACAGATAAAGGCGGCCAAAATGGGATATTTCTTATGGATATACTTTTGAAGAGCAACAAGCAGTGCAGCCCTGCAGGGTTATTGTAGGCATTTGACCATTTGGGAGACCTTGATACCTTGGTGCTTAAGAATGTTAGCAGCTCATACAAAAAAAGAAAAGGAAGAATTGATTCGGAAGGCGAATGAATTAGATAAGAAAGCTGAGACTCAGCTTCTCAGTGCTACGGAAAATGATTTAAAGCATTATTATAAAGAGCGGTTAGTTCATTTGTTGCGAGAGGAGGAGATAAAATGGTACCAAAGAGCCAAAACAACTAAGTTGTTATTTGGCGACTGTAATACTAAGTATTTTCAGTTGGTAGCCAATGGAAAACATAGGAAGACTAGGATCTTCCGCCTCGAGCAGGAAGAGGGAATTATAGAGGGTGATGAGAACCTTAAGAAATACATCACCAATTATTATAAAGGTCTCTTTGGGGCGTCAGAGAGAAATAATTTCTCAATGATGGAATCATTTAGGGATGATATACCACAGGTATCAGAATCTGAGAATGAGATTTTAGCGTCCGCTTTCACAGAAGAAGAGGTTAAAAAGGCTATATTCCAAATGGAACACAACAAAGCCCCGGGGCCTGATGGTTTCCCAGCTGAGTTTTACCAAGCTTTTTGGGATCTCGTCAAAGGAGATCTCATGGCTCTTTTCACTGATTTTCACAAAGGAAACCTCCCACTTTTTAGCCTCAATTTTGGTATAATTACATTATTACCGAAGCAAAATGAGGCTACTCAAATCCAACAGTTCAGACCCATTTGCCTTCTTAATGTTAGCTTTAAGGTCTTTACTAAGGTAATGTCTAACCGTATAGCACTAGTGGCTCAGAAGGTTATACAACCATCTCAAACAGCTTTTATGGCAGGGAGGAATATCATGGAAGGGGTTATTATCCTTCATGAAACCATACATGAAATGCATAGGAAGAAGCTTGATGGAGTGATTCTAAAGTGGACTTGAAAAAGCTTATGATAAGGTGAAATGGTCTTTTCTTCAACAAACATTGAGGATGAAAGGTTTTCACCACTTTGGTGCAAGTGGATAGATCAAATTGTTAGGGGTGGTAGTGTGGGCATTAAAGTTAATGACATTTTAGGGCATTATTTTCAGCCAAAAAATGGACTTAGGCAAGGTGATCCCTTGTCACCAATCCTCTTTAATTTAGTGGCAGATATGTTGGCAACGTTAATTGGTAGAGCTAAGGCTGATGGGAGGTTTCAAGGAGTTGTTCCACATCTTGTAGATGATGGCCTCTCGATCCTCCAGTATGCAGATGATACTATTCTCTTCATGGATCATGATCTACTCCAAGCCAAAGACCTTAAACTAGTGTTAAGTACCTTTGAGCAACTTTCTGGGTTGAAAATTAATTTCTATAAGAGTGAGCTCTTCTATTATGGTAGTGCTAAGGATTGCGAGCATGAGTATGCACAACTTTTTGGTTGCAAAACCGGGGGCTTACCTTTTAAATATCTTGGTATTCCTTTGCATCATCGTAAACTCTCTAACAAAGATTGGGCCATCATTGAGGAGAGATTCCAAAAGAAGCTCAGCAGTTGGAAAGGAAAGCTTCTTTCCGTTGGAGGAAGGCTAGTTTTGATCAATTCGGTCTTAACTGGTTTAGCTATATATATGCTTTCCTTTTTTGAAGTCTCTAAGGGTGTTTTACAAAAACTTGATTTTTACCGTTCAAGGTTCTTTTGGCAAAGTGATAGTCATAAAAAGAAGTACAGGCTTACTAAGTGGAGTATACTTTGTAGACCAAAGGACTGTGGCGGGTTGGGTATCCAAAACCTTGGGATTCAAAACAGATGTCTCTTGAGTAAATGGTTGTTTAAACTTATTAATGAGGATGGTGTTTGGCAAAATCTTCTAAGAAGGAAATATTTGACCAATAAAGCCATAACTCAAGTTTATAAACGACCGGGTGACTCCCACTTTTGGTCGGGACTAATGAAGGTCAAGGATGATTTCTTGGCTCATGGTTATTTTCGAATTCAAAAGGGAACACAAGTTAGATTTTGGGAGGACATTTGGTTAGGAAATAAACCCTTAAGGGATGTCTATCCATCACTCTATAGGATTGTGAGGAAAAAGAATGATACTGTGGCTAAGGTTTTAACTTCTACGCCACTGGATGTGTCATTTAGAAGAGGTTTGGTGGAAGGTAATTTGACAGCGTGGTACGACTTAGTCTCTAAAGTTGTGACAGTTAACCTTACAAAAGAGAAGGATGTGTTTGTTTGGAACCTACATAGGAGTGGGTCTTTCACGGTTCGCTCTATGTATTTGAATTTGATTCAAGAGGGAGTCTTACCTACGAAAAATCCACTTTGGAAAATAAGAGTGCCTTTGAAAATTAAAATTTTTCTTTAGTATCTCCAAAAAGGGGTCACTCTTACAAAAGATAATTTAGCAAAAAGGAATTGGCAAGGGAGTGTCAAGTGTTGTTTTTGTAACTCTTTGGAGACGATACAACATCTTTTCATTGATTGTCACTTTGCTAGATTTATATGGAACACAGTGCACATCACCTTTGGAATTCATCCACCATCTAGTATATCGGATATGTTTGGCTCTTGGCTTCATGGCATCGGGGCAAAACTCAAAAATCAGATTTTACTAGGTGCTGCGGCTCTCTGTTGGGCAATGTGGTTGAATAGAAATGACGTGGTGTTCAATAATGCTAAAACCAACACCTTTCTGCAAGTCATTTTCTGGGCAACATATTGGATCCGGCTTTGGTCCTTGTTAAGTAAAGAAGAAGAAAAACCAATCTTCAAGAATGGATGCCAGATTTTGGAGACGGTCATCATGGAGGTCTTTGCAAAATTTGGATGGAAGTTCCGGAATAGGATTGAGGCATAGTGTCTGTTTTTTCATGTATCTTGTGTCTTTTGTTTTGTGTTATTTCTTGTGCTTGATTGCTCTTGGTTATAACCATTAAGCTGCGTACGATCTTCGGATTGTAGAGGTTGGGACCTTTTTCATTCACTTAATGAAATTTTCCCTTGATTAAAAAAAAAGGGTAAACATTTTCTGGCTTGTCAGTTTGCAGTCAAACTTCTACAACCTAATTATGTGATGCCCCCCCCCCCTATTCATTTAAAAAAAGAAAGAAAGTATACAAACTGATGAATGAACTGATTGTTTCCCCCTCAAATGCCTTTCAGGAACACTGAACGAAATTGGTGCCAGAACAAAAACTATACATAGGATCTTGGGTTTTGATTTCTTTGAACTAGCAGGGTGGCCCGCGTAATTGCACCACTAGATTTAATGTACTTTATTCAGAACAAATATACTAAGAAGCATACTAAGTATGGCCTTTAAAATAAGATATTACAATATGTTTCAAATTAAATGGATTGATTTGGCACTCTTTGATTTTACCACCACATCAAAATGTTAAAGACATTTCATATTCTTCTAGTTTGTGAATTTCTCTAATCCTGCATCAACAACATGAGAATATTTTTTCTCTTTTGATTCACATGAGAATTTCTAAATTATATAAAGTACAATTTTACAATCTATGGTTTGTTAGAAATTATGGGAACTGTAATGTAATCATGAGAAGATTGAAGTCCAAGGCATATACACACGTAAGCATATTTACATCAATAAATACGAAATAAATTTATATTTACATTAAGCATGGTGCCTATCATAGTATCACTGGATTGCCATTGCGCCAATCGATCCTCAAAGATTTGGAGAACGCCCTCGCTACGCCTTGCTACCCCCTCCTCTTAATTCATACTGGACTTGAACTATTTTCTATACAATTCCTACAAAAATTTCTATGTCCCAAATATAGCCTAAATTTTACAAACCATTGGTAGAGGTGGGAGTCGGGCTAAGCCATTGGTGGTTATGTTTTCCACCAGATGCGTATGCTATATTTTGAACCTTGTTATTCATGATAGTATGCAAGCGATTGACGGATATTTAAATAGTAACAGTAATGACATTCGTTACCTCACAAATTCTCCACAAGTGGTAGTTAGGTTTGCGAAGTACTGCATAGCCAATGAGAAGGAGCCAAGAAAATTTGGTCTTAATACGAAGGTGAGGTAGAACTCGACTACATTATATTAAAGAAGGACAGGGGTACAAACGTATCACATCCGTTTTTATCAACGCTAACTCTCAAAACAATGAATTGGCTAGTCATTTTTGAGAGTTTTTAAGACCTTTTTATAAAGTAACGAAGGTTCTATTGGATGTTTATCATCCTATCTCTTACTTAGTTATAGAATTTATTTGGTTAATTACAAATAAGATTGCAAAATCTTGGGAGAAACCACTTTTAGGCCATGCTATTATAGCAATGGAGGAAAAATTATTAAATATTTATGTTCTATTTCATATTTATATTGCTTTGCTATCATTTTCGATTCTATGAAAAAGTTGGTAAATTTGCACATTGGTATAGAAGGAATAGGTGAATACCTCGGTCTTGATTACTCGGAAGCTTTCGAACATGTCAAAGAGGAGATTTTTTGTATTTTTTGCATGTACCATGACAATCTTAGCAGTAGATCGAGATTTGGGGCCCAACAACAGATGCAACAAGAAAAGACAAACTTGATAACCCACTTGTGGAAGAATTTAAAGGGTAAATCTAATTCTTCTTCCTCTTAGTCTCAGATGGCTCTCAAGTAAAATTCTATCTCAGAGTTGAACCACTACCTGAAGGATAATCTTTTAAACACCAATCTTTATCTTGCTGACGGAGGCAAGATAGACTTGCTCAAGTGGTGTAAGAATAACAAGTAGATATTTCCTATGTTATCATATTTTGCACAGGATGTTCTGATGGTGATTGTGTCCATCGTCTCTTCAAAAGTGACGTTCAGTACGGTAGGGATAATAATTAAAGAAAAAAAGATCATTCCTCACGCTTAAGATGGTGAAGGCAATAACATGGACCAAGGACTAGAAATTAGCTAAAGAGTGGTTACAATATCAACTGGAGAATCCTGAGATCGTACAGGCATACGCTGACCTCGAACGCATGGATGATATGTACATTGATGAGTAGATAGTATGTACGCATGTTGTTATTGTACTATTTTTCTTACTCGGGAAACCCTATTGTAGGGCGTAAGATTTTTAACTAGACAGTAACATTGCCTCTATAAAATATCAAGAAAAATCCAGTTTCCTTCAAAAATATTTACGTGCCTATATTTTTACGCAATTAATTAAAATTTAACTACGTTTTTAACGAAACGGGTGCAAGAGAAACGAAGATGGCATCTGCAACCATCATCGTCGCCACCGTCTCTGCCGTCTATAGTTACTTAGGGCTAGGTTAAGGCCAACACGGCACAGCGCCGGTCCGTTAGGCTTTAGACCATGTCTGGACTTGGCTGGAGGCGAGACGGCACGGCACGACACGGCGGTGTGGCCAGACCGAGCCGGCACATCACAACATGGCCCAAAACACGATGAATCTGTGCCATGCCTATTAAAAGACTCCTCATCGGACGGTTGTTGGCCAGCATCTCTTCACGGCAAATCTCCAGGAACACCAAACTGGCGACCTTCTCCCACACTTCCCCATTAGCAGGGGAGTTGTCCATCTGCGACGCTAGCAATGTAGTTTGAAAGGTGCCACAAAAGTCAGCAAATCAAGTGGTACAATTTATGGACATAAATAACGAAAGAGCAAGTGGGGAGTTCTGGACCTAAATACCTTTTTTTTCCCCAATGGCAAATATTTTGGTTTTATTTTGCAACAAAATCTCAGAAGATGCGTACGTGTTTCCCTAGCCACTTGAGTTGAACCCAACGGAAGTGTTACAAGAGCAATTAATCGAGTAACCCCCCAGCACTTTCATACATAAACAGGGGAGACTGCCTATTTTATACTTGCGAAATTCGTAGTTTGGTGGTTGACCGTAGCGCACCTGATCCTCGCCGGCGCTCGCCGGCGGAGAAGAGGTCTTCCCGCTCCCGCCTCTGCGGATGGCACCCCAAGAAGCACCGCCACGTACGCCTCGTGCCGCCGGCCGTACGGCGCTGTCTCGCATCTGCCGCCGCCTCCTACGAGGCATTCGTGAGATTTTTTGCCTTCATACCGTTCCACCCTCTCGGCTACGGCTACGCAACATCAGTGGCGTAGAATTAAAACCCTGCAAGTTAATCCTATTAGAATCACTAAAATTATATAAATTTCTATGACATTATCAATAGAAGTAGATATATTTTATAAATGGGATAGACTATTGCAAAAGCGACTGAAATTTTTTTATTTTTCAGTCACCTAAAGTTGCACTTTGAATCACCTGAAGTTGCACATATTTTTTTTGAGGGGGCTGCAATTTTAATTGATCGAGAGTGCAATTTCAGGTCAGCTGAAGTTGCACTCTGAATCACCTAAAGTTGCAGCTGTTTTTTTCGAAGGGGGCTGCAATTTTAGTTCATCCACATAAAACACAAGTCTAAAACATTTGTTAGCATCCACATCGAGCATAATGCCCATCAAATATTAGAAAATATAGTTCGACTACTATTGCTGTATGTCGTCAGTAGTAATAGTATGGCAGTCAGAGGTGGGATTTGAGGTTGAACAGTTGGAGCAAATCGACTTCAACAGCAAGGCAAGGAGAACAACAAAAGTGGTCGAATCTCTTCAGCCTTCACTTTAACAATGATCATTTCAGTTCGAGAACCCTGCCAATTTCCCTGCAAATCGGTAGACAGATTTCAGACTCAACACAAAATCGCCCAAGCTTGGTGGCAATATGTGCAATGTACGCAGGTATAGGTCCCTATAGCATAAACAATCTAGGAATATAGGGATATAAGAATATAGGAATAGATAAATACATCACAAGAGCCTATTTGAAGATTGGAATATAGGAATAAAGAAATAATGGAAAAGGCTGCTGTGCAATGGAATATAGGAATAAAGAGAAATGGCGAAGTTGCCATGGGAAGCAAATTATTAAGACGATGGGTACAAAGGAAATCTAGTGCACATAGTTGCCAGAAAATTGTGGTACGTGTTATCCCTTTTATTCATTATTATATCGATATCGGATTTGGCAACAGGAGATCCTCCCTGAGTCCCAACATCCTCTTGATCATCCTGGTAATTCTCCTACGTTATTCAAAACTGCGTTGCATTTCATTGTGCATGTACGCCCGCGTGTCGACATCCACTGCGTTGCACCCCCTATTCTATGGTCGGTTGTGCTTTTGCCATCTTTTCCATGTATATATTGTCGTAGTTGGACTAACTTGTTCATGTTTTAAATCAGATGGGGCAACAAGATGACTACACGGACTGCAACTGCACACATGAAGTAATTTCATACTTTCAGAAGGAGGTGAATGCACAGCTGCGGCTCAGCAATGCGCTCATGGCTGCCAATGCTATCCTGGTGGGGTTTCTCGTGGCAGTCTGCGCCTTCGGTCGGCGCTATCGCCACGCTGCACTGGTCCGCATACTCTTCCTGGGAGCCTCCACGCTCTACCTCCCCGCCGTCTCCTACGTCATCTCCTCCATTGGCAAGGAAAACCGCAACTCGGTAGGACTGATTGTAAGATGTGATGATCAGGTCAATTTAGTCCTGCTCCTACTGTGGACAGTTCTTGTCCAAATTGTTGGAACTAATGCCACTGATATAATCGCTGTTGATGATGGTGACGGTCAAAAGCTCGGCCCCTCCGTCGAGTTGCTTGCTCGAACGATCTGGACATCATACCTTGTGTTCTTTTACTCCCGGAGCTACTTCGATACCTTCCCTGAGAGACCTGATACGTATGTAAATTGTTGCAAGAACGTGGTTGTTATTCAAACAATTTACCAAACTCAATCCATGTCAGTGATGTCACAGTTGCTCATTGTTCTCTGTGTTCTCAGTTTGTCAAAAATAACGCTCAAGTTCTTCGCCTTTGAGAAGGCAAGGCGGTCTTTCGCTCTTGGACGCAACGCTCCTCTTGTTGCTGGATATATGGAGCAGTTGCAAGCGGAGCGCCACCGAGCATCTGAAGATGAGTTGATTCCCCCGCTTCTAGTGATGGGGGAAGAGAAACAGAAGATCGAGGAAAGGCCTCTAGGGTATGGCCTCAAGCAGAGTGCAGTTGGCAACAGCATGGTCACGGTGGACAGAGTTTGGCAACTGGCATCGTCCACTGACAATGTCCCCTTGGTCTCCCAACCATGGCTCAAAGATCTATTCCTCTCTTTCGCATTGTTCAAGATGCTTCGACGACGGTTTGCGAAGTGTCGACTTGCTGAGTCCGGCTCTTACAAGGCGTTCAATTTTGTACTGAATGCATTGCTCAACAATGGCGATCCGGACAGGGTGTTCAGGGTGATCGCAGATGAGGTTTCTTTTGTGGCTGATTCTTATTTCTCTTCACTCCCAACCTCCCACTTCGGGAGGCTGTTGCCAATTCTCAACATCATTGTCTCTCTCTCCATTATAACTTGCTGCTTGGTTTTTGGTGATTTAATGATATCTTTAATGCAAAGTCAGGGTACTCAGATGTCATGCTCTCCTGTGACTTGCTCCTTTGAGGACGGAGACGGAGTATTAGAATTTGGAAACATGCTTTTTAGCTCCACACCAGTAATGTTTCTTATTGCAGCATCAGTACTCGCAGAGGCATGGGAGATCGTGTCCTACTTGTGCTCCAATTGGATCAAGGTAACCCTGCTTTGCAGCTATGTGACTCATGTCTCCTGGCAGCAATCTCCTCTCGTGCAGAGATGCCTTGGCCTTTTGTTGAAATTCAGAGTCAAGTTCATAAAGATTTGGGATGATCAAACTGGGCAAATCTCGCTCCTAGCACACCCACATCCAAAAATATATGATCTTAGACGATTGTTCTTTCGCTTCTCTGACCCCAGGGTGCAGTATGTCAAAGTACCAGCAGAGGTGAAGGCCAGCATCGTCAGTGCACTCAGAATTAGCAACGGAAGCCTGAGCAACGGCACGGCGGCACTCCACGGCAGCGAGATCGGCACTGACGTCCGCTGGGCATGCGACGGCGAGGGCACATCAGACGTGATCCTGGTTTGGCACATAGCCACCGGCATCTTCGAGGCCAGGCACACAACTTCTACCAGTAGCTCAGCTGGCAACAAAACTGCCGCGACGCACCTCTCACGGTATTGCGTGTACTTGATGGCGGCCACTCCTGAACTGCTGCCGGATGATGAGGCCTGGTCCAAGAACTGTACAAAACCGTCCGGACAGATATCGACCGTGTTCTCCCAAGCCAGAGCCATGAAGGCAAGTTGTTGGAGTACGACCAGATGATCGCACTGTTGAGCGAAAGATCTGACCACCATGAGGTGGTGAAGAGAGGCGTGAGGTTAGGGAAGCAGCTGGTGGAATTGATTCAGGACGAGGAGACAGGGTGGGGAGTCCTGGCTGGGTTCTGGTCCGAGATGATCCTGTACATTGCTCCGTCCGATAACCTCAAGGCGCATAAGGAGGCCATTGCCCGTGGCGGCGAGCTGGTGACGCTCATCTGGGCATTGCTTACGCATGCCGGGATCGTCACCAGGCCAAACATGCACACTGCTGTTTAGGCGCGTGCATTATTAGTAGTTTGGTATCAGGTGTGAGCACGTCTATGTTTCTTTCTTTTTTGCTTGTTTGGCACTGGTGTGTTCTTAATTTCTTATGTGTGCCTTCTGAATTTGCTTGATTGGTGTCTTCTATGTATTGTTTACCGTATGGCGGCTCAGCCAGGACGATAAAGTTGTGTGATTTGGAATAATAATATATCTGCATTTTAATTGCCTTGGTTCTCTTTATTTATGAGAGTTCTGCTAATATTGGCTTCGTGTGACAATTGATTCTGCCAAAATGGACTACTTATGGACAGAACTAACGAAGCAATATGTGGGAAATTTAACCATTTGGGTGAGTTTACAGTTCTGGAGCTAAATATGCCCTTCCCGTTGGCAAATAATTTTTTCGCAATAAAATCTCATAAGATGTGTATGCATCTCCCTAAATCCTGTGCAATTTGATGCATGAACAGAAAATTTTCACTTTGAGTTGAACCCCACGGAATTGGTAAATAGCAATTTGGGGAGCTTGTTGCTCTGGTGCTTCCTACTTCTTTGTAATAAAATTTCATAAGAGCAGATTGCAGTTCTGGAGCTAAAGTTGTGGTCGCGTTGCTAACCATTAAGCACATGAAAGTAAAAAAACAAGCAAGTAGTCTCAGATAATATTTGGATGGGTTCTTTTTGGCTACAGATAATAGCTTTTGGCTATGGTTGATAGTTTTTAGCTTTAGCACAAGCACTTGTGCAAACGAGCCGAATATCGATAAACCGCTTTGAGAAGATTATCCTGATAAGTCACTTCAAAAAGGCGAAAAAGAAGTCATCCTATTTATTTATTCGAAGAAGCTATAAATCATAAATCATAAGCTGAAAAGTAGCGAACACTATATTACTTCGGATGCGCACAAGATCTGTATGCGAATTAATGCACATGTTGGTGGCTAGTTTAAATAATCGCATATATGATGCATAGACTGCATAGTACTTGAAACATCCAATCGGCTTATAAGGCTATAGAACATATCCAATACAAGATACTTATATATGCGAGTATTTGAAGAGAGAGAATATAGCTATATTAATAAACACATAAGTAAATTTCATTTCCTCTAATGCAAACATATGCTTGTAGGGGCTTAGATGGTTTATCATCTATTAATAAACTATTAACACACTAGTGTCTACTTAAATATTGATGCTACAAAGTAAACATCTTAGCTATCCAACGTGACAAAAAACATATTTTCTTTTCTAAACACCACCCACACACCTGCATTGTAAATGCTCTAAATACCCATGAGAGCTCACAATCCGTCAATTGGGGGGAAGTTTCTAGGAAGGAGCAGGGAAAGACTTGCTTAACTCTCACTCCCTAATACCAAATTACCTAATACTAATTCAAGTAAGAGGGAAGACCTGAGCAGTGTTTTTGTTGGCTAAGACACACTAGTCCTGCTCCTATTGGGTGCTACTCCTGCTCTTATTGGGTGCTAGTGGGTCTAGTTCCTGCTTCTGTTTTGAGCTTCCAAAAAAACCATAGACATCACAAATCTAATGATATAAATTTTTTGTAGCCAAATTATATAGTTTTAAACACATTCATGATCAATTTATAAGGATTGCCGGCACGGATTCAAGGACATCAAATAAAAAAGATGGTAAATTTTACTTTTGGACATTATTCATTTATGTTATTTAGCAAAACGTACCACAACAGCCATATTTGGTTATGGAAATCTGCAAAATTGTGACCATATTCTGACCATTTGCTGTTGGAGACTACGACCATTATAATATAATTTCTAGCTGAGACAAGATAGAGAAGGATGGAGAAATATCTGAAATGCCCTTAGCTTCCTCTTCCATGACCAGAGCTCTCTACATCTGCGCCCTGCCCTAGCATGCCTTCTCCCTAAGTAGGCGCTCTTGGTCACGCTCGTAGCTCACCCTTGCCAGGATGTGCTCGATGTCTCTCCCGTGCCATGGCGGCTCTGTTGTCTTCGCGAATGTCTACCACATAGCCCCTCCCATCCTCGTCTTCCTTCCTCCTCCGCACACCACCTCATCTTCCTCCCTCCTCTGCTTTTTTCCCCGACAAGCCGCCGCCATGTTTGCCGCTCGTGGTAAGTTCTAGTGCCATCATCATCTTTAAGTAGCTACTCCCCTCCCCCACTCCATCGTTGTAACACCCTGGCCGACGGGGCATACCACAGCTGAGTACACCTTAGCCAGTAAAATTTTTGCTTTTTAGCCTAAAATTTGAAAGTTTTTTACATATAGACCCCTGGAGAAAAGATTTGCAAAAATGGACCCATCTATCCGCGCCAAAATATATGGCGCCCAGTGTACATGTCACGGTGCCATATGCTTTAGCGTCGTGTATTGACACGTCGGAGCCACGGTGGCATAGCACGACGCCAAGGCACACGGCGCCGTGATATGCACATACTGGCGAAGGCGATGGCGCGTGTAATCGACTTAGCGATCGAGCGTGGTCGCCGTGCCTTGCTGCAAGACCATCTATGTCGGCGCCAAACATGCGAGCGCCGCACGTAGAGGCGCCAAACAGTTGGGCGCCGTATATACACATCTCGGCGCCAAAGGGTATGGCGCCGTGTAAGCTACACCTGACAAAAAACAGCAAACTTTTCTGTAAAACATATGCACATACACAGACATACACACATACATTCACACATGAAACATCTGAAAACCTAAATAACAACATCGTTATCAATAAGTCTCAAAATACCATATAAATATACAAAAGTCTCAAAATATCACATAAGTCTGAAAATATGACATGTCTATAGAAAAAGTCTCAAAACATCACTGCCTCTTGGCCTTCCCCTTGCCCTTGGCTAGAGCATCACTCCCTGGAGTATACGTGCTCGGGGACGAGCGAGCGACGAGGCGCTGCGAAGCTGAGTAGAGCGGTGCGTCGGGCATCTGCGACATCCCAATCTTGTCGTGGGTAGATGCCTCCTCGTCCTCGTGCTCCTCGTCGGCGTCGTCACCTGCTCGCTCTCGTCGTCGTCGTCGCCATCGCCTCGACTAAAAGTCGGAGTGCGTGACGAGCTCCTCGTGGACTGGCGCGTGCCGACGTGTGACGACGAGTCTGCAGCGGCACCCGAGCGCTGGGAGGCCGCCGGTGGTGCGACGTCCGTGCGTGCGCGGCAACCACACCGACCTGCCGCCCGACTGAGGCGACGTCGAAGTCTCTGCAAGTAATGATATGTCACAATTGTATACATGCTGAATGGATATAACTTAACAAACTATCTTCGTACCTGCAGGAGGTTTGGAGAGAAGTCCCCTAAAGAAATAAGGAAACATAAGTAAGTGCGAGATAAACGTATTGAACCAAAGTAAGTGTAAATATCATGCATTCCGTACCACTCGATCAAGAATCGGCGGCCTCGACCATCGTGCCCTCCTCGCACGCTTGTCGTGCGCGGTGTCCTTGTCCTCGGACGGCGAGGTCGCTAGTCGACATCGGTCCACCGCTGCCTCACTGTGGCGGGTGGCGGTGTGGTACCGAGACAAGTAATCCGGAAGCCGGCGTTGTTGTGGGAAGTCTTGTCCGGCTCATGATTGTCCTCCATCCTCCTCCACCACCGGATGTAGTCTCGGTGGTAATGAGCGAAGTCCGTCACCTTCGTTGGCGGACCGCCGAATTTGTACATATAGCGAGATGTCAACAATAGTTGTTAGTCTGAACGCAAGTCAAAAATTGTTACTTACTTGTGCAAGTCAGCGAAGTCGACATCCCCTCCGGAGGAAGAAGCGCACGAGGTGAAGCGACGCGCAACTCTGTGGGGAGGTGAATCTCCACGGCGTAGAAGCAGATCAGCGGACACCTCATCCTCCAAATATGGGAGTCCTGCGGCACATGGTGCCTGAGCGGTAGCGCTACAACTGTGGCTCGGAGTAAGCCTCCCAGGACACCTAGTGCGAACACACGATTAGCCATGTACAAAAACCAAGAACTGTAGAAAAAAATAAATGCAGTACCAATTACTTACCATCGTGGAAGACAAGGTGTCCAGCTCGTTGCTGAAATCCACATATGCCCGCTCGTGGTCGCGAACGGGTGAGGCGCTATCCCAGTGTGCGCCTTTGTGGGGCCGAGGTCATCCACACTGTGGACGCCAAGGCTGAGCCTGGCACACTCGAGGGCGTTCAACAGGAATGCGTGTCCACATCCACACCTACCAAGCGAACATAGAGGCAAACACACGATTAGCCATGTACGAAAACAAAGAACTGTAGGAAAAATAAATGCATTACCACACCTGCAGGAGGAAGACGCAGCCACCGAGCGTCGACGTGGGCGCCTTGCGTCTGCAGGCCTCGCAGAGCTGGCGATAGAGGAACGCGAGGACCGCCGAGCCCTAGCTGAACTGTCCAGCGTCTCCCCAGTCCTGGAGGCAGTGGATGTACATCCACGAAGCAGCATCCCCCGTGGCGTCCGGGAATAGCACTGCCCCGAACATGTGCAAGACCCAGGCGCGGCAGTGGAAGGTCACCGTGGCGTCGTCCGCGGCATCAGGGCATTCACCAAAGGTAGTCCGCAACCATCTAAGGTGGACCCGAGGCGCGGCCTCGCTTTGGCATTATCTCGGGACGGGAGGCAATGGCGTGCCGGAAGGCCTCCACACGTGCCCTCCACCCTCGGACACCGCTGGGCCGACCATTTGCCCACGATGGGAAGTCAAGTATCATCGCCACGTCCCGCAACGTGACGGTCATCTCCCACGGGTAGGTGGGCGTGTGTGTCTCGGACTCCACCTGTTAATAGTACAAGGAGAAAAGAATTAGTTACGTACGTAAGAATATAGAAGCGAAAACAAATAGACCTGATAAAGAAAATGCACCTGTCGACAAGTGCAGTCAAAGCTGCGAGGTTGAAAACCGGCATGCCCCGCCGTATTAGGTTAGCGACCGTGTGAAGCCCAGCACGACGCAGCAGTGGGGGTATAGCGGTTGTCGTATCTCATCAGCTGGACCCCATCATGGGTTCGAGGACGAAGTATGGGTATGTCCTGAAAATTGCTATAAAAGTTAGCTGCATGACCATCAAGTTGAACACATGTACATTTCGACCACACACATACCTGGCTGTCCTCCGTGAGCCTGCCACGGTGCTCCCTCTCGTAGAACTCGTCTAGCAGCCGGTATCTCGCCATCCTGTGATAAATTTTAGAATTCAATGTTTAAGACATATTCAAATAAGAAATTTATAAAACATATTTATAAATAAAAATAAGAATCAAATTGAATTATGAAATTGGAATCAACATGAATAATAATTGGAATCAAATTGATTTACCCTTGGTTAAATACATGTCAACAAAGATTAGTAAGTTAATTATGGTAAATAATTTAAATATTAGGTCACTAATATTAACTGTAAATAATCAAAGCTACTAAGGGTTAGGTGGACATACAATCTTGCCCATGTTGACATGAAATCATCCTATTTGGTATATGAAACCCTAAAAACCTAAAACCGAACACAACCATGTATAAATAATAATCAAACCCTAAAACCTATCCAAATACATAGTACTTCTCTTACATTACGCAAATCCATTGTAAACGTAACCTAAAATCGCTCATAATTGAACTAATTTCATCTAGGGATTCAAATCTTGTTCTACAAAATGTATCTCAAATAATCCATATCTATTGCAAAAAATCAAGGGAGGGGAGAGAGTTTACCTTGCTTGCCCGATTTGGAAGCAAAATCGCGAGATTAATCGGTGGATTTGAGAGGATTTAGAAGGGGAAAAGAGGGGGGCGGCAGCGGTTTACTGTTAGAACAGAGGAGCAGTGAGGGGGAGCTGGGGGCCGGGGGACGCGCTCGGGCTTAAGTCCCGAAGCACGGCGCCATCATAGTTAGCGTCTAGGGTACATATCACGGCGCCACAGACCATGGCGCCGTGATATGCCACCCTGGCTCCGACGTGTCAATTAACGGCGCCAAAGCATATGGCGCCGTGACATTTACCCTAGGCGCCATATGCTTTGGCGCCGAGCGAAGGGTCCATTTTTGCAAAACTTTTCTCCAGGGGTCCATATGTAAAAAACTTTCAAATTTTGGACTAAAAAGCAAAAAAATTTCCCCTAGCCAGCGGTAGAGTGCATTAGCGGGGGAGTACCCCACAATGCACACGTCTAGAATGACGGATGCCGAAGATAAATCCACGACCTCACAAAATTCTTACTGAAGTACACTCACGTATGCGAAAATGTAGCCACCAGGATTTGAACCATGAGGGGTAAAGTCGTACTGTTAGTGATATGCCTTGAGAGAATCATGAGGATAATTGTATCACTTTTTATGTCTATGAATTTATAAATAAATATTATTACGTTCCTTCGATGAGTTATCATTTATAAGGATTAACAAGTGCTTATTGGTAAAGCTCTTTATTTAGGTAATACTATTCTAAATTACTGATTTATTGTGTGCTTAATTAGTGATTTATTGTACCGGTCCATTGTGTAAGCTTAAATAGTGATTGAATTAGTTCTAATCGTATTTTAATTAGTAGTAATAATAATTAATCATCACTAATTATCGGGTTAATTAAGGTCAGGCTTGCTACTGCACTGTGCCGATTCAGCAAGCAAGGGCTCAGCGGGGGCTTACCGAGCTTCTCTAGCTTGGTAGGTACCTATTGGCTCGATAGATCTATAAAGAGAACTAGATTTATAAAAACGAATGTTTGAAGGCTAAATTTTAAAAAATAACTATAATGCCATTTATACAAATCGTTCGAGAAAGAATTGTTGCGGTGATGTGTGTTCGCATCAGAGGCCATGGACTCATGGGCCCCACACGTCGAATGGGAACCTGGGTGGCGCGCATGTGCGCATTAGCATTTGATAACCCGAGAAGGTTCTCCGGTTACAATAGTTGAAATGTTGAATACATATTCCCATAAATTATAGGAGGAACCCTGAACATAAAGAAAATTACATACAGGTTCTTAGATCCTAAGTTCTAAGCAATTTTGCTGGGGAAGATGAAGGTAGAGACGAAACTCGCTTGCTTGGCGCGGGAAACCATCGATGCTATATGTCACATGTTTAATGTGATAGCAACGACTCCATCTAATAAATTATTATATTCCCACTTGTACAAGTAATATACTAAACTATATATACTTTTTAAATTTTAGAATGAATGGGGCCAATTCTAACAGCCAGTCCATTCGTTGTCGATACAGTGCATGCTATTCCACAATATCTAGGTGTCGCTCGATTGGGCTGAAATAAGCTGATTTGTTGTTGAAATTGCACTTTATCTGACTGAAATTATATTGTAGTTGATTGTGGCTTATTTAGCGTAACTAAATTTAAAAAATTAAAAAAAAAGGTTAGCCCCTCATGGACAATGTAAACAAATAAGAAAAAAGAGCCAGCAAAAATGCTCAAAAAAGGCTAAAAAGCCAGAAAAGACGAAATTTAGAAATAATGAAAAATAAGCCAGAAGCTAGAAACTCAAGCCAAAATAAGTGAGGCCCTAATTTGTACTCTGGAGCTGCTGCGGCCTGCGGCATAATAAGTTATACCGTATAACACACCATACTGATGGGTGGGATTTTTTATCTTCTAAGTTGATGGACCTACATTGCTTTTTTTTAGAAAAGATGGTGGACCTCCACTTGACACCCCGCTTGGTGCTAAGTTTAGAATGTATGGTACTTCCTTGGTTTTTTCAGTGACTTTTTTTAACAGTCTTCGATGTATGATTTTGATCATTACTTTTCGCAACTCTATCTAATTATATATTAATAAAATTATGAAAATATGAAAATATTTTTCACGATAAATTAAATAATATAAATTATAAAATTATGAAAATATTTTTCACGACCATCACAAGCCATACCTGCAAAAAGAGTTCAAGTTAGCACTTATAAGGAACCAAATTTTCTATATCATAGTTTTTCTACAAAATTTCTACACTAAATTTTCTACAATAATACATCAAAAAATACTATACAAAATTTCTACACTAAATTTTCTACAATAATACATCAAAAATACTATACAAAATTTCTACACTAAATTTTCTACATCTATAGTTTTTCTACAAAATTTCTACACTAAATTTTATACATCAAAAATACTACACTAAATTTCTACACTAAATTTTCTATATCTATACATCTAAATTTCTACACTAAATTTTGTACAATAATACATGAAAAATACTATGCAAAATTTGTACACTAAATTTTCTACATTTAAATTTCTACAGTACATTTTCTACAATAATACATCAAAAATATTAAACAAAATTTCTACACTAAATTTTCTACAATAATACATCAAAAATACTATACAAAATTTGTACACTAAATTTTCTACATCTAAATTTGTACACTAAATTTTCTACAATAATACATAAAAAATACTATATAAAATTTCGACACTAAATTTCTGAACAAAATTTTCTACAATAATGCATTAGAATGTTATACAAAATTTCTAAACTAAATTTTCTACATCTAAATTTGTACACTAAATTTTCTACAATAATACATAAAAAACACTATACAAAATTTCAACACTAAATTTTCTACATCTAAATTTCTAAACTAAATTTTCTACAATAATGCATCAAAAATGTTATACAAAATTTGTAAACTAAATTTCTAACTCTAACAAAAATAATATACCAACAAAATTATTTGAACCCCTCTGCTCTTCTCCTCCTCCTCTCCCTCTCCTTTTATCCCCCCTCCTCTTCTTCCCCTTCTTCCCCTTCTTCCTCTCTTCTTCTCCTCTCCTTCCTCTCTCGCGCTCGCTGGATTGATCGGGAAATGGATATAGTGCTTGGCCGCCGTCGAGCGCGCTGCGCTTTTATCCCATCCCCAGTCGCGCACACGGTTGGGCGACTGGATATCAGTCGCCCAACGGTGGGGCGACTGTAATTAATCGCCCAATGGTTGGCAGATTTTCCAGCTGTCGCTGCTGGGTTGGGCGAAAGGCTCCAGTCGTCTAACCATTAGGCGACTGGAGCCTATTTTTGTAAAAAAAAATCCGCAGATATATTTCTGTAATTTCAAATAAAAAATGGATCATTCGTACAAAAAAATTCTGCTAAATTCCGAGACGGGTTAGACAAGCTAAAGCAGCTGTGCGAGGAAATGCTATGCACTCTTATCACCACGGACACGGTGACCTCAACCATTGAGCTGGCGGAAGAGCAAGCATGCCCAGACTGAAAGCTAGGTGCCTTGATTTCCTTTCAAGATGGTGGCGACAACCGATGAGTACCTCCAATTGGTCCAGCGCTTGCCGTCTTTGCTGGTCGAAGTGCGCAATAGGTTCAAGAGAGCACGATTATCTTAAAAAATATAGCTCACATGATAAAAAAACTGGGTGCATTAGGTTTGATGATGTGAATTGAAAGCAGTGATATACAGAAGGTTTGGTTGAGCACAAGGTTTAGTAGATGGATTTGAATCCAATTTTCAAGGGGAAAAGGCTCCTTGAAATGCAACAAACCTCGCTTAGGGATCATAGTTTGTGTTCTTGTTGGAGTGCTGGAAAAAACATGTCAGTATTTGGACCATATTGTTTTTTTCTTTCTTTATCTGTTTACATCTAGCCGTTTAATTAGTCGCGTGTCCTTTGCAGGAAGTTTGTCTATTTCTTCTGAGCAATTGCAACAGGTTCGTTAACAATTGTCTTATATACATTTACCGTATGATGCTACAACCATTGGTTACATTACCACATTGGCTACGTCCACATTTGCTTAATGTCATTAGGACCAGAAGAAGATTGATAGCAGATTAGGCTTCGGTTAGGAGTAAGCTGGAATAGTTTGCTCTACTCTCGGTGCAAAGCACAGCTCCTTAACGCCGTCTGGCCGTCTTCCTGCAAACCTGAAGGGCTATATCGCACGTCAAAACACAGGCGCACGGCGATTTCAGGCCCGACGAGAACCGGTCCAAAACGCTGCGATATTTCGGCACGAAGTCCGATTCGTGCGCGCAGCGCCAGCCAGCCAGCCCAGCCCGGCCAGGCCCGTCCGAGGCGAGGCGAGGCGAAGCAGCGAGCGCGTGTTATCCTCTAGTTCTCTCCCACATGCCTCAAGTGACTAGGAGTGCACCATCCCTTTTAAGGTGGTCTTCCTCTCCTAGAACTAGCAATATGGTACTAAAGGTCACATGCATGCCTCCTTTGCATGAGTGGGCCTTTGAGATTTAATAGGAATTATTCTTATTATATGGGCTTGGCCCACATAATCCAACAATCCCCACCGATCTCAAAGTCCCACAGAGATTTGCTGAATTCCAATGTCTTGTTTATATATCGATTTCGATGGAGACCGATTAAGGTTGAACATCCACCTAGAACTCAAGCTACACTTACTCACAACTTGAACAATGGACTATGCCTTGAATTGCAAGTTTGGTGCAAGCAAGCTTCACTTAAAGACTTAACTGATACTAGGCCGCCAGTAGGCTACCCCTCGGTTGGAGCGTATAAGTCATACTCCTTGGTCTCTTCATGAGCTTAGTAGGAGATTACCCAAGATCTCCATAGACTGCGACTAATGATCGGGCTCATATAGGTGTGTTCTTTCAAGAACGCTCTGCAGATAGCGTCTTCGCTTCTAAAAGCCAATGGAACACATTAAGACCTTAGTCAACTTGCCTTGCGTTTAGAGTATTGCATCTTCACATAGAGAGGGTTGAAATTACTCTCCTTGATTAACTAATGGCTTGTTTTTCCGGATCCTAATTCACGGATCTCCGATCACATAGGTTGGGTTACTACCATAGATAACTCACATGGGTCTCATACCCATCTCCTTCGATGCACTATCTATCACATTCCGTGATAGTCCCTTTGTAAAGGGATGCTGTGTTTTTATCTGTTTGGATGTAATCCAAGGTTATAACTCGGAGTTTCTCAATTTCTGTGAGACTTCAATCGTCTCTTAACATGCCCGACGATTTCATATTATCCTTAGAACTGTTCACTTTAGCGATAACGGTTTGATTATCACGATTCATAAGGATAGCTGCAATCGGCTTTTCCACCGTAGGTAGATCCATCAATAGATCTCGTAGCCATTCGCCTCAACAATAGCGAGTGTCTAGTGCCGCAAGCTCGCTTCCATGGTTGACCTCGTCAAAATGGTCATTTGCAAGACCTCCATGAAACGACACCACCACCAATAGTGAAAACATATCCACTAGTGGCTTTGATCTCATCAGCATCAGAGATCCAGTTGGAATCACTATAACCCTCCAGCACCGATGGGTACCCAGTATAATGAAGTCCAAAGTTCGAGGTACCCTTCAGATAGCGCAACACTCGCTCAAGCGCCTTCCGATGATCATCTCCGGGTTAGATGTAAACCGACTCAATTTGCTCACAAGAAAGGAGATGTCCGGCCTTGTTGCACTAGCTAGGTACATTAGTGAGCCAATTATCTGGGAGTATTCCAGCTGATTCCTAGCAATTTTCTTATTCTTACGAAGTAACACACTAGGATCATAAGGTGTTGGAGAAGGCTTGCTGTCCGAAAAGCCAAAACGGCTCAAGACCTTTTCCACATAATGAGATTGCAAAAGTGTAATCCCATCCTCACCTCTAACCAATTTAATGTTTAGAATAACATCAGCCACTCCCAGATCTTTCATATCAAAGTTTTGAGACAAGTATGATTTGACCTCATTTATCACACTAATGTTTGTCCCAAAAATCAAGATGTCATCCACATACAAACATAGAATAACTCCTCACCCCACCATAACGATAGTATACACATTTATCTGCCTCATTGACAAAGAAAGCTGCAGATGTCGGTGTTCTATCGAACTTCTCATGCCACGCTTAGGGGCTTGTTTGAGACCATACAAAGATTTTAACAGTTTTAACACCTTGCCTTTTGACCTTCTACTACAAATCCATCAGGCTGTTCCATGTAAATTTCCTCATCCGGCTCTCCGTTAAGAAAAGCTGTCTTAACGTCCATTTGATGAACGAGAAGACCATGTGAGGCAGCCAAAGCAAGTAGTACTCGAATTGTGGTCGGTCTAGCAACAGTGAGTAAGTGTCAAAGAAATCTTCGCCTTCTTTCGAGTATAGCCCTTGGCAACAAGCCGAGCCTTATATTTTTCAATAGTACCATCGGCCTAAGCTTCTTTTTGAACACCCACTTGCACCCTACAGGTTTGCACCCATAAGGTTTATCTGTCACGGCTCCCGGGTTCCATTAGCGATAATAGAATCTATTTCACTACGGATGACCTCCTTCCATGAGTCTGCATCGGGGATGCATACGCTCGAAATAGACTTGGGAGTGTCGTCCACAAGGTACACAGTGAAATCATCACCAAAGGATTTGAATATCCTTTGTCTCTTGCTCCTTCTAGGAGCTCCACATCATCCTCCTCATTGACAAGTTCATGTGTATGTTCAAAGGTTGGTGATGTGATTGAACTGGGAATTATTTCGAAGGTTGACTAGTAGTGTTATGTGTATCCTTCATAGGAAAAATATTCTCAAAGAATGTTGCATCTCGAGACTCCATAATTGTACCAACATGTATGTCGGGTACCTCGGTTTTAACTATCAAAAATCTATAGGCAATGCTATGATTAGCATATCCCGTAAAAACGCAGATCCACGTTTTAGGTCCAAGCTTGCGTTTCTTAGTTATTGGCACATTAACTTTCGCCAAGCACCCCATGTACGCAAGTAAGAAAGTGATGGTTTTCTCCCAATCCATACCTCGTATGGTGTTTTGTCCTTATTTCTGTTAGGAACTCTATTTAATACGTGATTAGACGTTAGCAAAGCCTCCCCACCATGCCTTAGGTAATCGCGAGATCTAACATGGCATTCACCAAGTCGATCAACGTGCGGTTTTCCTTTCGGCAATCCCATTTGACTCGGGGAATAAGGAGGCGTCCTCTCATGTATAATGCCATGTTCCTCACAAAATAAGTCAAATTCGTTGAGAAATACTCTCCACCACGATCGACCTAAGTCTTTTATCTTTCTATTTAAGCGGTTTTCAACCGCCTTATAGATTTTAAAATAGTCTAAAGCCTCATCTTTCGTTTTCAATAAATACACATAATGAACCTAGTTGCATCATCAATCAATGTCATGAAATATCGTTTTCCACCCTTCGTCAACACGCCATTCATCTCGAAAGATCTGAATGCAGGAGTTCTAGTGGTGCCAAGTTTCTCTCCTCGGCGACCTTGTGAGGCTTACGAGGTTGCTTTGATTGCACCACGGCTATGGCATTTAGAACCTTTGGTGATGGAAGCGTTTGGAATTAAATTCATCTTTGAAAGCGAGACATCAAACCAAAATTAATATGACATAGACGTGAGTGCCAAACATTAGCCTCATCATCCACACCGCCACAAATATGGTTTCTGATCTTATTGCAGAAATCTGAAAGGGAAAAGCGGAACAAGCCTCCGCACTCATAGCCTTTACCAATAAAATGTCCATGTTTAGACACGACTACTTTATTAGACTCAAATACCAACTTAAGCCCGTCTCTACATAAGCGGGAGCCACTAACGAGATTCTTGTCTATAGAAGGGACATGCTGCACGTTCTTCACCGCACGATCTTTCCAAGTAAACTTCGGATCTACCGTACCAACACCATGAGCAGTAGCATGTGACCCATTCCCCATTAGGACGGAGGAATCTCGGGCGACTGATAAGAAGAAAACAACGAAATATCGGCACACACATGTACATTAGCTCTGTATCAATCCACCAATTGGTAGATTGACTAAGCGAAAGAACATGAGGTAAATTACCATACCAGTCCCATCTCCGTCTTGCCAATGGTCACGTTGATGGACTTAGAAGTCCATCCTGCAGTGCCTTCTTTCCTTTGCGTTGTGGGCACTTCTTGGCCATGTGACCGGGCTCACCGCACACAAAGCAAGTTCTATCATCCCGATTGTTGTTGTTCTTCTTCTTCTTGAAGTTGGTTGTCTGTTGGGCTTTAACAAATTTCCTTTGTTCTTGTTTGAGGGTTTCGTACCACATTGGCACTAGATCGCCCTCCATCACCCTTAGACACAGCGTCCTTTTCCCGAGCTTTCTCCTCAATTTCAAGAGACCCAATCAGATTCTCAGCAGAGTATTCTTGTCTCTTGTGTTTGAGTCTTTGTTCGAAATTCCTCCATGAAGAAGGTAATTTCGCAATAATACATCCACCACAAACTTGTCGGGTAAGGCACACTTCAGAGTTCGAGTTCCTTGGCAATGGCACGTATCTCATGAGCCGATCTACTCTGAACGGTTATCAACCATCTTGTAGTCATGAAATTGCTCCATGACATACATGTCATTGCTTGGCATCGATAGCACCGTATTTGGAATTCATTGCATCCCATAACTCCTTCGCGTCGTCATGTGCATATACACCTCGCACAGACGGTCAAGAAGAACACTAAGAATGCATCCAACAAAGAGAGTAGTGGCGGTCTCGAATTCTTTACGCTCACACAGCCCACGCCACCACGGCCTACCAAGTCTCGTGAGGCTGTCGGCGTGCAGCTCTCCAACCCGCGTCGTCTCATTTTTTGGTACTGTTTTCTGAACAGTGTCTCTCAGAGTGTGTGTTCGTGAGTGTTTTTAGTGGTTAAGACGTGTTCGCTCTATAAGACTTTACGATCTTTGTTTTGTCTTAATGTATGTATTGAACGCACCATATGACTATGTGAGGAGTTATGTGAGTGCACCTCGTCCGGCTGGGCTCCAATCCGCGTCGTCTCTTTTTTTTAGTGTTTTCTAAACAGTCTCTCAGTGTGTGTACTGGGTGATTTTTAGTGGTTAAAGATATGTGTCCGCTCTATAAGGTTTTAAGATCTTCGCTCTGTTTTAGCGTATACATTGGACACACTATATAGATGTGTGAGAAGTTATGTGAGTGTAACTTTATTGTACTCATGATTCAAAAAAGAGAAAATTGTAGGCCGCACCAACGTGCGGGAGCAATGGGCTTACCTCTGTTCTTTTTGGTTTTTTTATGACTTTTAGATTTGATTTCTCTAGAAACCAAAATAAATAAAGCGGTTTCTCTAAACGATTTTTAAAGTCGCTTCTCTAAACAATTTAACAAGTCTAAAACCATATACATGCTTTTGTACAAGTATCTGCGCTATCCACCGTTATATCTGCCATTCATCGCTATATAAAAAATACAAATAAAAAATCAGCTACAACAGAAAAATAGGGGCTAGAATAGAGATGGCAATGGGTACCCGAAACCCGATACCCGGTGGGTTTTTACTCTATTAGGGCATGGGTCTGAGTCAATTTCCTAACTCATGGGTCTCTTAATGGGCAAAAAGCCCAACCATCGGGTCTGCCGGGTTCGAGTACGTTCCTATAGTACCCAAACCCGTAAACCCATGGGTAATATAAACCCGATCCATAAGAGTTATAAACCCAGGCTCCCAGCCTCCCAGGCAAACCAGCCCAGCCCATAGCCCATTAGCCATTTAGCCCAAGCCCCAAATCCAATGCGACAATGCCCCATTACCCATACGGCTAACCCTAGCTAGCACTTGGTCACCGTCACTATTCACTCCTCCCCCAGTCCCCACCCCAATCAACGGCGCCGCGCGGCGCGCGCATCTGGCGCTCGCGCTCGGTCTCGGCGATCTCACGCTCGCCTCCCATCCGCGCCTCCGCCACTCTCGCCGCACGCTCGTCCTCCCGCACGCCCTCGTTGTTGCCTCGCCTTCTAGTTCAGCCCGCCGCCCCCACGCCGTAGCCAACGCGCATCGCAGCAGTAGGCCCTTGGCCATGGCGCTGCCCTCCGGCTCCAACGAAGATGGCCGGTGAACTTCTTCCTCCTCTCTATTAACCATTGTTGCAGCTCGCATCACTAACCCCACGGGCGGTCCGTGGGTACCCGTTAACCCAGTGGGCATGGGTCTGGGCAAAAATCTGCACCCGTCACGGGTATGAGTTTTTTAGCGGGCACATTCAACTTTCATGAGCACGGATTTGAAATAGCAAAACCCAATGAATTTGTGCCCGTTGCCATCTCTAGGCTAGAAGATGTGTTGCGTGCCCCACTTGCCTAGCCTCCTCCACCGCCTTTCCTATCCCTCCCCTCTCCCATCCGCTCCAAATCTCCGCATTTCCCAAATCACCCCTCCGCCAAAACGGGAGCAGCGCAGCGCACGACAGAAGCCTCATTCCCACTCCTGAACCCTAAACTCTCCTCGCCGCACCCATGGCCCTCTCCCGCCGCCTCCTCCCCCTCTTCCTCCGCCGCGGCGGCGGCCGCCTCCCCGCGTCCCCTTCCCCCGCCCGCGCCCTCTCCACGGCCGCCGTGCCGGCCGTTGACGCCGCCGAGGAGGAGGACGCGATCACCATCAAGGGCGTGCGCATCTCGGGGCGGCCGCTCTACATGGACATGCAGGCGACGACGCCCGTGGACCCGCGGGTGCTCGACGCCATGCTCCCCTTCTACCTCCACCGCTACGGCAACCCGCACTCCCGCACCCACCTCTACGGCTGGGAGTCTGACGCCGCCGTCGAGGAGGCCCGCGCGCGCGTGGCGGCGCTCGTGGGCGCGGACCCGCGCGAGATCTTCTTCACCTCGGGCGCCACCGAGTGCAACAACATCGCCGTCAAGGGCGTCATGCGCTTCTACCGGGACCGCCGCCGCCACGTCATCACCACCCAGACCGAGCACAAGTGCGTCCTCGACTCGTGCAGGTACCTCCAGCAGGAGGGGTTCGACGTCACCTACCTCCCCGTCCGCCCCGACGGCCTCGTCGACGTCGCGCAGCTCGCCGACGCCATCCGGGCCGACACTGGGCTCGTTTCCGTCATGGCCGTCAACAACGAGATCGGCGTCGTCCAGCCGCTCGAGGAGATTGGCCGCATCTGCCGCGAGAAGGGCGTGCCCTTCCATACCGACGCCGCTCAGGCGCTCGGGAAGATCCCAATCGATGTCAACAGGATGGGGATTGGGCTCATGTCACTGTCTGGGCACAAGATTTACGGGCCCAAGGGCGTGGGCGCGCTCTACCTGCGCCGCCGCCCCCGCATCCGTGTTGAGCCGCAGATGAGCGGCGGTGGCCAGGAGCGTGGCATCCGCAGTGGGACGGTGCCCACTCCGCTTGTTGTTGGATTTGGCGCTGCCTGCGAAATTGCTGCCAAAGAGATGGACTATGACCACAAGCGAGTCACCGCTCTGCAGCGGCGGCTTCTCGATGGCATCCATGCACAGGTTGACGATGTTGTCATCAATGGAAGCATTGAGCATCGGTACCCAGGCAACCTGAACTTGTCATTTGCTTATGTCGAGGGGGAGAGCTTACTGATGGGGCTGAAGGAGGTGGCCGTGTCAAGTGGCAGTGCCTGCACTAGTGCTAGCTTGGAGCCCTCCTATGTGCTGCGGGCACTTGGCGTGGATGAGGACATGGCGCACACCTCCATTCGCTTTGGCATGGGCCGCTTTACCACAGAGGAAGAGG
This sequence comes from Dendrocalamus sinicus, assembly GCA_036346575.1. Lineage (NCBI taxonomy): Eukaryota > Viridiplantae > Streptophyta > Magnoliopsida > Poales > Poaceae > Dendrocalamus > Dendrocalamus sinicus. Next base: position 12,299,278 of record CM070666.1, on the reverse strand, counting down.
TGGACAGAGCAATTGATCTCACTGTGCATCAGGTGAAGAAGCTCCGTGAGATGAGCCCACTGTATGAGATGGCCAAAGCAGGCATCAACCTCAAGAGCATCCAGTGGGCGCAGCACTGAGGCTCCTTTCACATGTTTAATCGCTTTACTGCTTTAGATGTGCAGAGATAGACACATACATAGGTAAACTGCTTTTAGCTGTTCTGTGTCATTTCCTGTTTTCTTTCATTAGGGGAGATGTGATGTAGCTATGATTGCCAATCACCTACTAGGCTGCTAGCGAAACCTTGCACACTGTTTGAATCTGACAGATCACCTGTGACATGTTTTGAGCATATCGTGATCATGTGATGAGTGCAATGTTTTCTCATTGATTGGTTCTAGCCAACATTCTCTCTGACGAAGCGATTGTATATTACTTTGGACAACTGAACATAGTACAACCTAAAATATCTCAATGCCTAAAATGAAAAGTAAAATGCAGCACAAGACAAAATCGGTATCCGTAGACCGCAGATAATGCACCTTCAACATTTTAGGTCAATATAGCTTTGGAGAAAAACAATCAGTACCCTATTATTTCTTTAATGAGGTTTTGCAAGTGTATGTGCTGACCAAGAAACAGATAAGATGCCATCTTGCTTTCTGGATATCAATACTTGCCCCTTATGAGAAAGTCCCCAAGCTTTTTGTTAACAGGATTATGTTTTCTTTATGCCTTCGAGTTTATTGTTTGACAAAATTTCATGTTGAAATTTTAGGGTACACATACTTCGCAGCCTGATCTTGTCAGTTACTGTAGACCAAAATGGCAAAACCTGGCCACATGAAAATATATGGCCATTCTGCCATCGTTTGGTACTTTTTGGTTCTCATCCAAATCGCATTGCGCTGATAGAAATCTGGCCAATCTTATACTCCCAGCCCTTTTTCATTGTTGCTAAAGCAAACACTTCCTGAGTTCAAATTATACTTTTGCCATTTCCATCATTTCTAATATTGCATTTTAGGGGCTAGAACTCTATTAGTCAGTTGGAGTAAAAAGTTACTTGGTTGTCCCTGTTTTATCTGTTGCCCATTTTTGTTTCTTGACTTTCTGAGTTCTCTTGTTAAAATTTTTCTTTATGATTTTTGGCATGCATACATCAATAACTATGTATCTTAATCTGTACACTCTATGTTCCATTTAGCCTCAGCGATTTGGTTTCTATTTATATACTTTGGCAATTCTATCAGAGTCCTATTCTAAATAGTACAAGTAAGACGGCTTTAAATGTATGTACCATATTAGTTCCTCCAGACCTCCTAATCTTGTGGGAACCTGTTGTTCTACTCTCCTTGGGTTGTATATTGGCAAATTTGAATTGTGTCCTTGGTTCCTTGCATCTGTTCTACACCATAATTTGGTAATCAGTATCATTTCTCTCTTCTTTCTTCCTCTGCGTTTGCTCTTTCTTTGACTGCATTCACATACTATTCGCCAAGCTTTTTTTTTGTCACGCTCCCATACTGTGCATTTTTTGGTGGAAGGCTTTGAAGGCATTTACTAGATTTTTGTGACGTTCAAATGTTTAATTAATGACATTTCCAGGCTTAGCAAGTCACTGAATGCTCATTCCCTCACATGTTGTTCATTTTATGAAACACCCCAGGAATTAAGGAAATATTGCGTTGGTCAGTTAGTCTCTTGTCAATGTTGCAGATCTTCCTGTACTAAGATTATTTTTCAGTAGTTCTGAATGACAGTTTGTAGCATCGGGAAGTGTCACAGTAGCCGTTATGCTGTCTAATTCGGTGCCCTGTTGAATTATTTCAGGTTTTATGTCTGGTACTGGTGAAGAAATTCGTGTGCATTCTGGTCAAATTAATAGCTCTGCCAAGACCATCAGTTTACTATTATACAAGAAGCCATGGCTGAATTGGCAGCTCTCGTAGTCTTAGGTGGTTAAAATGTTTTTCTGGACAGTTTTAGCTGTTCTCTAGCTAGAATATTTCAACACAGAATAAAGATATTCCGGTACCTGGCATTGTATTTCTTTGGGACAGAATTTGAGCTAGTGACATAGTGCTGTTAATATATGGTGCTGACATAATGGTGCTATTACTAGTTAATACTAGGTGTACTGAATTTGCACCCAAATCAGCACGTATCCTTTGCCTTTGATCCACACCTTTCATTGAAAGTCTGCACATTTTGCACATAAAAGCTTGTACATTCCCCCTGATCTATGCTATACACATCCTAATGAAGTTTGTGTAAGGAGGGCTTAGGATTGATGATTTGGTGGTGGACACTGATCACTAATTTAGGGTGGTTTTTTTTTCTGATACTGATGGTTTATAGTTTTAGTACGAGTGTTTATATAAATAAATTAAATATCGATAAATCATTTTTACCTGGATGAACCGTTTTAAAAAAAAAGGTGAAGAAGCTGTGGAGTTTATTTGTTCAGGAAGCTTGAAAAGAAAAAGGCCTTAATCGTTCAGGTGTCAAAGCTGCACGGTGAAATTGTGGGGCCGTCACGGGCTTTTCATGCAGACCAAATCCTTTTGCGATGGGCGTTGCCGGTTGTAGTCAGGTACCAACTCCATCCGCTGCGCACCTCTATGAATTTCGTACAAACGCGGCAAACGCCTCGTCAATGGAAAAAAAAAATGCCATGAGGAGGGCATCAGATGCTGCCACGTGGTTGTAGGGAGGGAGGAGCCAAGTGATGCCCTCCCCAAGAAAATTTGCTTCCTCGTCAGTGTGAGACGTGATTCTTTCTGTTGCCGTATGGGGCAGCAACTTCATGAATGACAACAAGCCACCATCAAGTTACAGGGTGGATGCTGATAAGAAGATTACATATACGGCTCGTTCTTTTAGGCTGTAAGTTATGATTAATGATTTTTAAATTATAGCTATTTGTGAGAGAGTATAGAGAGGGGCAGTCGCATGTGAATTTAGTTGGTATAGCTGAAACCAGTATAGTATTTTCTACAATCAACTTGCAGACCTTATTTTAAAAAGACACTTTGTTTGAAAGCTAGTTGCTATAGTATAAACCATAAGCTATAAACCAGACGTCGAAAAGAATGGAGCCGTAGTCTATGATGGGTATGTATGGTGATACCCGGTCATTTTTATTCTAGATTCACCACTCAGACATAAGAGCCAGGGACCATTCACTGAGAATAGAGGATTAGGAAGAGGAAATATGGATGGAGGGTGAGGCCTCAGCCCTGATTAGGAAGAGGGTGTGGCACCCTTTTTAAAGCTTGGCTAAAAAGGGCCAAAGTTGCCGATTGCAGGCCAGTGTTTGTGCATACAGTCTAGATAGTCATGTTAGCTCAAATTAGACATTTGAGTTTGATTGTAAGAACAAACACATCAAATAGGATAACATGCATCTCAGTGGAATAGTTATGCATTTTCGTGGAGGTAAAGAAACCCTAAGCATAAACCGAAATTATTTTTCAAAGTGTTTGTATTGATTCCAACATCTTTGCATTGTGAGCCATTAATTGTGCATGCGGGTTCTCATCCCTTTATCAAAGGTGCTTGAGAAAGGAAAAAAGGAATATTCCTCAACCTCAAGATTTTTATTGGACAATCCCAAGAATATATGCTTTAGTGACCCACACCCAACTGCCATCCCTTTCTTGTGGATCTGAACATGCAAAGCGCACTATTCTTTCTAGGGAATATCTATACAATAGACGTCTGTTTTTTAGGACAAAAACAGTCACATTTTGAGCTGTTAGATAGAGATCCAACGCCCTAGATCATTTTTTTTGGAAGGGGTCATTTTTTTAGAGGGGGGCTTGTATGAGTGGATCCGTTGGATGGAGATCTAACGCTCCAGATCAATCTGACTGTTTTTATCCTAAAAACAGTCGAATGTTGTATAGCAATACTCTTCTTTCTATTCTACCAAAAACAAAGGAAGACTAAGGTGGTGTTTATTTAGGCTGGAATAAAAAATGGTTTTTGATAGAAATTTTACTGTAACTGGTTGAAATTGCACTATAGCTGATAGTGGCTTATTTGGCGTAATTTAAATTTAAAAAAATAAAAATAGAAAAAAACAGGTTACCCCATCACAGACAATGCAAACGAATATGGGAAAAAAGAATCGGCAAAAAAGCTCAAAAAAGCCAAAAGGCCAAAAAAAAATAAAATTTAGGAAGTGAAAAATAAGCCAGAAGTCAGAAACTCAAACCGAAATGAGCTGTTCCTAAGTGCGACAACATTTCTACATCAAGAACAAAACAATAGAATCTTTCCTCTAGCAGCAAAGTTTGTGCTCTAGAAGTAAAGGTAATTGGACTATAAATTGCAGGATGTAGGTCAAGTACAAGGCCCTGCAAACCAGGTGGCAGATGATAGGGAGGCTGTGGATATGAACATAGTATGGAACGTGATTGCAGGGTCGTTGATGGCTTAACATATGACCCACAATTTATTGCGCTTCTATGTACATTACAAATGCCCACCTGGTACATGCAATTTTTGCTAGCCCTTTGCACATGAAAATAGGCACAACGTTCTCGATAATATCATTATATGCAACCTCCTTACGTGTCCAATACAATGCTTCAAAAATCAATGCAGCGAAAAACTGAATTGAACACCTCCAGCTTCAGCCATGTCTTCTTGGAGCCGCTACAATGTCATTATAGCCAAAAGCTAACATCTAAAAGTCAAAAGCTACAACCCATTTGAACTGGGTCTAAGATTGGGCAAAATTAGATAACTTTGAAGTCACACGTGGGCCAAAGCTTAGAGGCTAGTTCACTCAAAAATGCAGGTTCATCGGTTTCCTAGCTAAAAAACTATCCTTTCATTCGGATTTTTCCGATATGGTTCAGGGACAATTTTGAAGCAAAACATAGTGTTGAGATTGCCGATTCATGTCTTTTTCGGTTAAATCGTCGGTCCAGTCTTGTTTTATTTTGCCACCCAAGCATTATTGATATCAATTGGGAATTTTTTAAGGAAGGACATAAATTTAGCCTTCAAATTTGAAAATGTGATAAGATACACTGCTACCCTTGATATGGACTCTCCTAAATTTCATGAAAGAGGAAATGAAACAGCTAGCAAATAGATCTAGTAGAATAGAACGAGCTAACTATGCCGGTTCGAGGTGAAGTATTATTGTCCCGGCCCAAATATGGTAGGACACAAACAATAAACGAGCCATACGTGCTGTACCATGCTGGTCTGGCCCAATCTGGCGTGTCGTGGTTGGGCTATCATCTCAACATAGCGGGCTACCTCGACACACATAGTAACTCTCATGGGGTAGTGCAACAAAATTACTTATGATTAATAGTAAAATTACTTATGTTAGGGTTATTGTATTATGTTAGGATTATTGCATTCTTCTAAGCACGGACGGATGACTAAAATTACTTGTGACTCACAGTAAAATACTTATAACTGTACTCGACGAACCATTGGTAATTCGTTAGGCTAAACGTACCTGACCTGGCCTAACCTCTCTCGATGCCATACCTAGACCAGAGAGTAAACATGTGACTCAACCTAACACATCATAATAACTTATTTAGATCAGTTGTATCGGACCAAATAAGATAGTACTGTGTTATGGCCGGGCCGGCAGGGCTGAATAGCTCATTTGGCCCGTTGGCCAGATGTGCCAGCAAAGAAAGAAGAAACTGAACGCACAACCTGGCACCCTCCCTCCGTCACACAGCCGTTTCCCCCTTTTAAGATCGGATCTCGCCCTCCCCTCCCCTCCCCTCCCCCATTCTCCTCACTTTCCACCCAAATCCACGCCACCGATGGCCCAGGCGGGCCAAACCTACGCAATGCCGCCTGGCGCTGACGCAATGCCGGCCGCCGGCGACGTCCGCATGATCTCCTCCTCGGAGCTGCGCGCCCACGCCGCCGCCGACGATCTCTGGATCTCAATCTCCGGCGACGTGTACGACGTCACGTCGTGGCTCCCCCACCACCCCGGCGGCGACCTCCCGCTCCTCACCCTCGCCGGCCAGGACGCCACCGACGCCTTCGCCGCCTACCACCCGCCGTCCGCGCGCCCGCTCCTGAGGCGCTTCTTCGTCGGCCGCCTCTCCGACTACACCGTCTCGCCCGCCTCTGCCGACTTCCGCCGCCTCCTCGCGCACCTCTCCTCCGCGGGCCTCTTCGAGCGCGTCGGCCCCACCCCCAAGGTCCAGCTTGCCGGAATGCTGCTCCTCTTCTGCGTCGCCCTGTACTGCGTCCTCGCCTGCGTCAGCGCCTGGGCCCACCTCCTCGCTGGCGGCCTCATCGGCTTCATTTGGATCCAGTCAGGGTGGATGGGCCACGACTCCGGCCACCACATCATCACCGGCCACGCCTCGCTCGACCGCCTCGTGCAGGTGCTCTCCGGGAACTGCCTCACCGGCCTCAGCATCGCCTGGTGGAAGTGCAACCACAACACACACCACATCGCCTGCAACAGCCTCGACCACGACCCGGACCTCCAGCACATGCCGCTCTTCGCCGTGTCCGCCAAGCTGTTCGGTAACATGTGGTCCTACTTCTACGAGCGCACCATGGCGTTCGATGCCGCATCCAAGTTCTTCATCAGCTATCAGCACTGGACATTCTACCCGGTGATGGGATTCGCGAGGATAAACCTTCTCGCACAGTCGGCCCTGTTCGTGTTGTCTAAGGGGAAGGTGCCGCAGCGGTGGCTGGAGATCGCCGGGGTCACAGCATTCTGGGTTTGGTACCCGTTGTTGGTGTCCTGCCTACCGAATTGGTGGGAGAGGGTGGCATTTGTGGTTGCGAGCTTTGTGATCTGCGGTATTCAGCACGTTCAATTCTGCCTGAATCACTTCTCATCAGAGGTCTATGCCGGACCGCCAAGGGGGAACGACTGGTTTGAGAAGCAAACGGCAGGCACACTTAACATTACGTGCTCCCCATGGATGGATTGGTTCCACGGTGGTCTGCAGTTCCAGATTGAGCACCATTTGTTTCCTCGCCTCCCTCGGTGCCACCATAGGAAGGTTGCACCGTTTGTGCGTGACCTTTGCAAGAAGCATGGGTTGCCTTATGCTGCCGCCTCATTCTGGGAGGCGAATGTGTTGACATGGAAGACACTGAGGGCTGCTGCATTACAGGCCAGGAATGCCACTAGTGGTGCTGCGCCGAAGAATTTGGTCTGGGAGGCTGTCAACACTCATGGATGATTGGGAGGAGGATTGGAGTATGAGGCAACCACCAGTGTCGAGCCTTGTGTGCATGCAATTATCTGATTGCTTCTCAATTGTGTAGAGAGATTGATCTTCTTACCCGTTGGAGTCGGGTCGGATTTTTCGTGTTGACAAGTGACTGTCTTTTCAGTTGAAGAGTGGGTTCATGCTTCAATTGTCTATGCTCCCTATCATGGTAACTATTTCAATAGTACTTGCATTTTATTATGAACTTGTGGCTTAAGTTTATATCCATTTCATTTTGCTTGCACTGTCCAGACTGTGGATGCTTGCATTTGATGAAATTGTAAGCTTAATGAATGGTTGGTAATTGTTCGTGGTACTCCTGTAATTTTCTGTTGCTATGGCAGCTTGAATTGCACTTTGGGAACATCCTAAGTATTCTAATGATCAATCTAGCCATTTTCCTACTACATGCTTATGTCCTGCTTGGTTCAAGATCTCTTTTTTCATTCACTGAAGTAATAATTTCATGTATTTTCTTATGCATATCTCTGCAGGTTGAAATAACTGATAGGTCATACATCTACTCTTCTTGATTCTTCTGTTTCTGAAGGGTTGTTGAGTGCTTCTTCGTAGAATCAGGTTTTCAGATTTCTGAACAGCGATATTTGCTGCATTGAGACTGTTAGTTGGAGTCACCTAACACTTCAAGAAGTTCCTTGCTCTCCATTAGGTTTGTGTGCGTGATAGGTCTATGATAATCCATAGTATCTTCTTTCTTTTATGCAAAACCAGAGACAGTAATTTCATGCCACTGCCATGCTGTTACTCTTTCAAAAAGATGTATAAAACTAGGCAATTCTGTAGTTTGCTTAAGACAAAATCATTACCTGGGCATGATCTATAGATCTACCCATTGCCAAGCAATGTGCATGCTGTTGTTTCTTTACACTTGTCCGGAGTCATGACCAGCTTGCATTGATGCACAAAATACAGCCATTTCTTTGGTGTTTTTGTCCGATTCTTAAGATAGCCTCCCTGGGATTGTGTATCTTGGACCATCCCCTGTCCGTGTGATTCGTCACTGGTGGCTCATAGCTTGCAGCACATGGGAGATGTCCTCATGTAGGGGTGAAAACAGGACAGATATTGCCTTTTTCGTATCCTAACCCATATTTTTACACTGGATTCGGAGTTAGATATGGGTAAGCCGGATACGAATATGAATTTAGGTTATTTGGGATATGAAAATAGGACAGATACATGATGGAATCGGACCGGAAAATGGATAGAATTGGCGGATAGTACGCCCATATAGAATAATATATGTTGAACCAAACCATATGAATACATGACCTTAATATCAACCAAATCACAATAATAAGTACTAAACAGACAAAGTGACCATACATAATATTAACCAAACCACAATCATTTCAAGTTTAAATCGTTGAACATGAGTCTATACTTATGTAATAAGTGACCAACAAAACCACAATCATGTCAAGTTTAAACCGTTGAACAATAGTCCATACTTATTACATAAAATAAGCATTGACCAAAAGACCTTTGTGCCATTGATGCTCTTACGCTTGGCTTTGTACGTGTAGCGGTGGCATTTGGCCCATTGTTGAATAACTTTCTTGCCTTCCATCATAATTGTTACTTCAGATTTTGTGAAGTGATCCCAGACAGATGATGTGCTCTTCTTCTGTCTTTTTGCATGAGGCTCATCTTTGGACTCTTCCACAACGGCAATATCATTTATATTTGAAAAATTTGATCATATACCCTCCATTTAGATGGAAATTGAGGATTTACCCTCCTAACCCACGTGTCAGTGACTTATGATGACCCCACGTGTCATTGAGATGTGGAGGGTAAATCCTCAATTTCCCAACTAAAGGGAGGGTATATGATCCAATCCCTCTTTATATTTTGCATGCCACTACCTATGGTTGGGGTGCCTTAGCTTGGCGCTACGGATGATACACCTGCACTTGACTAGAGCTAGATGCCATATTACTTCTTCCTAGTTCCCATAGTACAAACTATAAACAAAGTAACAAACCATCAGACGAATAGAAGAGCAGAAGAGGGAAGGAGATAATGGTGAAAGATTTGGTCTTATCCTACACGTAGTAACTAGTAAGTACTAACCTTGGCTTGGTGCAAGGGAGCTAGAGAGGAGGAATTGGAGATGCAGCTCCCGACGATGGCTGTGGCTACCGGCGGCAAATGGAGAAGGGGCGGCTGCTAGAGAGCTAGGAGGCGACGGATCTAGAGAGGGGATGGAGGTGGGGGTGGCGAGCGAAGAGAGGACGGCGGCGGGGGCAACGATCGAAGAGGGAATGATGGCGAGGCTCCTCTGGCCCTGCACTCCTCCCTCTCCTCTCGTGCGTGTGTGGTGGTTGGGAGCCTCGAGCCTTGGACTCATGAGTCGTTGTGAGAGTAGGGTTACAAACGTGGGTTGTGTGAGGGACTAGGGTGTTGGGCTGGGCCGCTGGGCGTGCGGTGAAATGGGCCAAATTGTACTTGTCGGATATCCGGATAGGAATTATCATGGTATCCAGGTCCTGTCTCGGTTTGCCGAATACTAGTTGCTCCATATCCTACCCTGAATATGGATAAAAGTATCCAGATCCCGTCCTGGATCCGATCGGATATTAGATTTTCTTCTTGAATCCGGTCTCGACTGGATCAGGCGGGAAATATCTGTCCCATTTTCACCCCTACTAGCATGCTCTCAGCCCCTGTCTGTTTGCATAACTAAAAAGGTTGTCTGGCATGTAAATTAGGGGGCCATGCCTGGTTTCTAGCTAAAATAGTTCTTTGGACCTATTCTTTTAAGCTGCAGCTTATTAATGTAATGAATAGTGTTTGCTGATAGAAACTAAAAACCAAAAGTTACTGAAAAACCAAACAAAAAGGCCAAATAGACATGCATCCTGTGTGTGAGAGAGTGCCCATCTTGATCCATGTCAAAATTTCGCATGAATTTTGCATGTAGCTCCTTCTTAATTCCTTCAGAAATACTCCATTTAGAAAGGTACCTAACATGCAAACTGCGAAATGGAAGATAACTCAGAAGGGAAATTGTTCCAGAGCCCATGTAAGTACCCTTAAAATAGAAGGACGCAAGCTCATGATCTTGTTCAACTGGAGTCGAAGCTGAAGCAAAGCTGTGTTCATCAGATCATGTTACAATGCCAACGCCCCCTATGGAAGCTGGTGATCAAAATGGATTGTAATCCGCACCATGTTGATCGAACTCTGTTTATTGAAATTTGCAAATCCCTTTTGCTTGCCTCCTCGATACCATGGACTACTACCCACAAGTTCCAAGTTGGCCCACTGATTTTTATTCTTCTGCACCTCAAAGCATCCATCCGGCTGATGTTCTTTCGTCCTATGGTTGCAAAGATGCGTTATTCTATTGCACCGGGTGGCAAAATTAGGATTTGATGTGTTTCAAGTGTTTTCTAATTTAAATAAATTGAAAGCTAAAATTTTAGAAGCTAAAACCGTTTGGATTAAGCCTTAAAATAGTCACGGTGCACTTGCTTCTTTTCTTTGTGTTCTGTTGCAATATTCTTTTTTTTTCTTTCCCACGTTCTTGGACAGAGCGCATTCCAATTCCCAAGGAAAGGAGGCAATGGCTGACCAGGATTCCCCAGTGACAGCTCGTGATGTACTTACTAATTCTGGTTTTCCATAATGTGATCTGATCTTATCTACATATATACGAGTATCAAAGATCTCTATTAGTCATCTTCTTGTCTTGTTGAACACCGCGATCTTCCATAGATAAGGCCATGAACCAATAGTGAACAAGGATAAAAAAAAGAGAGAGGAAAACACATCGTAGAGGTCGACATACCTACGGCCAGAGGATTCAAGTACGGTAAATATGTAGCACAGCATGTACGATAGTAAAGAGAGGAGGCAGAGTCACAGGTTGGCGGCATCAATGAACAACAGCCGGATGCAGGCGCGCTGCCTTAATGAACAAGAGGCAAAGGCGCAGAGAGGAGGTATGTCGGCCGCACACTCGGGTCTTCTCTCGTGGGGATTCGGGCCTGTAACCAATTCCTCGGCAATAGGTTGTGGGAACAGTGAAAAGGCCTGTGGGCTCCAAGGCGGAAGGTATCAGTGTTTGAATATAACTAGGCCACATCAAGCACATATCAGACAAAAAAAACTTAATAACAAATCTACAACCTTAAAGTCTAACACAACAAAACGGGCCACAAAAAACTTTAGCATTGTGGGTAAAAGACCTAAATACCTTGAAAGTAATAGTGTATAAATAGGACCCATGTATCGAGAGAGAGAGAGGATGATGGAAGAATTCTACCTATTCCCTCTCATGCTTGTGTGTCTCCTTGTGACATCATCCTTGTATGATTCTAGTACATTGATCTCTTTATCACGACTACAATGGATATGTTCTTTTTTGTTGTGATTTATAACTACAACTTATAGTTTTTGATCCTAGTATGTACTCTTATATGAATAAACTGAATGCCGATAAGTCACTTCGAAAAAACGACTACAGACAATTTGCACGCGTTGCTGACAAACGGTCCCTCTATGTTCGTACCATGAAATCCATTTGTCGGTAAACCATTCGTGCGGTTTTCTACAGGTTTTGTTGGTACTCATAGCGTAGATGGTATCTCCAAACCCTTCCTGTCGTACAAGAGCTGTAAACTGACAGGAGGTGTGAGTCAGCCTTTCTCCACCATTGGCTGCTTGTTCATCGTTATCTCGTCAGCCCACACACACGTGGTGGCTAGAGTGAGAGAGATCAATTTGGTCAAGTAACCACTTGCTGTAGCATCTGATACAGTAACTTTGCTTGTTCTACTCATATCCAGTCTTGTTGTCATCTGCAAATACTTGTGCAAGTACTCAATATCTGATTGTAGTAATAATAACTAGCCGCATAAGCGCGACGCATGCCGCGCTAGCTACCGTGTGGACCAAAGTAAAAGAGACGATAATTCGCAGGGGCTCCATAAAAAATCGAGGACACATACGTAATTTCGGAAAAATCAAAGGTCTTTTTTGTAAAAAACCGAGGACCTGTAAGGACCTGTACGTAAGTAAATAAGGACCTATACGTGATTCTGGAAACCCGCGGGGCGCCATCAAAAAATTTTGTTGTAAAAAAAACTTGCAGGGACTTTATTGCGAGGAAAAAAGACCTTTACATAATTTTCGAAAAAGTCAAGAAAATACCTCCCCCGGCCATACGCAAAACGCGCCGACACGCGCCGGCCGAGGGAGCATTCGGGGCGACGTGGACGCGCTGGGGGGGGCCGGAATCCCCCAGCTTTGTTTAGCGGATGATACTGGCCTCTAGGCTACTGCCTAAAGGTTTGTACGCATGTGAGGCCTGCTTACTTGTGGACATCGGTGGTTGTTCACACAGCGAGGCCATCTTTGAGGTAGCCTGGTAAACACTGGCAGGGTTTAAATCTGGTGAGCCGTCCATGCTACTGAGATTTCAGAACTGTGCACATGTATAGCATTGTAGCTATTTTTTTTTAAAAAATATGACTTAATCTCTATTTTTGTAAATCTATCTCTCTTCTTGAGTTAGGCCCCGTTTAGCACAGCTCTAGCTCCGATATCTATGCTAGATCTGTAGTTTGTTGACTAAATTAAAGTGATTTAAATATTTTTATTTAATATAAATGAAATGAGTCATGTAAATGCACTTAACATGCCTGCAACTCTAGATCCAGGATTTCCTAGAGCTACAGATGACCAGCTCTAGGAAATCTACAGATTTCCTAGAGCTAGAGCTCTGCTAAACGGGGCCTTAGTAGACACCTATCGAGCTCCACTAGCTTGGCCGGAGGCTGGCCGGTGCAGTGTGTTAATTAGTGTTAATTATGTTTAATTAGTGCTAATTATACAATATAACATTTTAATTAGTGCAAATCATGCTTACATTAATGATTAATCAAGGCACGTCGAGTTGCTGCTGCTCGGCAGACGAGCTACCGAACCACTATTGTTCTGGTTGCTCGACAGAGCTACAGTAGCTCGGCAGGTCTTTGGTGGTTCAGTATGACCCGTTGAGCTACTATAGCATAGCAGGTAATATTATCACGTGTCGTGGCTGTCGAGCATAAATAGGAGGTTAAATTTACAAAAAGAATGTTCGGAAACTAAATTTGAAAAATAGCTATAATGCCGTATATGTGAACAGTTGAGACTCCATCCAGAAGAAGCGGCTGGGCTTGTCACTTTGTGCACGTTACTATGTGTAAAAGATTGATTTTAACGCACTGCACGTTACTATGTATGAATGTTATTATGTTTACCCAGTTACAGACCTTTGTACATTTGAATCCATTTTAGAGTTCAGCCCTGAGTATGATGTTTATGTGCAACATATGACGTGAAATTCCCCCTTTCTTCCCATCAGTTCCACATCGTCTTCAAGTTCCTCCTTTTTTCCCCATCTGTTCCATCCTCTTGTGTTTCCTTATTGATGTTTTGCCCAATGTCAGGACTGTGCTTTGTTATATAATGAAAAAGCGTCAGCATAACAAAGAATACATTAGACGCCAAGAAATACAGCTGTAAATAATAAGTCGAAAATATGCACCAAGTTAGCATTGTGCTGCCAACAGGCTCATGGCGGATTCAATGGTATTCCTGGGTATTCCCGGGAATACCCAACTTTTTTGGTGTAATTTTTAGTATATATGTATGTATACTTATATATAAATGTATAATGATGTATATTTTCGCTATTCTAGCCCACACGCCCAAAAACAGCCTATTGGCTGGCTCCCATCCTCTCAGAGCTGCGGCGATCGCCTCCCGATTCTCGAATCTCAATTCCCAAACCCTAGCTGCGGGCGTTCCGATTCTGCGGCCGTTCGGCGCGACCAAGCTGCTGAACGAGCTCCACCACTACCAGCGCCCGCGAGGACGCCGTGAACTCTCTCGCCTACGAGGCCGATAGGCCGCCAGGCCAGCAGCGCTCTGCCTCTGCAGGCTGCAGCTGTGAGCTGTCCCCTGTCCAGAGGATAACAAATTTGCAAGGTGAGTTGTTGAGTATTGAGTATTGACTTGTACGCACAACGCACTATTGGTTGATGATTTACTGATTTAGAGTCATGTACAATTACAGCGCTATTAGTATTGGTTTGCAAAATGAAGAACAAAAACAAATCGGTTGATTTGAGGACTTTGTGGGATAGAGCAACAACATTATAGTATTTTGTAAGTTCTCTTTATTACTTATTAGTTTGTTTTATGCATATCTTAGAGCTGAACAATTTGTTATTTGACTATTTTTGTGACTTTAATTATCGATAACGTACTACTCTGAACTATATTTTAAATCTATGGATTGTATTTTTTTATGTGAGAGTGGGAATACCCAAGGTTAAAATCCTGGCTCCGCCATGTTACAGGCTCAAAAGAAAATATGCACCAAGTTAGCATGATGGGCATCTCGGTTCAGAATTCTAACGCATGCACTCCTTGTTGTCCTGTAGTGTGCGCTATGTGAGAAGAGTAGCTTGGGAAGCTCGCAGAGTTGCATGCGGATGGCTTTTTTTTTTTTGCTGTGGTTTATATTTTATTATTGTGGCTTATTATTTTTTATTTTTATTATAAATGTTTATGTGAATAAACTGAATACCGATAAACTAATAAGCCATTCTAAAACGATGGTAAAAAAGCCATCTTATTTATGTATGTGTTGTAGAGAAAAGCTATCCTTGGTATGGAGAGGTAGCCGCCGATGCCCAGCCCCCCTTACATCTTGTTTAGAGTGGTATCTGTGTATTATCCTTATAGGTTCTTTTTGAGTATATGGGTTCTTTTTTAGCAGGACCCTGCGTGTTCTGATATGCATTTTTTTACCATAGTTAGCAATGTAACTAGGCGCCCACTACCACCGACACCTTCGGCGGCCTCCAAGGGGGACCGTTCCAGTGTCCACTGCCTTAGCTACCCATGATGTGGGGTTCCACCTCCGCCCCTAATGTTAGGGCCACCACCGGAGAAGGATGCTCTCACGACCAAGGAGTGCCTGCTGCTGTACCCGTTGGTCGCACCTCCGATTGCCACCATGTGGGGTTCATGGTGCCATGTGCCTCTGCCCCAACCTCAAGGCTGCCGCTAGAGGTGGAGGAGGTAAGCCCTCCTCCGCCTGTGACCAAGTGACATCGGTGCTCCCTGCCCGCCTCCAAGCTCGGGGCCACCAGAGGAGGAGGAAAGCCCTCCTCTGTCCTCGACCACGCTTCTTCGACACCCTTTGCCCGTGAAGGATGACGATCTTGCTCATTACAACTCCTACCGCAACCAAAGATGGTCACGAGTAGGGATGGCAATGGGGTCCTAGCATCCGGTAACACATGAGAAATTTCCCTATTAGGGGTGGGTATGGAGGATCTTTTATCCCCACTAGGTTATATGGGGATGGGGATGAGAATGCCTCCCCAATCCATGCTATTCCCTGATATATACACATAGATTAATACTTCTATATGTTTAAAATATAGGTATTTTGTAGGGGTAGAAAAAGATAACGGATAATTCGTTTTATCCGATATTCGTATTCGAGAAAACACGAATGTGGTAAGCAAAATCCGTATTCGAAAATGTTCGTATTCGTATTCGAGAATATTCGTATCCGTATTTGAGAATATTCGTATTCGCATTCGTATTCGAGAATATTCGTATCCGTATTCGTATTAGAGACTGTTCGATTCGTATTCGATCCGTTTCTAGAATCCATGAAAAATCCGTACGAATTTTGTAATTCAAAATTTGAATTTAGGCGGTTGAAAACCGGTAACCGGTCAAAAACCGGTGAAAAATCGCCAAAACCGCTAGGAATCCATTTTATCCGATATTCGTATCCAAGAAAATCTGTATTCGAAAATATCCTTATTCATATTCGAGAATATTTGTATCCGTATTTGAAAATATTCGAATTCGTTTTAAAAATATGGATTCGTATTTGTATTTGAGACTATTCGATCGTATCCAACCGTTTCCACCCCTAGTATTTTTGTCTCGAACCTAATATATTTTGGTATAATATATGGTATACAACTCATCTAGTATTATTCTACCATCTTATGTATTAATAAATTTACTTATTTCTACACAATCATACGATAAATATATGAAATTACACTTAATGTCGTTGAAATTTAGGTTCTTGATGGGCCCTATTCCCCACCAAAACACCGTGAGGATAGAGATGAGAGAAAATAGCCCCCAATAGCTAAATAGAGAGTAAGGATGAGAGGATATTTCCCATGGGGAATAGCCTCATTGCCAATCCCTAGTCACAGGCCGTTCCACACATGATGGGCATGTCATAACGACACATGACATTGAACTTGTGGGCATTGGAGTGGCCGATGCTTTATTTATTATCTGCTTTATTATCGTCCTCAACGACAGAAAAGGTGAAGACAACAAATCTTGGCCAGGTTTGCGAAGTTTGTGGTATGTTTCTGTCAGAAGCTTTCCACCATGATTTTGAGCAATACCAAATGTTGCAGTATCTATATACATAATTAACTCTTTCTTGCACTTTAAATCCTTCATCTCCAACATATTTGAAACATAACATTTACTAATGAATAAGAAATTCTAGAGAATATTATGTTAGCTGTCATCAGGGTTTTATTAAACGGTGAATCAGTTGTTCTCTCAACTGACATTGATTTTCCCCCAAAGTCTCATCAATCAAGCGTAGCCCAAATTAACTTATTTTTGTTAAAACAAACTTGCAACTCTACCTTAAACTCTATATGTGTGGATCATGCCATAGTAACTGTAGTAGACAATAGATCGTCGAAAAAAATCACCAATAATTAATCCCACATAGATGTCGCCAATAATAGACACAATGACATAAATTATAATGAACTCCACCTCTAATAGAAAACATGTAAAGCTAGTTATACAGTCTCTTGATGGAAGATGACGATTGACTGAGGTAGAAGATCATCGACAAAGATAGTGTGATACGACGCCAGGGCATAGTGTCGGATGGCGCTGGCTATGGTGCTAGCGAATCTGGAACTAAAATAATCACCAAGGTAGAGCGTGTGATAACCCTCAAATCTATTAACCAAAATCATGCTATTAAGAAGTAATTAATTCATTAAAGTGGGATTCAAACTCTAATCATACAACACAAGAACTAAGATGAATAAAAAATCATTATACAAAAGTCCGAATTACATCATTCTAATTACAAGAAGGAACCATGCATACCATTTCACAAAGCTACAAGTTCAATATCAAAAATTACAATTTTAGAATTACAGAATAAAATCTCATAAGTAAATATTGCAACGTTACAAATTCTAGGAATAGGATTTCACCAAGGCACATTACACAGAATATCATTTACTCTTCACGGCCAACACAAGTTGAAGACACCTACAAAATCATATTAACCAAAACCACCAAACATAATTCTAAAATGAATTTAAATAACAAATTGCCATCAGAACCTAGTACTTTACAATATTGCACAAGGGCAATCGCTCACCGAGATGCCAGGATTATTTGGGGCCAATCGGTACCTCTTGTGTATTGGGTTTTCATCATTCGATGGCAAAACTTCTATTCTTATCTTTAATTTATCTTTTTATCTTTTTGGTGGGTCATCCCTTCAATGCCATGCATAAAGACATGATATGAGCCACTAGTCACCATAGGGCCAGCCAAGGCTATGAGTCAAGCCCACATGAACCATCAGGAGAGAGGAGTCACGGCTCACCACCATAAACACACCATTGAGCATACAAAGCTCATTGCCAAAGGATGGTGATAGCAACCGAAGGCTGCTATTGCTCATCACAAGCCCTACACCAGCAAGTCACCCCATGCAGCCACTGCACATAGCATTCATAAGCCATCACTGGCCAGCATACGACCGAGAGGTAGCAATGCCTTTCTTAAACCCCATCCTCACAAGAACCCTAGCATAATCAGAAGAGTAAGTCATACAAGACCGAAGGACCACCGAGGAGTACCATGGCTAGGGAGAACCTCCACAAGACAACCCTCCACATCACATAGCCAAATCAAGATAGTATAGTCTAGCGAGAGTAAGAACATCCCTGTATTCAAGCCGACAACACTAATAAGGTAAAGTCATGAGCCTACCATCTCTTCTTTTGCTAACACTAAAGCCAGCCGATAGAGCTAAGGTGAGGTAATAGCCTCCGACTCACCACACTGGAATAAGGGAAGAGGGTGGCCGTCCTGTGAGCCCTCAGGTCATGGGCATACTCCTTGGCGCATTCCCAAGGCCCCAGTTTCTCACAGTTACTCACTCTAGTACGCCCAAAATCAAAGCAATCTCATGGCTAATGCACATATCCATACAACACACATTCACATGTTGAATCAACAAACTAAAACTAAAATAAAGGGGTAGTATTGTAGGAGTAAATATTAAGAGAGAACCGGTAGGAACCAAGGATCAAGACCAGGTGTTAGTGGCTCATAGCCATTAATACACATGGTGCCGACAAGAGTTAGTCAAAGAATGACACCACGAGCACTGGTACATGGCATCTGTGACAAATAGCCGATCGGAGGGCCATGAATTAGCTGCTCACCACCATCATAAAACACACCTCAGGGAGGAAGAGTAGTAGTGGCCGAACATCGCGAGTAGGGGTTTGGCTCCACTAGGGCATGTGGTAGCGACGACGGTCGGGCGCATAGCACCGGTAGGCAAAACTGCCACGGGAAGATTCAGTTCACATAGAGCCACAATAGTACACACGAGGAAAAAATCCAAAAAAAGATTTCCAAATCCACTCACCTCATAACAAATCCATGAAGCCAAACCCTTAAATCACAAGAGAGAAGGCGAGGAACAGCCAGATCTGGATCGATGATGGATGGAGACGGCATGAGCATCGGAGAAGCCAGAACGCGGTGGCTCCCGAGGGGGAGGGAGAGGCGCGACATGAGGGAGGGAACAATACGCTGTTGATAGCGCCTTGGTCGGTGAGGCCGAGCTAGGCGGAGTTGCCAAGAGAGAGGAAGGGAGACGAGAGGATTCAAGAGCAGTCGAAGGGCCAAGAAAACCACCAGCTGTAGCCCAAAAGAACACCCTAAAGCCAAGCAGTAGCTGTAGCTACAGCGCATCCACGAACAGAACTGAAGGCATCAGCCTCCTCTCCTTCCCTACCACTATCTCTCCCCCAAATCCAATTGATTTCTAATCCCCTGCTTCTTCCCAGTCAAATTGCTATTACCAATCCTTACTTCTTGTAGGACCAAAGATGGCAACAGAGGAGAGTGAATAGTGCCTTAAAATTTTTTTCCCCAAGTTTTTAAGAATCCTTTTCTCCAATAGCTATAAAGCTACGAAGACTAGGACACAAAGCCAACATGAAAGCTAGTGAACCAAAAGCCTAAACATCCAAGAAAAATCAGCACAAGCGGTACTACCGCTGGTCAGTACTACTACTCAGAAAACTACGGTATTACCGCTCAGATAACTGCGATACTATTGCTGTTCGATGAACAGTAATTTCAGCAAAGGTTTACAAACCAAAATCAATGGAACTCTTGATCGGAAAATCCAATGATATGTATTTTTGTAGGGATCTTCTCTAGGATCTCAAGAACCCATTCCAATAAATAATTGTGAAAATCATGGCTAAAGTTAAGACATTTTTTAGTTTGAAGGAATGTTGCACCGAAACTGAGCATAAACCAAAACCGGTGAATACAACTTGCCTATGGTTAGATGATGACTAAGATGCCTCTAGATATATTCACATATGTCACAGCAAGTTAGAACACCGAAGAAATCGACCCAAAAACCTTCGGGTCATGAAAACAGTTGAAGGATAAAAAACATCCAAAAAACAAGTTTCTTAATGAACTTGCTACCAAAGTGCCTAGATGGGGTGGAGATTGATTTCTTGAGATTATTTTCATCTCTTATATGTCATTAACACAACAAGATCAAGAAGAGGGACTGGAGATAAAAACCAACCAAAACAAAAGCACATCAATCAAAATATGAGAGACTTAAGGAGATGCACAACAATTAATTGATTGCTTATTTGAAAAGGTAGGTTTTACAACCACTCCACTTTGAAGGACAAAGAGCACACAAGACACTCACTCTCAAAACCTTAACCATAGATTGAAGATACAAGAGAGATGGTTGGATGGATGAGCACATGTCTCTATCCCAATCCCCTTTTATAGATGGGCAACCAACTACTTATAACCTTTAGTGGACATTATCCACTTATCACAATGGAAAAAACCCGGTAACTCCACACACAGGTTTTACTCACACAGGTACATTTATGTACGCTTTTCAAAGCACATAAACCAGTATCCGCTAAATCCTTAGCTTTGATCCGTCTTGATCAAACCAGCTCTACCTTGACCTAAACCGCTCTCCAATGCGTTGTGGTTTTGATCCAAGGTGATTTCTTGTACTTTGGTCAAACTACCAAAATACCGTTCGTTGATTGTCTTCATCTCCATTGCAAGCAATTGCCATGCTTGCCATATGTAGGTGCACCATTAGTTTTCCACGCATCGTCAAGTCTCTCCCGTCCCGGTTCCACCGAGCCACGGCTAACTTGACCAGTCCAAGCTATAAGGTGCCATCCTGCCGTTCGAACTCGCCTTTAACATTTTCCGCCTTTCTCGTGCCATGCTTGAACTCACAATCTCACCCGTTATCCTTGATTGTTCTAGATCTCAGCTCCTCCATGAACCTAGCTCTGATTCTCACCGTTGACCACGATTGACTCCAAATGACCCTACACATCCAAAGACAAGAAAATCATTTTTGGGCATAAGTTCTTTACAACTTGACTCACGTTAGTCAAACACATGCATCATGTAACCTTAATGCAATGACCTAGGTCTCCCTAACTCAATCGATGACTCAATTCCCAAAATCCTATTTTTCTGTGAAATCCGGTAAACCGCACTTAACATGCTGATACTACCGCACTGCGGTACTACTGCTCCCCCAAAGCGGTACTACCGCACCTTGCTATTCCAAACATGGACCTCTCTGGAAATAACGTATCGCCGTGTAGTCGATGCTACCGTCCTGTGGTATGACCGCACTAATAACTGCAGTACTACCGTCTTGTGGTATGACTGTGCCAACACCTGCAGTACTACCGCCATGTGGTACTACCGCACCAACACCTATTGTAGTACCGTTTTTCCTGACTAATCCAGAAATAGCCCAAACCAAATATGATCTTTGCAAAAATTACTTGGCCACTCCATAAAACTTACAATGGTTCATCACAATATTATTCTAGACCTTCTCATATAGTCTCTTACTTCCACCTCTCCCAAATTGTGTCTCTAGGCACCTTGTATCTTGTGTTTAGTTTGGCGATCTAGCTTTTGTGTTGGTGGTGATCTATGATAATTAAGTGGGATGGTGACACTGCCTCTCGTCGGGCAAGCCGTTCAGCCTTCGATCCTCTGCATCAAGAATCAGGCCCCGATCGTACATGTCACGGACCCAGTTCAGAAGCACTGAGGCTCCATTCGATTGTGTTGATGCCGGCCGCCTACCGGAAGCAATCTCTAGGAGCACGACGCCGAAGTTGTACACGTCCGACTTGGTGCGAGGCCTGAACTCCGGGGTCAATGTAACCGACGGTCCCTGCGATGACTTGCGCTGTTTGCGGCTCAGCTCCATGGTCGACGAGCCTTGCTAGCCCAAAATCGCCAAGCTTAGCGTTGCGCAGCGCGTCAAGCATTTCGTTTGTGGGCTTGATCTCTCCGTGCAGAATGCATTGGTCGCAGTCTGTGTGGAGATAGAACAAGGCGGAGCCCAGGCCGAGCACGATCTTGCACCTGTGAGGACAGGGTTTTGGAGGACATCCCCGGATGTTTTTTCCTAACAATCATCTATATTTAAAACCGTTGGATTAGAGATCCAATGACCTCTTTTTTTAGGGGAGATTTTTTTTGGGAGGGGGTGGGGGAGAATTCATAGTCATTGAATCTTTAATCCAATGGTCATAAATCTGGATGATAGTTAGGAAGAAAATATCCAGATGATATTTATCAATACCTTTTGGAGGATCATACCAAATTTTCAGATCAATTTGGCCGAGTAAAAGAGCTCGATGCAGAAAAAGAAACAAGCTTTAATTTGGATAGACGACTTGTACCTCTCTGACCAAGTTAACAGTCTCTCAGACTGTAGAGATGCGTGTCGAGGCTGCCTCCAGGCATGGAGCTCATGAACAAGCAGTAGTCCTCTCCGGCTATCACACCAGCCCGCAAGTTGAACGATGTTGCGATGCCTAAGCTGGCTCACGACAGTGAACTTGACCTGAAACTCCTTGAGCCCCTGCTCGGATTGCTCCCGTGAGAGCACCTTGATGGCCACATTACGGTCCTGATCACTCAAGTATGCTCGGTACACCGGACCGAAGCCTCCCCTGCCGATCTCTCTCTCCTCCGCAAAGTTGCACATCGCGGCAACCAGCTGCTGTAACGGAACTGCCTAGGCCCTAGTTTGTGCCAGAGATCAGGTTTTGAGACGGAGATCTTCGTGTAACGCGGTAGCCGCGGTGCTCCGTTGCCGTCTGTTCTTACGTATGCAGCACAGCAGAAGCCCTGCCATGGTGCAAATCAACCCGAGCAAAGCTGAAGCTGCGGCAAGTGCTCCCACTACAGACGCTTTCTCCCTTCCATGACCACGACGCGACCTTCCCATGGATTGCAGCATGTTGTTTCGCCGCACTGCGGCCACTTGCGCCAGACAACAATCTTCGTGTCCTGTGGGAGCCTGTGCCAGTGCCACCCCTGTTACTACCGTGTACACTTGATATGTACCTTCGTGTTCCAAGGGACGCAAATACTGTTCTTTCGTAACTTGGGAGGGCATGCTGAGAGAGAAAGTCCAATGTTTCCTCACAAGCAGCAGAGTCAAAATAATCAAGGAAAAGAATCCATTGCTTTTGGAATATGGGAAACAGAGGAAGCAATATTGAGTTGCATACACCAACTAGTTCATCTAAAAACCTAACCTAATGAGAAAATATATACAATTCACTTATACTTCAACTATAACAATCCACAGATGTTAAGGAACAAATTAAGGTGTATTTAGGGCATGCGTATATGTAGGTTTGATGAGAGCAACAATTGACGGATTAATTGGCGAGGCTGGCAAATTGACATGGAATTGTTCCTATTGCTTTTTTCCCCCTTATTTTTCTTCCATATCTTGTGATCTGGTGGCCACGCTCCACCTTTTTTTCCTATCTTTATTCAAGGTGTCTAGGAGGTATGTAAGTATGTTTTTGCTAGATGATACTCAAATTTTGAATCATTGGATCTATATTCGAAGGATCTCAACACTGATAGAACTTTTTGTAACTTTATTTTATTATATACTAATAAAATTATAGTATTATAAAAATATTTTTAACAATAAATTTAAACATATTAGAAAATTTGACAGTATAGGTTCAAGAATTTCACCTAAAAAGAACATAGAGAGTACACGTATTGACTGGTTTGACGTGGTCAGTAGGCACTCTATGGTTTACTTGTTTGACTACGTAGGTGTTTGCCTCCACGCATGTCATCTCGGAGACACCGGAGGTGTTAAGATCATGAGAACCGTTGGATGAGCTATATTGAACGACTGAGAATAAGTGAATGTACCGAACCAAAACTCTTACTTGTTTGACTATTTGCCAATGTCATCGTTTTCTTCTCATCGCTCCACGCACACACGCAGATGAAATGATCATCATTAATCATGTAGAGCCAAAGCCCAAGGCTAGGTTTGGCACGGCTTAGGCTTTTTGGCTTTTATACTTTGCTATAGTAATTAGTTTTTAAATAGTGTGTCTTTTTTAAGGCGATGTCTATAAGTTAATTGTAATAGACATTATACTGATTTCAGCTGTATCGGTCAAAATATTGTCTCTTTCTTCGTAATTTCTCTCGCGAATAGCCAGAATTCAAAAGCCATAAGTTACAACCTAAAAAAAACCCACCCTTGTGGGGACAATGATGTGCAAGAGAGGCACCATGCTGCCGTACGTGTTTGTCTTCTGAAGCGTTACTGTTGTCGGATTATGAACAGTAACTGATGTTTTCATCTTGCAACAAAAAAGGACCGGAGCAAGTTACCCTGTGTTTCTAAAAGCGGAACAGGAGACATCAAAGTTGAGCAACCAGTGCTCGAGACCGAAAATAACACCAGGGCTCACTCTGTATACCTACAAAAACTGAACAAAATCGTTCGTAATCCTGAATGACCTACGCATGCGTGTGGGCATGGGCTGCATGTGGCGACCGTGTTCGAAAGTTTTTCTGAGCACTTTTAGGTTCACTAGGCTAGCTAGCTTATTTTAGCTAAGCCACAGTTGAAACAAGGGAGAAAAAGACAAGAAAATTCTTGTCGGGCAGAACCTTACACCTTACAGGTTAATTAGAAGAGCTTACCGACCAATCTTGTGAATCAACAAATGAAGAAAGTATATCCAAAGAGGAACAACACGGTGGGAACACCGGGCTAACAAATTCAGAGAAAGATTACGTACTCAGAAAGAGCGACACTACAGAATATTGTGAGGTAGAGAGATTGTTTTTTTCTCTTTGAAGTAGGAGTGATCAGTATGAGGCTTATAGTCATACTTTCTTGCTTGTTTATTGAGTTTTGGTAGAAATAACTATCACTAAATGTAGATACATTATTTTTTTAAAAGAAAATGGCAGGAGCTCTGCCCTTGCATTAAGAAGAAGTGAAGCAATAGTGCAATACTGAAAAATATTGAGAACAAAAGGCCGGTGTTGACTGGACAGAGAACAACAGGAGTTTAGGTGCTGCACCTACAGCAGAGGGACAAGAACTTCTTAATGAAGCAAATTCAGATACAAACTCTAACTGAAACTATCCATAGAGATTTACATAAGTTTGAAATAAAAATCAGTGAAGAAACAAACTCCACTAGTTTAACTCACACATAAAACAGATGTCGGCATGCAGATAACTAGCTAATTGAACATATGTCATATCACCAACAGAACGTCAAGCTACGACCTGGTAATCACCAACTAATGCTGTTGCCGACGAGCTTGAAGAACGTGCAGTAGGCATCGACACGCTGCTAGAGTTATCAATTGAGAAGACGCTGTAGGCACTCTGACTAATAGCAACATTTGCTGCATTGTTGTACATCTGGGGCGGGAGTGCTGGCAGGGCCGCATCGTCGGAGCTCAGCACGTGCATGGCCTGTGAGATAGACGGCCGCTCACTTCGGTCGGGATGCGCGCACCAGAGCCCGACGACCAACACACGCTCCATCTGCCGCTCCTCGAGCTCGTCACCTCTTATCTTCTTATCAGCTGCCTCAAGAATTCTGCTGTTGCCTTGCAGATTCCAGACCCATTTTAGCAGCACAAAGAACTGATCACCATCTGGCTGCTCCTCCACCGGATGCCGGTCAGAAACGATCTCTAGCAGGACGATGCCGAAGCTGTAGATGTCTGATTCTTTGCTTTGCTTGCGTGTGTAGATGAACTCCGGGTCTATGTATCCCGCGGTTCCAAGAACGACATGGGTTGTGCGTTGTTCACTTCCATGGTCAATTAGTCTCGCCAATCCAAAGTCGCCTAACTTAGCATTGCACGAAGAATCAATCATAATGTTGCTTGGTTTAATGTCACCGTGCAGTACACATTGCTCCCACTCTTCATGGAGATAGTGTAGTGCGGATCCAAGCCCCAGAATAATGTTGTACCTATTAATTTTCAAACCATGCTAGTTGAATAAATAATCAAAGGCAACTTTCTTGTTAAGGATTTAAAGCAATATGCCTCTGGAGCAAGGAGTTTTAGAAAACTTCCAAAAATATATGAAGTCCATGAAATCAAACTTCATGTAGAGGTTCGTTATTTTTTCTGCATGATTTATAAAGTTACACCTATTCGTTGATTGTTTCATACAAGAAGAAAGGTATAAAAAAAAAGGAAAAACAAGTTTGAATTTCATGATTTTTGTATGTAATATTTAATTCACATGGGAGTGTCCTAGAATTATAGATAAAATATACTATGCCAAAAAAGTATATCAAATAAGTTCATGTGGTTCGTTTGTTGGATAACTTATTGCCAAGAATACGAAAAGTACTTCTAGCTTTTTCCGGATGATAGCTTTTTTACATATTTAAATTTTATTTAAAATGTTTGTATAATATAACTTGTGCATTTTTGCACAGAACAGTTTTCTATGTGTCCAAAGACCAAACCAAATTTATTCTATTGGTTTTATTATGAGGCATTGTTTGGAAGAGCTGCAATAAATGTTTGTACCTAAAATATCATATTTATATAATTAATTTTTAAAATCATCATTTTTGAATGTTTGAGTATTTTCCCAAAAAAAATCTGTATTTATTAAAGGTTTCCTAATTTTCTGCTGCTAAAAATGAATTCTCAAAACCAAACAAAACTATAAGAACCTGGAAATAGTTTATTTGAGTTCCAAATATTTCAAAGTTCAAATGGGGAGAGGAGGCGGCGGGCAAATGCGTTGGGGAGATGACGACGAGGGGATGCGATGCTGCTTGGGGATGTTGGGGGGACTACGACCAGACGCTGCCGTACGGGGAAAGAATTAGTGGCGGCTCTGAGAAGAAGGAGGCGCGGCACGAGAGTTCGGGGGATTGAAGGAGGCGGCGGTTACGGGAGGTGGATTAGTTGTGGGAGGCGGAGGATGCGGGGGAAGAGAAGAGGAGGAGCGCGGCCCAAGCGTCGGCCTGACTTTTTTACAAGGAGCGGAAGAACTACCTACATGCGGATCTGGATGGCTGATCTTTGATCGGACGGCTGAGAAGAGAGGAGGGAGAACGGACCGATGAACACCAACTCACATTTTTATAATAGTAAAGATTAATGGGTCTATAAAAATTTAAACCAGGCAAAAAAAATTTGGATTTACATCAAATATAAAAGAAATTTGTAATTTTTTCAACCTTTTCTTTTTACATCTAAAAAATTCAAATTTCAATTAAAGTTTTTGTCCCAAAAAATCTGAAAAATCAGGTAACCACTGGTCACCGGTCACATTGCTACCATCCGATAAAATTTGCAAATCGATAGCATTTTCTCAGGGTGAAGGTCACCAGATTTAGGCCCTATTCATATGAACTTCTAAAAATTGCTTTTCTATAGTAAATTGGGTGTTTTTCTAAGACGGAATCTACTAATCGATTATAATATACACTGTATTGACTTTATTTATACCGGCCAAAATAGTGAGTTCCTCTCTTTGTACGGTTCTATATAAGCTATTATTATTTATAAGCTAAAGTCAAAGCAATCAGCAAAAGGTAATATGTACGGACACTCAATGCCTACAATATAGTATGAACATTAAGATAGATGATTCGTATATCATACCTCTCAGCCCAAGTTAGCCATCTCTCATTGCTATGGATTTGCCTGTCAAGACTGCCTCCGGCCACAAGCTCATAAACAAGCAAGAGCCCCTTGTGGCTATCACACCAGCCTAACAACTGCACAAGGTTGCGATGTCTGAGCCGGCTTATGATATTAACCTCAGCCTCGAACTCCTTCCTCCCTTGAGAGGACGACTCCGGCGAGAACATCTTGATGGCCACCAGGCATTCTTGGTCGTCAACACGGCCGAGATAAACATTGCCAAATCCCCCTCTCCCAAGCTTCTCTTCGTCTGCAAAGTTGCTCGTCGCATCAGCAAGCTCGCGAAACCTGTACCGTCTGGGACCAATCCCTTTCTCAAACTTAGCCTCGCCTTGTTCTTCCTCATTTTCGCTATCACCGGTGGCCTCACTGGGTCTCATCTTCCTTCCACGCTGCCGCCATAGCCAGAAACCCAAGATGAGGAACACCACCATGGCAAGCAGTACAGGGATTAGTACAGCTAGTAGGGTGTGAGATCCCTTCTTCCTCCCTTCCAGAGTGGAACTGAATGCCCAGTTCAGTACTTCATGTACCTCAACAGAGGAGCCAGTAGATGCGGAGAAGCCAACGGCGACCTCCTCAGGTAAGTATTTTGCCAGGTCAACGCTCGAGTTTACGTGGTACCAGGCAAAATCGCTGTTTCCGAGAGAGGCTTTCAGAATTTTGGTTGCATTGTCGTAGCTTATCGAGGCGGTCATCACAGAACCGGTGGTCAAGCGGCTTACGCTTGTGTAGGCCACCGACCTGACGGAGTTGACGTTGATGCCGATGTGGTCGTCGCTGCTGTTGTCCCACTCTGGATTGTAGAAAGTGTCGAACTCAACCGCCACGATGCTTAGGTTGCCTGTTGCGTTGAAGTGGTGGCCGCCATTGATTAAGCCAAGGTTTCCACCGTAGCTGTTGTTCGGGATGCGCGACGGGTAGTGCCCCAGGAAGAAAGTCATTCCGTCAGCAAGCGAGTATGTACTTCCTTCGTGTACCGTGATTCGGAAGGAGAAGTTGGTGGTGAAGCTGGCCAGCTCGCCGGTGGCGGCGTCCCACAGCCGCACAGGATGGGCATACGACACACGGCCGGAGGTGTTGGTACAGTCCTTGCACATATCGTTCCCTGGCAGCTGGATCGCAGGTGGAGGGAGTGATGCGTTTCTCTCCAAACTGAGGTCTGCAGCACTGTAACCGCTGGGATCGGAAAAATCGAAGCTGAAGGAGAGCGGTGTAACATGAGGCGCAAAGATGAAGAACATGGAGTAGAGGAGGCACATTGACATGAAGAGTAGGTCGCTCAACGCAGACATCGATCACTCGTGTTTGGGGAAGAAGAATATGATCTGGTACAAGAACTAGCATGCAAGGCTGGGTGTGGTTCGGGCGTACAGGTAGGTATAGCTATTATAGCTAGCTTACGTTCGTTTTTGTTCTAAGGGACAAGGAGAGGGTCAGAGAAACAATAATAAAAAATGTATTGTTCAAACCGCCGTTGTCACCTGCGTATCATGTTGGGGACAGAGAAACAATAATTTTTTTCAAGGGGCCGGCAAAAATTGCCTGCCTTGTCAACTAAGTAAGAGAACGAATATAAAAAAAGGAGTGTCTATACAACATTCGATTGTTTTTAAAGATAAAAATAGTCAGATTTTGAGCTGTTAGATGGAGATCCAACGCCCTAGATCATTTTTTTAAGGGGGTTATTTTTTTGGAGGGGGCTTGTATGAGTGGATCCGTTGGATGGAGATCTAACGTCCCAGATCAATTTGACTGTTTTTGTCCTCAAAAACAGTCGAATGTTGTATAGCAATACTCAAAAAAAAAAATACAAGGAGGCCATGAGGCCAACAAAAAATTTACAAAATATTTTTTAGAGAATAATAAAACACACCTATCTATCCAGATCTATATTAATAGAATGCTCACCTAGAAGTCACCGTGTTAATCCTAGGCGGTAATTAAAAAGGCTTAAAATTTCCATATTAATCGAAGAAAAAGGTGGAAAATAGATAACATCCTGGCCATATACCTTTTCGTGCTAACATAGTACTCCGTCCGTTAAAAATATATAACAAATAATTTAAAATTTTTGTTGATAAATATAATATTTGTATATAGATTTAACAAGGCATTTCCTCTTATGCTCTTATTTATATTCTCTCTACTATATACATTTATTTATTACCACCCACGTAAAGTATTCTATCATCTTTTCAAGACAATTACAAGTAGGAGGATTCTATCATCATTATGTAAAATCTAAATACGTCCAATATTTCCCGACAAAGGGAGTATAAGGCTTAGACTAATTGTCCATGTATGTGGACATGCATGTTATATCCGTAGTCTTGAGTCACTATTCAATGTCAATCCGTCCTCGTCAAAATAAAAATACGCTACCGGGTTGGATACGGCAGTCAAGTATCTGGACTCAGAGAAAAGAGCTACCAGGTCAGATACGACAACTATAAGTGCTATTGGGAAGGGCCAAAGTGATGCCGTTTTCTGCTGCCAAGTAGTTTCCACCCCCAATCTGCTAACCTCGAGGTGCAAATGCAAGCTTTGCGGTTCTTTGCGGTTGCGAGATGCACCATCAGAATGTGAGTTGCAGGACATAGGGTATACTTCAAAATAAAAAGGAGAATATGCCGACACTAACAGAAGAACAAAATAACAAGCGTTTGCCCTATGGCCCAAAAACAACAGTACAAACCCCAATTGAAACAACAGAACCTGTATGAACTATTTAATATACAACATGTAAACTTGGTTTACAGCAAAAGGGAACTCCTGAAAGCACTCTGTTAGAAATTGGCCCAATGAGCAAGGCCCATTTCGCGAATCCTAAAGCATACATGGTTTAGTACCATATTGCTAAGGCACGGTGAACGAGACCAATTTATGAGGTGGAGTCCTTACCACTCCTTGCATATGGATAGAGATGGTACAAGGAAAGTTCTGGTTAGTCACACAAACGCGCGCACGCGCGCGCGCGTATTCGTGTATTTTTGCGTGAAAATCGCGTGACTTGTGCCGTGACGTGGCGTGCTATTTGGCAGATCAAGTCCATCTTTATATTTTGCTGAACCTTGCACCACTCTCTTCCCTTCTGTTTGAATGAGATTCAAACATTTGAATGAGGCAGTTACCAGTGAATTTACACTGCTTAATTTGTGATTTGAATGAGGCAGTTACCAGTGTATAATTCTGTAGCAGTTACTAGTGAATAACTGTTGCACCCTTTAAAGGGGCCTGGAGACGTCCAGGAAATTATAGAGTTTTTACACCTCCATTCTGTCTCCATTCTTTGTGCTGTTGTGCTGTGCCGTCAGAGAACCTCGTCGACCTTTCTTCCCGGCGTGCACCTGGAAGGAGGGAGAGCGGCTATCTCCGAACCATTGCCGCAGAGAGTACCTGCACGGGGCGGCAATAAAGTTTCTGGGCAGCGCTTCTGCGCGACCGCTCACTGCACTGCTTCCTCTACGTTTTACACTGCGTCAAGCCTGCGCGGCTTCCTGTTCTTCATCGGGCTAACTAGTAAGTCGTTCGCGCGCCCGTACGACTTTGTTACTACATTTTCTTGAGTTTATTCTGAAGCATGATGAGTAGCCCGCTGTTAGTAGTAAGTTTTGCATCACTAGTTTGCTGTATTTGTCTCCTTATAAAATTTGGAATTAAAATATTGCCTAAACTTTTAACAGTCCAGAAATCTTATTGTGAATTTTGTTGCAATACAGAAATGGCTAGTGCTTCTGATGCGATGAAACCTGAGAGGTTTTCTGGTCAGAACTTTCGTAGATGGCAGACTAGAGTCAAGTTTTGGCTCATGTCTTTGGGGCTGTGGTGGGTTATCCATCCACAATATCCATTTACGATCGAGCAGTACATGCAGTTTGATAATGCGAACAACACTGCTCTTGGCTGCATTCTGACTGTTCTGGCAGATTAGCTCTATGATGTGTATATGGACTTCAAGTCCACCACAGAGTTGTGGGATGCACTAGAGCACAAATTTGTAGAGGCTGAGGCAGGTCGCTGGCTCTACATATGTGAGCAATTTTTTGACTTTAGCATGGATGAGGCTAAGTCCATAGTGGGACAAGCTCATGACCTCCAGCTACTAGTCGGTGAGATTGCGCACCTGGGCTGTGTGTTGCCTCCAAAGTTTGTGGCTGCGGGCATTGTTGCTAAACTCCCTGCCTCTTGGCGAGATTTTGCTACTAGCTTGAAACATAAGAGGGAAGAGATTTGTTGAGGATCTCATTGCACCCTCGATGTGGAAGAAAAAGCAAGAGCAAAAATGCACCTAGCACATCCGCGAACAATGCAAATGTCATATAGAGAAAGACTGTTGCTAAGAAGTATAAATCCAATAAACCGAACAAGACAACTAGCTTTAAGAAGAAAACCGAGAAAAAGGATTTGAAGGACATCACCTGCTTTGTGTGTGGAAAAGACGGTCATATAGCGAAGGACCGCTCGCTTCGCAAGATCGAGATGGTGAACGACCTAAGAAGAAGGCGTTAACGTGACCATAGGCGAGGCCTCGACTTCAGGAGGGTATGGTAATTCACCTGTTGTCTTTTCAGCTTGTCAATCCACTGATTGGTGGGTTGATACTGGAGCTAATGTTCACGTATGCTTTGATATTTCCTTATTTTCTTCTTATCAGGCAGCAGGGGCTTCCTCCATCATAATGGGAAACGGGTCGCATGCTTCTGTTCTTAGTGTTGGCACGATGGATCTGGAGCTTACTTCAGGGAAGAATGTCCACTTGAAGAACGTGCAGCATGCTCCTACAATAAAGAAGAACCTCGCTAGTGGTTCTCTCGTTTGTAGGGACGGTTATAAGCTAGTTTTTGAGTCAAATAAAATTGTAATGTCTAAGTTCGGAAAGTTTGTTGGTAAAGGATATGAGAGCGGAGGCTTGTTCCGCCTAAGTATTTTAGAGTCTTGTCATAATCTGAATGTTGCAACTGGTTCAAATAAATGTGAGGCAAATATTTGGCATTCTCGTTTCTGTCATATTGGTTTTGATAGTATCACTAGAATGTCCAGATTAAATTTAATTCCAAAATGTGAAATTGTCAAAGGATCAAAGTGCCAGTCATGTGTGCAAGCAAAACAACCTCGAAAACCCTTTAAAGGATTAGAGGATGAAAAGAACTTAGCACATTTAGATCTTATTCATTCAGATTTGTGTGAAATGAATGGATTATTGACAAAAGGAGGTAAAAGATATTTTCTAAGTTTTATTGATGATGCAACACGCTACTGCTATGTGTATTTGCTGAAAACTAAGGATGAAGCTTTAAACTACTTTAAAACTTATAAGGCCGAGGTTGAGAACAAACTAGAGAAGAAAATAAAAAGATTAAGGTCTAATCGTGGAGGAGAGTATGTCTCTCATGAATTCTCCCAATTCTGTTCTGAGCATGGAATAGTCCATGAATTTACACCACTGTATTCACCCCAATCAAACGGGGTAGCTGAGAGGAAAAACCAGACACTAACAGATTTGGTTAATGCCATGTTAGAGAGTGCCGGTATGCCTAAGGCATGGTGGGGGGAAGCTATTCTAACCGCAACTTTCATCCTAAACAGTGTAATCACTAAAAAGAGTGATATTACTCCGTATGAGGGAAGGAAGGGGAGAAAACCTAATGTTAATTTTCTGCGAACTTGGGGGTATTTGGCAAAAGTCAATATACCATTGCAGAAAAAGAGAAAACTTGGACAAAAAACAGTCGATTGTATTTTTCTAGGATATGCTCAAAATAGCACGGCCTATAGATTTTTAGTAGTTAAATCAGAAACTTCTGAGATTATTGCTAATACAATAATGGAGTCTAGAGATGCTTCATTCTTTGAGAATATCTTTCCTATGAGAACAGCAGGCAGTACTTCACAAACAGAGAATGTACAAACTGATAATATTGAAAGTGAGAATAATCAAACTTCTGAATTTCCCACAATTTCTGAACCAATATGTGATAACCCTGAGGAGGATAACAGTCTGGTCGCAGAAGCTCCTCGCAGGAGCAAGAGACAAAGGGTTGAGAAAACCTTTGGTGACGACTTTATTGTATACCTCGTGGATGATGTGCCAAAGACTCTTTCGGAGGCTTATGCATCTCCTGATGCTGAGTATTGGAAAGAGGCAGTCCATAGCGAGATAGACTCTATCATGACTAATGGGACTTGGAAGATCACTGATCGTCCTATCGGGTGTAAACCTGTAGGGTGTAAGTGGATCTTTAAAAAGAAACTAAGGCTTGATGGAACTATTGAGAAGTACAAGGCAAGACTTGTGGCCAAGGGTTACACTCAGAGAGAGGGAGAAGATTTCTTTGATACCTATTCTCCTGTCGCCAGACTAACTACCATCAGAGTGCTCCTTGCGTTAGCCTCTTCCTATGGTCTACATGTTCTTCAAATGGACGTGAAGACAGCTTTTCTTAATGGAGAGTTGGAGGAAGAAATCTATATGGATCAACCGGATGGTTTTGTAATTTCTGGACAGGAAAATAAAGTATGCAGATTATTGAAATCTTTGTATGGCCTAAAACAAGCACCAAAACAATGGCACGAGAAATTTGACAAAACTCTAACATTTGCTGGCTTTGTTGTGAATGAAGCTGATAAATGTGTGTACTATCGTTATGGTGGGGGTCAAGGAGTGATCTTATGTCTGTATGTAGATGACATACTTATATTTGGAACAAACACTGCCGTAATTGACGAGGTCAAATCTGTCTTATCTCGGTGTTTTGATATGAAAGACTTGAGAGAGGCAGATGTCATTCTGAATATTAAATCGATCAAAAGCAAGGATGGGATCACTTTGACTCAATCCCATTATACTGAGAAAATATTAAGCTGGTTTGGTTTTGAAAACTGTAAAGTTTCACCAACACCCTATGATGCGAGCATTAAGCTTCGAAAGAACCAGGGGTTAGGAAAAGATCAATTAAGATATTCACAAATTATTGGGTCACTAATGTATTTAGCTGGTGCCACAAGACCTGACATTTCATTTGCTGTGAGCAAATTAAGTCGGTTTACTTCTAACCCAGGAGATGATCACTGGGAGGCACTTGAAAGAGTGTTGCGCTACTTGAGAGGCACAACATCTTTTGGAATACATTATATCTGGACACCCTTCGTATTAGAAGGATACAAATGACTCAATTGGATCTCGATCTTGATGAGATCAAAGCTACAAGTGGTTATGTATTCACTTTAGCTGGTGCTGCAGTTTTATGGAGGTCTTGCAAACAGACCATATTGACGAGGTCAACCATGGAAGCAGAACTTGTAGCACTTGACACCGCCACAGTTGAGGCTGAATGGCTGAGAGAACTTCTATTGGATTTGCCATTAGTTGATAAACCAATCCCTGCAATCCTGATGTACTGTGATAATCAAACAGTGTCGGCCAAAGTCACAAGTACAAAGGATAATATGAAGTACTCTAGACATGTGAAACGTAGGCTTAAATCTGTCAGAAAATTGAGAAACTCCGGAGTGATCGCTGTGAACTATATTCACACTGAGAAAAATCTGGCAGACCCTTTTACAAAAGGGTTAGCACGGAAAGCGATTTCTGTTGCATCCATGGATATGGGAATGAGGCCCATTTAAGTTACTTCACAATGGTAACCCATACCTTCCTGATCGGAGATCCCGCGACTTAGACAATGGGAAAAACAAATTGATGTTGTAACAAAAGAGTATATATTTAGTATACCCATGTCCTAATAAACAAGGTACTCACGACTGTATGGAAGGTTGGCATAAAGCCTTAATGTATTCTGTTGTCCAAATGAGGAAAAGGTATTAGCCTGCAGGATACCTAAAAAGAATACACCTACTTGAGCTTAACTGTGTGGTCGCAGTTCACGAGAACGGGGCATTCTCTAGAAAGCTCATGAGCAGATAAGGGAGCATGACCATATAACGCCCCTTTTAGGCGTGGTTCATTGGCAGCCTAGTACTAGTTGAGATTTCAAGTGAAATCTGATCATGAAAAGCTGTGAATTCAAGGCATAGTCCATTCATCAGCTGTGAGAAGATGAATCTTGTCATTCTAGGTGCAAGTTCAACCCGCACGGGACTTACACTAAAAGACTAGTATATTAACAGTACTTCAACACAATATCTTTGACATCTTATTTTTTTGCTTTGGAATTGGTGGGGGATTGTTAGAAATTGGCCCAATGAGCAAGGCCCATTTCACGAATCCCAAAGCATACATGGTTTAGTACAATATTGCTAAGGCATGGTGAGCGAGACCAATTTTTAAGGTTGGAGTCCTCACCACTCCTTGCATATGGATAGAGATGGTACAAGGAAAGTTCTGGTTAGTCACACAAACGCGCGCACGCGCGCGCGTATTCGCATATTTTCGCGTGAAAATCGCGTGACTTGTGACTTGCGACGCGCGACCGTGCCGTGACGTGGCGCGCCACTTGGTAGACCAAGTCCATCTTTATTTTTGCTGAACCTTGCACCACTCTCTTCCCTTCTGTTTGAATGAGATTCAAACATTTGAATGAGGCAGTTACCAGTGAATTTACACTGCTTAATTTGTGATTTGAATGAGACGATTACGATGCATAGTTACATAGCGATTACTAGTGAATAACTGCTGCACCCTTTAAAGGGGCCTGGAGACGTCCAGGAAATTATAGAGTTTTTGCACCTCCATTCTGTCTCCATTCTTTGTGCTGTTGTGCTGTGCCGTCAGAGAACCTCGTCGACCTTTCTTCCCAGCGTGCACCTGGAAGGAGGGAGAGCGGCTATCTCCGAACCATTGCCGCAGAGAGTACCTACATGGGGCAGCAATAAGGTTTCTGGGCAGCGCTTCTGCGCGACCGCTCACTGCACTGCTTCCTGTACGTTTTACACTGCGTCAAGCCTGCACGGCTTCCTGTTCTTCATCGGGCTAACTAGTAAGTCGTTCGCGCGCCCGTACGACTTTGTTACTACATTTTCTTGAGTTTATTCTGAAGTATGATGAGTAGCCCGCTGTTAGTAGTATGTTTTGCATCACTAGTTTGTTGTATTTGTCTCCTTATAAAATTTGGAATTAAAGTATTGCCTAAACTTTTAACACACTCTTCCTCACTTGAATTTCTTCCTGTATACCGAAGAAAACCTGGTGCGACCAGTAAGGCCTTGTTCTGTTTTTTTGGCTTGAGCTTCTCCAGAAACCGAAACAAACGAGACAATTTCTTCAAATAAATTCTTGAGTTTAAAATCGTATGTGTCGTGTCCGTGTCAACGTCTTCGTCTTCCACCATTGCCTCAAAAAGCGTAAACAAAAACTATCAGTCGTAGCCTAAAACAACAGGGCATTTGGCCTAAGTGTGTTAAAAAATTCTCCGGTTCCTCTCTTTCCAAATATTCCAAGCTGTATAAAGTAATGCTCCATCAAATCTTTCCGATGTTGCTTTACGACCATACCTCTGCTCGTTGTGATCGGCTGCATCCCCAACCAATGAAAGAACCTCTTCCAGACCGGTTTAGCGAAAGGACAAAAGAGAATTAGGTGCTCTGCTATTTGCGGCTCCTACCCACACAACGGGCAAACAATAATTTGCCGTGCGTATTGTTAGGAAACCCTGGGCCCAGCCCAGAGTCCTGACATATTTGGGCACCCCACCGTAGACTATAAATAGAGAGCCGTACCCCCTCATTATGTACACCTGATGCAATTGAAAGCAATAAAGAAAGACCAGGAGTTCTCTCTACCTCTCTGTGTTTAATCTTTTATTATGTGATTGATTCGTTCTTGTTCTAAGCAGAGGAATCGATCGGACTGGTCGCCAGCGACGGTTCCTCAACACGTTATCAGCACGTCTTCGCTCCGTTGAACGAGGTAATCATCGAAGCACAGATTGAATTTCTAGATCGCTTTTGAATATGTATTTTCTTTCCGCATTCTAGATTGAAATTCTACGGTACAAATCCGCCCTAATCTACCACGAGCAGACCTAAAGTCGCCGACACAATGTCGATCGGTAGATTGTGAAACGGGGTAGATGTCGATTGCACTGTAGAATGATGCAAATTAGCCCTAATCTACCACGAGTAGATCTGAAATCGCCGGCACAATGTCGATCGGTAGATTGCAAACGGGGTAGATGTTGATTGCATCATAGATTGGAAACAAGAAATTTTGCATATCTTCTATTCAGTTTCACACTGGTTTTGCATGGCACTGCATGAAAAAAGGGAGAGGGAGGAATCGGCCTGAAGCCGCCATGGACTGCCGGCCTCGCCGGCGGTCGCCGCTCGCCACCTGCACGTGGTTGACCCCTCGTCGTAGGATGCCACCCTGGATAGGTGCGCCCGTAGCACACCTATTGGCCCGAAGCCGGATGAGTGAGGTGACGCCGCATGACAGCCACCCGAGCAAGGCTATCACCCCGATCGGCCGCCGTTGTCTCGGTTGGCCCCGGCCCACACGCCATCGTCACCTCGGTCGGCCCCAAATCCGCACGCCATCACAGTGCGCCGCCGGCCCATGCCCGCTTCAGCTTCACCGTCGGTGTTCCACGTGCCCGCAGACACGACACACCGCCGCTGCTGGCCTCGGGCATGCCGCAACCGCCGCCGCGCTTGCGCCGTGCCTAGTCGTCTCCCGCGCACACCCCACAAGGCGTTGCAGTCACAACCGCCCACTTCGGCCTGCAGCCGTTCCCCCTTGCGCTGCCGCCCGAAGCGGCTCCTCCCGCACGTACACGCCGCTCCGGCTTATATGCGCCGGCCGGGCTCCTTGGCGCGCGCCGCCGGTCTCGGCCCCTCGAGCGCGACCCGCATGGCGCCGCCACTCCGCCGGCCACCGGATCGACGATGTACGGCACCGGCCCGCCTCCGTGCCACGGCCGCCGGGTAGTCGCCCGCCTGCGCCACCGCGCCGCAACGCCCGCCGCCTTTGCGCCGCGCACCGCCGCTTCGTCTCTCACCGCTTCGCCGGTCGAGCTTCCGGCCGCCGCCGCTCGCCTGATGACCGAACCCCCGGCCGCCTCCGCTTGCCCAGATGCTGCCGTTTTGCGCCGCCGCCACAAGGTGAGGACTAAGGAGGAAACCCTACCCCCCCTCCCGTGTGTAAACCAGCCGAGCAGGCCGGTGGGCTGAGTAGGGTGTGCGGTCAACAAAAAAAATCGGGCCGGGTGAAAGGGGAAAAAGGGCCAGTTGGTTGGGGCACCGGCTATTTTACAAAGTGGCCCCCGAAATCATAAATATTACCGATGAGCCCTAAAACTTGCATGTAAGTCCAGAATTTTGCAGAAAAGGCATTGTAATTCTGAAAATTACGAATAAGCCCTCAACTTTATGAGCGGGTCCAGAATTTTGCAGAAAACCCCTCGGTAAATCAGAAAATTGCGCAAAATTTTCTCTGAACTGAAAATTTGTGTAGAAACCCCCAGAAATTGCAGAATTCACCGAAATTTTATATTCTAGCATAAAAGGGCCTCAGGAATCCGAATTTTGAATTATTTTTAGCATTTGAAGCTTATTTATTTATGCCATTATTATTCTCTGTATTTTCTGTATTCATTTATTATTTTTGGTTAATTGTAATTGTTTAAATTGCTTTTAATCACTGAAATTAGCAGTAAAATTATAGAAAATACACAGAAAATTATGAAACATTATGAGAACCTATTGCACCACTTTATTTACCCGTAGTAAATTTTTCATGCATGTTTACCTGAAGTAAACTTATGTATTTCGTTCATACACATGTAGATGACTGGCATCACGAACCGAGAGTTCGAGGAGCTGGCCCAGAATGGCCAAAACTATCTGACATGGGCATCCGATGTTGAGATTGTGCTTAGAGCCAAGAAGCTCCGCGCAGCTATTGGGATTGGTGGACTGAATGCCGCTCAACCCACACCTGAGGAGAATGATCAGGCACTTCATTTTCTCAGGCACCACCTCTGCCTTACTCTCAAGAATAAGTATATGGCGGAGAAGAGCGCGCTAGCACTCTGGACCGCACTCAAGAAGTGGTTTGAGAGGCTGAAGTACACCATTCTTCCTCAAGCAGAGTAGGAGTGGATCCGACTGAGGTTTGCCGACTTCAAGACGGTCGGGGAGTACAATTCTGCCTTGCACATGATTTGTACTAATCTGCAACTCTCTGGCAAGCAGATCACAGATGAGCAGAAGATCGAGAAGACCCTGTCCACCTTTCACCCCAATGCTGTACAATCCGCCCGCAACTATCGTCAAGACGGCTACAAGGAGTATGCCGAATTGATTGATATGATGCAGGTTGCGGAGGCTCAGGACGAACTTCTCCGCAAGAATTACGTCACTCAGCCGCCAGGCAGCTCCGCTGGCCGTGAGGCCAACGCTGGGAGCTACAAGGTGCGAAAGCCCTTGATGAAGAGAAGGGGGGAAGAACGGTAAGTCCATTGCCAAGAAAGGCAAGTCAGATGCTCCAAGTGACAAAAAGGCTAAGAAGAGTGACAAGACTTATGGCCAGCAGAACCAGGGTTGCTATAAGTGTGGCAAGTGGGGACATTGGTCGCGGATATGCAAAGCACCGCAACATGTCATTGATGCCCACCAAATTCAGAAGAAGAATGATGGCAAAGGGCAGTCTGAAGCTCACTTTGCAGCAGTCGAGGGGGAGCATGTTGAGCAGCTGCCTGAGTTGATGGATGTTGAACCCATCCTAGCAGCAGCACCCTCCTATGACTTAGAGGCAGCCACAGCCATGATCTCTCTTGAAGAGAACATCACTCCTAAAAAGATAGCCGAAGAAGTCGATGATTTTCTAGTTGATTTCGTCTGATGCACAGAATGCATTAAACGTTAATTGTCATTTATTTTGTGTTAAATGGACAAGTTTAGAACTTGCATAGATGGTGCTTTAGGATTTGTTTCCTCATAATGGTTGGATGATTTTGGAATAATACATTCATTTATTCAATTTATGATGGCATGATATGTTCTGATATTGGCGTATTTATGTGTTGAATGCCCTCTAATACATGTTAATTAAATACGTATAATTGGTTTAGGAAGAGCCACAATGGGCACAACTTTGGTCATTAAAGAAACCTTATTGTACCCAGAATCGACTTGAACTCTTCTAAGTTTTAAGAATATTTGTGCCAATGGTTTCCACGTTAGGACTAAAAGAAGAGTACGGTAAGGAATACCTGCTCATTACGAAGCACGACGAGAATGGAAAAGTGTATTAGAAAAACTTCCTTCACTAGAAACTGGGCTATATTATACCAACATCAATCTTTTATTCTGTGATTCTGTAATTGATTCGTTCTTGTTCTAAGCAGAGGAATCGATCGGACTGGTCGCCAGCGACGGTTCCTCAACAAGTATTTGCTTCTGAAGGTAACAGCCGACCGAAAAAATCTGCATTTATTTTCAGTGGCCGCCTTCCAATCGAGTGAAAGGTTGCGCTGAAATGTTGTAATTGCATCCAAATTAAACGTCAACAAATTCATGAACACGCTCAGAGTAGATTGAATTTGGCGCACTGTCCTCAGTCATTTCCCTCCTGTGAATTCTTCTGCAACAGATCCGCACTTCCTCTTGGCAAGTTTGAAAAGGCTTGGTGCTATGATCTTAGGCGCTTGCTCATTAAGCCACGGGTCATGCCAAAATTTTGCCTTGTTGCCGGTTCCTTGTTGAAACCCTAAAAAGCGACTTGTCAATCGATATCATCACAGGGCAATTTCGAGCCGACCCAAGGCCGGTTTGGTTTCTCCCATTCGTACCATGGCCAGCGAGCTCGCAGCGCACGTCCAAACTTTTCAAGATCCTTGATTCCTAGTCCTCCTAGGCGCTTCGGCCTGCATACTTTTTCCCAATTTACAAGACAATGACCTCCGTTCACTTGTTCTGTCCCTTTCCAAAGAACGGGCCTCCTGATCTTATCTATTTTCCTGATAGCCCAACCCTTTGGAGGAAGAACTGTTAGATGATATACCGGGAGAGTTGAGAGTACCAAGTTAACAAGTGTTATTCTTCCAGAAGGAGAAGCCGACCATTCCAACCTGCTCCGATTCCCAAATTTATCGAAGCATAACAACTGCGGTCGTCCGCACGATAAATGGCAGTCAATCCAGCTATACAAGGGCGGTCAGTTTTCATTTGGTTTTCAGAATCCCAGCTCTTGAAAAAACGATCAGTACTTCTGAGTCTGATGTTCGGATTTAGGTTATTTTAGACTATATAAAAAGCTTATTCAAATAACTACACAACTCATCTATTTGTATGATCCCAAACTGTTCCCACCAGAAGATTTTGGGACAGCAGCACCGCGTGCCTACCGAGGAGGGTGCAAAGGTTAAGCATGTGGTAGACCAAGATGTACCAACCGATTTGACCAAAATCTTTAAGGCGATGCGAAACTGGCAAGGTCGTCGATAGCAAGGTAACTTGGGTGAAAGCCGATCTTGAACGACACGTCAATATGAAGCAATATCAAACAAAAACAAATCTTAGATAGACGTAAACCGATGAAGATTAACATATCAATGTGAAGCAATACTGATTATCATCGAATTACAGATGGTGGGTTAGATCTACTGGCTAAAACTAAAGACTACTTTTAAGGTATAAAAAAAAGTAAAGATATATGATAAGATAAATGAGTGTGTCGTGGTGCTCATGTCGTTATGAGATGTTTGGATTAGCAGTTACGTTAAATGTGTGCGTGCGCTCTTTAAGGTTTGTCCTGCCAAATGTCATGATTTGGGGAGGGCTCAACTTGATAGGCAAATAGACATGGTCTCGTAGGATTTTTTTTTCCGAAGAGGAAGTGCAAGCGCAGCACAGGCCCGGCCCTGAGGGGGGGCGAGCGGGGCGGTCGCACCGGGCCCCCAAAATTTAGGGGCCCCCACCCATATACATATATACATAGTATATATACTAGTATATTATACGCTTCCGATTTTCCGAATTTCAGGGCGGCCGACTTCTCGTCTTCTCGTGATCTCAGATCTCGTCTTCGCCTCTTCGGTCTTCAGCGGCGAGTCGGCGACAGCGTGAGCCAGGCTCTCGGCTCTCCACGCCGCCACGCAGGGCTCTCCGCCCGCGCGCCAGCCGCCAGCCGCCTTTCTCGGTAACTCACTAACTCGGTTCATGATCTAGATTGGTGCATGCATGATGCTAGTTAATCAGACTGTGATGTACGCTGAATTAGTGCAATCTGAAGCATTGCTAATCAGAGATCCCCTCAGTGATGAGACAGACAAAAGAGCAAAAACTCATCTACAGCATCCAGCAAGAGGAGGGGCCAGAAAAAGGTCTTTCTGCTACTTATTATGTAAATTTAAATATGCATTATACTGTTATGGCGCTGTTATTTGCTATCCTTGTGACAGCAATAATCCATGGCCTTTCATGGGTTCATTGGATAAATTGGATCCTTGCTGAGTCTTCCCGGATAGAGATGGCAGCGGGTAAATACCGTCGGGTATAGCCAAACCATACCGATACCGCACCGCACCGCTACAATACCCGTACCGCACACGGGTATAGAAACTACCCATACCGTACCGCGGGTATTTATACCGACAGGTAACCCATACCGAATTGATAAGGGTATATACGGGGCTGGTATATACGAGTGTGGGTATTTCCATCGGCCGTTTGAATATATATACGGGCCACAGGTATATGTACCTATTGCTATATCTAATATACACGGCGGGTATATTTTACCAGCGGGTATGCGGTCGGGTAGTATACACCGCACCCGCACCGCATACCCGATGGGTAGAGATTTTTGCCCATTAGCATACCCGCGGTGAAGATATCTTTCCATACCCGCCTCCTTATCGGGTAAAACCCATCGGTACTCGGGTTTCGGTACCCATTGCCATCTCTATCCCGGATAAATACTTATTTATCCACAGATAGCAAGTTTGAATTAGTATACAAAATACTAAACTAAACCAATGACTATTCATGATTCCATCCATATTGGATCAATTCCCTATACCACTTTGAAATGAAATTAGA
Organism: Dendrocalamus sinicus; assembly: GCA_036346575.1. Taxonomy (NCBI): domain Eukaryota; kingdom Viridiplantae; phylum Streptophyta; class Magnoliopsida; order Poales; family Poaceae; genus Dendrocalamus; species Dendrocalamus sinicus. Next base: position 12,255,623 of record CM070666.1, on the reverse strand, counting down.
GGAATGATATGTGTGTATGTAAATTTATATTTAGATATTTATACTAGGGCCTCTATTTCTAGTTTCGCCCTGGGCCCCTAAAATCCCAGGACCGGCCCTGGCGCAGCAGCTTGAGTATCCGGTATAATCTCTGATTCTAACAGAATCGTCTAATGGGCAGCTTAATTGGGAACACAGAATCAACATTTCAGGACATGCAAGACCACGAAACCGAGCGAATTCGTGGAGCAAATCCGATCATGAGATATCAAGACAGACAGTTGCCGCTGTGAAGAATATACCATATCAATGCAGTCCACACTCCACAGTGGGTAAGCATGCCCGACGAAACAAGAAAATCAGGCTAGATCGCTGGAATTTCCGAGCAACGCGGTGGACGACGAGTCGGAAGAAAGCGTGGTGTCGCCGGTGGTCACCGAAGAGAGAACGGCACTAGAGCTGTCAATCGACAGAGCCCCGTACGCAAGCCCAGCCACGGTACTCTTGTACATCTGCGGCGGGAGCGCCGGCAGCCTCGCGTCCTCGGACTGCAGGACGTGCATGGCCTGCACGATGGACGGCCGCTCGCTCCGGTTGGGGTGCGCGCACCAGAGCCCGACGACCAGCACGCGCTCAATCCGCCGCTCCTCGAGCTCGTCGCCTCTCATCCTCTCGTCGGCCGCATCAAGAATCACGTTCTTGCCGTACAGGCTCCACACCCATCTCAGCAGCGTGACGAACTCCTGCGAAGTTTCCACCACCGGTCGCCGGCGGGAGACGATCTCCAGCAGGACGATGCCGAAGCTGTAGACGTCTGACTCGGTGCTTGGCCGACGCGTGTTGACGAACTCCGGGTCGAGGTTGTTGGAAATAATCTTGTTTAGAAGTCGTACACAAGTTTTGGAAGTAATCGAATCCAAAACGAGTAACAAATCAGAAGTCGAAGATAGAGACCAAGTCCTAGACGAAGTCGGAAACCTAGTCGAAGTCGTATTAGAATCAGAGTCGGAGTAGATGTTGAGAACCCGTGTTGAAGTAGGACAGCCGGGTATAAAAAGAGGCTAAGAGCCATGTATTCCATGTACCAAGCAATTGAGAAAATACCAAAAAGAGGGAAACATATAAAGCTTTGTTTTGTCGTGTGTTTGCGCAAGACGTGGTCGGAAGGACTCACGATCACCGCAAGCGTGATTGGGAGGAGTTACGACCACGGCAAAGTTCTAGCAGACGTGATCGTTAAGAAGGCTACGACCACGGTGAAGGTGGTCGTAAGGAGCAGCGACTACACCGAGAAGGTTAGTACATGATTGAAAGCGACTCCGATCACGTTGAAGGAAGAGAACGTGGTCGTACGGGTGTTCGACCACGGTGAACAGTGATCGCCAGCATCACTGCGTGATCGTAGAAGGCTTCGATCACGGTATCTTGAGCGGCTGAAGGAAGGCAGCGGCAGCGAGATCGCGGAGCGGTCGTAAATTGCTACAGTAAATTTATGACCACATTGAAAAAGCGATCGGAGGGGAATTGAGAGGATCGGAACTGGTCGTAAGCATCCAGGTAAAGTCGTACTCAATTCTATCTGGTCGTAAAACGACTCTAACCGGTCGTGAAAAGTCCTGGGAGGTCGTAAGACCGTTACAACAGTTGGTATCAGAGCAGTGGTTAAACATGGCTGACACGGCGAAGCAGAGCGTGTCGCTGCAGTACCCGATCCTCAGTTCGGACAACTATCCGGTCTGGGCGATGAAGATGAAGGTCAACATGATCGCGCAAGGCGTCTGGGGTGCGGTCGAACCAAAGGAGAAGGACAAGGTCCTCGATGATCGTCTCGACAAGATGGCGATGGCAGCGATCTATCGTCGCGTGCCCGACTCAATGATGCGGCAGCTAGTCGGCAAGGAGGCGGCGAGGAAGTCCGGACTACTCTACGAACCATGCACGAAGGAGTAGATCGAGTGAAGGAGGTTCGACTTCAAACATTAAGAAGTGAGTTTGAAGCCATGAAGATGGGGAAGAGTCAGACCGTGGAAGAGTTCTCTAGTCGATTCAACGAAGTCGTGAACGAGATCAAATCTCTCGCGACGACTTGAAAGATGAGGTGGCGGTGAAGAAGTATTTGAGAGTGCTACAGAGAAGTTTCTTCCGGTCGTGACCACGCTTATGTACTCGCAAGACCTCTCGAAGATGAAGATTGAGGAGGTAACCGAGCGCTCAAAGCACACGAGCAGCTCTCAAGAGTTACCAAGCCGACAACGAAGGGCAAGGATCTTACAATCAACAAGCCTTGCTCGTGAGAGAAGACACGAGGAACCAATACAAGCCGGACGCATGCACTCATATGGCCAGCAAGGTCGTGGAACCGGTCGAGGTGGAAGATCTCAAGATAAGTCTCATATTCAATGCTCAATGTGAAAAATTCGGTCATGACGCTGCTGAATGCGAAGCCACATCCGATGCCATACCCGCAAGAAGTATGGTCATTATGTTTGCGGATTGTCGAAGTCACATACAATGCCACAATTGCAAAAGGTATGGACACTATGCTGCAAAATGCAGGAGCAAGAAGAAAGTCGAAGAAGTCAACATAGCTCAAACCTCAGAATATACAGAACCAACTTTGCTACTATCCCACTGCAATGTTGAAGAACCAATAATGGTATTTTTAAATGAAGGGAAGGTGTTTCCTAATTTGATGGAGAAGGGAGAGGAGACTCAGGACCAGTCAACAAATTGGTATCTTGACAACGGAGCAAGTAACCACATGACAGGCACACGCGCGTTGTTTCATAAGTTGGATGAAAAGGTGGTCGGTAAGGTGAAGTTTGGAGATGACTCAACCGTTCAGATAAAAGGGAGAGGCACAATCCTATTGAAGTGCAAGGATGGAAGTCAAAGACCACTGTCAGATGTGTATTACATACCAAGTCTTTGCAGCAATGTCATAAGTCTTGGACAACTGACTGAAGATGGTTGTCGAATCGAACTCAAAGATGTTTACCTGAGAGTTTTCGACAACAGAGAGCGACTGCTAATGAAGGTGCAAAAGTCAGCAAATCGGTTGTACAAGCTACCATTGAAAATCTGGAAACCAGATGGCATGGAGAAAGTTCTGGAGGAACCAGAGCATGAAAGACTTCATCTCCTGGTGGTCGAAAAATAGCATGAAGTCGTGAACAACAAGTCGAAAGAGTTGGAAGTCGTAACGAGAAGGTTGGCAGAAGGTTTTGGCTGTAGTCGAGAAGAAATTCGACCACAGAAAAAGACGATCGAACGTGGTCAGGAAGTGCCACGACCACGGCAAAAGATGATCGAGCACGGTCGGCAAGTGTTACGACCATGGCAAACAAGAGTTGAACGTGGTCGAAACACATTACGACCGCAGCAAACCAGAGGTGCGCGAGTAGTCGATTTCGAACGACTACCTGCACGCACAGGTCCCAGGATCGGCCGGAGCGATCGAAGCATCGGCCCGAGTAGTCGACACGGACCACATGTAGCAAACGCAGCCGAGAAAAGAAGGCGTGGCCCAGGTGGTCGACATCGACCACACACAGCAGGCGAAGTCGTAGCAAACGACACAGGAGGTGCTTACTCGCATGCAGATGGAGGAAAGCAAGGCCACACACCAGTGAAACGAGTTGCTGGTGGAGGAAGCACGAACGAGTTGCGGGAAGAAAAGGCGAGAGCAAAGGTCGTGAGAGCGGTGCTCCGGCCCGAAAGACCGGTCAAGGAAGAAGCGAAGGAGGAGAGCGTCAAAGTGACCAAGGAAGAAGATCGACATGATGGAAGTTACTAAAAACAAGATTAGGAGAGAATGTCGAAATAATCTTGTTTAGAAGTCGTACACAAGTTTTGGAAGTAATCGAATCCAAAACGAGTAACAAATCAAGTCGAAGATAGAGACCAAGTCCTAGGCGAAGTCGGAAACCTAATCAAGTCGTATTAGAATCGAGTCGGAGTAGATGTTGAGAACCCGTGTTGAAGTAGGACAGTAGGGTATAAAAGAGGCTAAGAGCCATGTATTCCATGTACCAAGCAATTGAGAAAATACCAAAAAGAGGGAAACATATAAAGCTTTGTTTTGTCGTGTGTTTGCGCAAGACGTGGTCGGAAGGACTCACGATCACCGCAAGCGTGATTGGGAGGAGTTACGACCACGGCAAAGTTCTAGCAGACGTGATCGTTAAGAAGGCTACGACCACGGTGAAGGTGGTCGTAAGGAGCAGCGACTACACCGAGAAGGTTAGTACATGATTGAAAGCGACTCCGATCACGTTGAAGGAAGAGAACGTGGTCGTACGGGTGTTCGACCACGGTGAACAGTGATCGCCAGCATCACTGCGTGATCGTGAGAAGGCTTCGATCACGGTATCTTGAGCGGTGAAGGAAGGCAAGGCGCGAGATCGCGGAGCGGTCGTAAATTGCTACAGTAAATTTACGACCACATTGAAAAAGCGATCGGAGGGGAATTGAGAGGATCGGAACTGGTCGTAAGCATCCAGGTAAAGTCGTACTCAATTCTATCTGGTCGTAAAACGACTCTAACCGGTCGTGAAAAGTCCTGGGAGGTCGTAAGACCGTTAGAACAGAGGTACCCCGCGGTGCCGAGCACGGCCTTGGTTGTCTGCCATCCTGTGCCGTGGTCGACGAGCCGGCCAGCCCGAAGTCCCCAAGCTCGGTGCTGTGCGACGAATCGAGCATGATGTTACTCGGCTTGATGTCGCCATGCACCACGCACTGCTCCCACTCCTCGTGGAGGTAGCGCAACGCAGATCCCAGACCAACAATGATCTGATACCTGCATGTTAATTAAACCCAGAAATTAGTCAAAATGCAAATGCATCCTACGTCTGATGTCCGAGATCCGATGCACATGAAGTTTTGTATAGAAATTAGTTGGTTCTTCCGTACCTTTCTGGCCATCTCAACAATCTCTCATTGCTGTAGAGTGTAAGAGCTTATAGATCATGCATAACATCACATAAAGCCACTAGTCTAGAGCTAGAACACTTAGGGATTAAGGGGGAGTCGAGAGACTTACGGTCACCGATGAACGCCATGAGCGAAGACCCGTGCCTGCATGATGCAGGCGTGAGGTAGAGTCGGTGAAGACCGCAGTGTCGCCGGTGTACGGGGTGTCGCCGGCGCAGTTCTGCAAAGGCGGCGGTGACGGCCTTCCCGTTGCTAGCAGCGCGCAATAGATCAGGTATCACTTAGGGTTTGTTCGGGGTGTTGAACTCTCATGGGAACGACGTCATCGGGAGAGGCCGGAACCCTTCTCTTTTATATTGCGCTGTTGCAACGGGGGACTGTAACCATGAGTTGGTTAGGCACCCCCGATCAGGGCGCTGAAAATCAGTGAGACGTGGGTTTCCCCACGTCTCCCTCTCTTCGGCAGTTTTGCCTGAGATCAAAAACTAATATTCTCCCCCTTGATCGTAAGGCTAAACATCATAAGCCCTCTCTCAATAAAAGTTCACACCAAAGTAATGTGTCACAACAGTCAATTATGTACCGCTGGACAATCAGTACTTATAGTGCTCCTTCTATATCGATCGGATAACATAATACTTCATGGGAGTTGGTTACTTTATATGGTCCTCTTATTCCAGGATCACAGGCTCTCCAATAAACCCATGCCGGCAACATGATCACGAAAAATATTGGGTGGTAAGCCTTTTGTGAGCGGATCCGCAAGCATAAATTTAGTTCCAATATGCTCAACCTTAATTGTTTGATCCTGGACTTTATCTTTTACAACATGATACTTTATGTCAATGTGCTTGGCAGCCGCACTCGACTTGTTGTTACTCGAATAGAAAACCGCGGATTGATTATCGCAGTACAAAATGAGTGGTCTAGAAACGCTGTCTACCACTCTCAATCCCGGGATAAAGTTCTTAAGCCATACAGCCTGCCCGGTAGCCTCATAACATGCCACAAATTCAGCCTGCATTGTCGACGATGCAGTAAGTGTTTGCTTTACACTTTTCCATGAAATTGCTGCTCCTGCGAGGGTGAAAATATAACCTGATGTGGACTTCTTAGTGTCTTTACACCCCGCAAAATCAGCATCAGAATAACCGACAACCTCAAGGTTATCGCATTTTCTATATGTGAGCATGTGACCTTTAGTGCCTTGCATATAGCGCATGACTTTCTTAACGGCTTTCCAGTGGTCCGGTCTTGGATTTGACTGATATCTGCCAAGCATCCCGGTAACAAAAGCTAAATCAGGGCGCGTACATACTTGAGCATACATAATACTTCCAACAGCAGAAGCGTAAGGTATAGCCTTCATCTGATCAGATTCATAGTCATTCTTTGGGCATTGAAATTTTCCAAACTTATCGCCCTTAACAATAGGAGCAGGCGAGGCAGAGCATTTATGCATATTGTATCTCCTTAGTACTCTGTCAATGTATGCCTTTTGTAATAAACCTAATGTTCCTTTGGACCTATCTCGGTGAATTTCAATACCAAAAACATAAGATGCTTCACCGAGATCCTTCATGTCAAAATTGGACGAGAGAAATCTCTTAGTTTCCCGCAGCATGTCCACACTGCTGCTGGCCAATAATATATCGTCTACATAAAGGATTAAGAAGGTATAATTACTCCCCCTGAACTTAACATATGTACAATTATCAACATCATTCTCCTTAAATCCAAATTTTCTTATGACTTCATCAAACTTAAGGTACCATTGCCTAGAAGCTTGCTTCAGGCCATATATGAATTTCCTTAGCTTGCATCCCAAATGTTCCTCTCCTTCCACAACAAAACCTTCCGGTTGTGTCATGTAAACATCCTCATACAAGTCTCCATTCAGGAATGCAGTCTTAACGTCCATTTGGTGCAACTCTAAATCAAAATGTGCTGTGAGCGCCATTATGATTCTAAATGAATCTTTGGTTGAGACAGGCGAAAAGGTTTCATTATAGTCAATGCATTCTCTCTGTGTAAACCCTTTCGCTACAAGTCTCGCCTTAAACCTTTCGACATTCCCTTTGGAATCACGTTTTGTTTTGTAGACCCATTTGCAGCCTACTGTTTTGACTCCATTAGGAATTCCACTAAGTCCCATACACCATTATCGCCCATAGACTGAATTTCATCTTTCATGGCATCTAGCCACTTGGATGAATCCTTACTCTTCATAGCTTTCTTATAAGAGCTAGGATCATCCACCTTCCCAAGATCATATTCATTCAAGTAAACATCATAATCACTTGGGATAGCAGATCTCCTCACTCGTTCTGATCTCCTGACAGGTTCATTAGCAGGCTCATCAGGTTGTTCATTAACTGTCACAGAGGGCTGTGAAGGCTCATCATTAGGTACTGCACTTGTATTTTCAGAGCCCTCAATGAAGGACTAGCCACGATTAATCGGAGATGCAACAGAGTTGCAACTACAGGATCAAGCTGTGGGCACAACCATTTGGGGCATGGGAAAATCAGTCTGTCGGATTAGCGGTGAAGCAACATAAATCCGCTTCTCCTCAAGATCAATTTTCCTAGGCTCCAAGTCACCACTGATGCCATCATTTTCCAAGAACACAACGTGCCTTGTTTCTACAAATTTTGTGGTACGATCTGGACAATAGAATCGGTACCCTTTAGACCTATCAAGGTAGCCAATAAAATGGCAACTCACAGTTTTGGGATCTAATTTCCCAATTTGTGGGTTAAATACTTTAGCTTCAGCTGCACAACCCCACACATGAAGGTAGTTCAAACTTGGTTTTCTCCCAGTCCATAATTCATAAGGTGTTTTCGGCACTGATTTACTGGGAACCCGATTGAGTATATGTGCAGCAGTCTTTAATGCTTCCATCTATAACTTTACAGGAAAAGTGGAGTAACTCAACATACTTCGAACCATATCCATAAGTGTGCGGTTTCTTCTTTCCGCTACTCCATTTTGCTGGGGATCACCAGGCATTGAGTACTGGGCAACTATACCATTTTCTTGTAGAAACCTGGCAAAAGGACCAGGAATCTTCCCATAAGTTGCGTATCGCCCATAATACTCTCCCCACGATCCGAGCGCACTACTTTAATCTTTAGATTGTGCTGATTTTCAACTTCAGCCTTAAATATCTTAAATTTATCAAGTGCCTCCGATCTGTCTTTAATAGGATAGATATAACCATAACGTGAGTAATCATCAGTGAACGTAATAAAAGAATCATAACCATCCACTGATATCACAGGGAAAGGACCACATATGTCAGTATGAATTAGTTCTAAAATCCCTGTGCTTCGAGTAGCACCTTTCTTTATTTGCTTTACATACTTGCCTTTGATACAATCAAGGCAATGATCATCCGAATCATTAAAGTCTAAAGGGTGGAGAATTTCATCTTTAATGAGACGTTCAATTCTCCCCCTCGAAATGTGGCCCAAACGATAGTGCCACAATTTCGACGAAGTCTCATCAATTCGCTTGCGCTTTTTATTCACATCACATACATTCATAGATATATGAGAATCTTGCAGTGACAACATATAAAGCTTGTCGTGTCGGATGGCACGACCAACATTATCATTATTAAAATAAATCAAACACATTCCGTGTTCAAAATTACAAGAATATCCATCATTATCTAATAATGAAATAGAAATTAAGTTTCTTCTCATCGAGAGAACATAAAGAACATCATTAAGTTTCATTACAAAACCATTATTTAAAACTAAAGAAACTGATCCAATAGCTTGAATTTCGGCTTCCATCCCATTAGCCACTCTTAGGTTTCTTTCCCCTCTGAGACTTCTCAACATATGGAATCCCTGCAAGGAATTCGTAACGTGCACAGTGGCACCAGAATCAATCCACCAAGAATTTATAGGAAAATCAGCATAAAATGCTTCATCAACAAAAGTAATTTCATAAGTACCTTTCTTGGCGAGCCATTTCAGCCATCCAGGACAATCATCTTTGAAGTGGTCTTTCGACTGACAAAAGTAGCACTCATCACTTTTCTTCAGTCCATTTGAGCTCCCAGGACCTGAAGCGTTTTTAGGCGCCTTAGGGTTCTGTGGGTGCTGTGGCTTTTGTGGCTTCTGATAAGGGGAGTAGGCTTGCTCCGTCTTTCCCTTTCCTTTATAGCCACCTCTATTTCTAGAGGGACCAGCTTTATTTGAGGAGCCGACTTGATTCACAAAATCAGTAGCCCCCTCAGATTTGAGCCTCTCTTCCTCCTGAGAAACATTAGTGATCAACTCGCTCATGGTCCACTTGTCCTTAATGGTGTTATAGTTCACCTTGAAAGCTTCAAATTGCTTAGGAAGAGACATCATAATGTAATGGACAACAAAACCATCAGAAATTGCCATGTCCATTGTCTTAAGTCTGGCAGCAATATTGATTATGGTCATAATGTGCTCACGGACATTTCCGGTACCATTGTACTTAGTGTTCATGAGCCTGTGCATCAGTGTGGTAGCATAAACTTTAGAGGACCCCTTAAAGTGATCCTCGATGGAGGACAAATAGTCCTTTACACTTTCCTTTTCAGGGATTGCTCCCCTTATGGCCTCACTGATGGAGTTCTTCATCACAGCAAGTGAAACGCGGTTAGACCGTTCCCACTTCTAAGCATTATTGTTGTAATCTTTCATTTTGTCGTCAAAATTATCCTCCCCTTCAGTAGGAGCGACAGGCTCATCGAACCTGAACGCATAGTCCAGATCCAAGAGCTGGAAAGTCGTCATAAGCGTAAACTTCCATTTCTGAAAGTTACTACCATTAAGTGGCTCAATTGCATTAATTTGAGCGGAAACAGAAGCAGCTGAAAAAAATTTAAAATTTACATTAGGAAAACGCATAATTAATTTGCATGAATGTTAAAATTACGTTGGTATGATTAACAACATGCTCATAAGAATTTTTCGCATCACCGTTGGGCAGAAACGAAAAATTTAACATAATTTATGCCATGCAATTACAATTAACGTTGGTCAAAAGTAATAGCATGGCAAATTTAAACATAACAATATAAACCAAATTGATAACATGCAATTACAATTAACTTTGGTCAAAGAGTAATAGCATGTAAAACTAAATACATCCCTCTAATTGAATTTCCCGTTAGTTCCATTCAATTAGGGGCAGAACATTACGCAGCGGAAAAAGGGCATAATAATTTTCAGCAGCTTAGCAACATTATCCGGTAACATTTTCATTAGAGAGACATCAAATAATCATCAGTCATCAATTATACGTGAGATTAAAATGTCTCTTGGTGCAATTTTAATCCAAGATTATACATAATAATAGGGTAAAGATACATGAATTTTGGGCCACTAAAAAGATTAAAAACAATGCATAAAAGGAATTCATAAAGCATATGGCCCAAAAAATACACTGCCGGCTCATTAATCCCGCATGGCCTAAATTCAGCTCGGCCGAAAAACACAGCGCATGGCCGCACGGCCCATAAACATTCGCGCAGCCCATAAAACTTCCATCCACGCGCGGCCCAAAAAACACTCACGCGGCCCATAAGAACGACAACTGTCCGATCAGATCAGACGGCCGAGCATGCGTGCGGCGGGGATATAACCCCGAAAACCCTAACCCTAGCTCAAAAAACACTTGCCTCCACCCGGGAAAAACGGAGCCTCCGTGCGGCGGCGGCACACGTGCACGGGGCAACGGCGGCCAGGGCGTTGGTGGCGGTAGCTCGGGCGCGGGGATGGTGCAAGCGGGCGGCAGCGGCTCGCGACAATGGCGCAAGGCGAAGGCGGCGCAGCGCGAGGCGCGCGCGCGCTGCTCAGCGACGGCGCCCGCAAGGAGCAAGGCGGTGCATGGAGCGCGCGGCGTCGGTGGCGGCCGGCGCGCGCGGCGCAACGGGTAAGACCCGATCCCCCCGTTTTTATCTTCCGATCCAAAATGTTCAACATGATTTGGGGATTTTAAGGGTTCGGGAGGGTGGATCTTTTGGGGGAGTTTCTTAAGGTTTTGCATAATTGCTTGATTCCCCTCCTTCTCCCATGCTACCTGAGCCAACATCAACCCTAATCCGAACCAAGACGAGCACTAGGGTTCTAGGAAGACTAGAGTGGCTCTGATACCAAATGTAAGAGCTTATAGATCATGCATAACATCACATAAAGCCACTAGTCTAGAGCTAGAACACCTAGGGATTAAGGGGGAGTCGAGAGACTTACGGTCACCGATGAACGCCATGAGCGAAGACCTGTGCCTGCGTGATGCAGGCGTGAGGTAGAGTCGGTGAAGACCGCAGTGTCGCCGGTGTACGGGGTGTCGCCGGCGCAGTTCTGCAGAGGCGGCGGTGATGGCCTTCCCGTTGCTAGCAGCGCGCAATAGATCGGGTATCACTTAGGGTTTGTTCGGGGTGTTGAACTCTCACGGGAACGACGTCATCGGGAGAGGCCGGAACCCTTCTCTTTTATATTGCGCTGTTGCAACGGGGGACCGTAACCATGAGTTGGTTAGGCACCCCCGATCAGGGCGCTGAAAATCAGTGAGACGTGGGTTTCCCCACATCTCCCTCTCCTCGGCAGTTTTGCCTGAGATCAAAAACTAACATAGAGATGCTTATCGAGGCTACCTTCCGCCACGAGCTCGTACAGAAGCAGGAGCCCCTTGCGGCTGTCGCACCAGCCCAACAGCTGCACAAGGTTGCGATGCTTCAGCCGGCTTATGATCCTCACCTCGGCCTCGAACTCCTTCCTCCCCTGCGCCGATGACTCCGCCGACAACATCTTTACCGCCACTGGACGGTCGTGATCACCGACGCCAAGGAGACCCCGGTACACGCTTCCGAAGCCGCCTTGCCCTAGCTTCTCCTCCTCCGCGAAGTTGTTCGTCACGGCGGCCACCTCGTGGTACATGTACCATCTGGGGCCAGCCGCCACACCTATCTGGAGCCCATCTCTGTCACTTCGTTCTTCGGTGTCGCTGTCACTGTCTCCATTTCGTCGTCTTCTCATGCGGCGTTGCCAGAGAAGAAATCCCACCACTGCACATACCAACAAAAACAGCACGGGCACTAGTACAGATAAAAGAACCCGTACTTTGTTCGGAAGCTTTGAGCTGGTGGTGGGAGGTGTCTTCTTTGATGCAAGAGTGGAACTGAACGACCATGAGAATATCTTGTGCAGCTCGGCAGACCAGCCGGTCGCCGCCGAGAAGCCAACGGCGACCTCCTCCGGTAAGTAACTCCTCAGGTCAACAGTCGCTTTGACGTGGTAGGTGGTAGCGTTGATTTGGAGATCGACGGCTAGCATCTTCGTGCCATTGTCGTAGTTGATCGTGGCGGTCATCTTGAAGCCTGACTTCAGGTTGTTTCCCGGCGAGGTGGTGTTCGTGTACACCACTGAGGAGATGCTGTTGACGTCGATGCCGACGTGGTTGTCGCTGAAGTCTATGGGGGGATAGTTATCAAAGGTGTCGAACTCGACTGCCACGAACCGGCCGTCGCCTGTCCCGTTCAAGCCTTCGCCATCGACGATAAGGCCGAGGCCGCCCCCGCGGGCGACGTGGTTGTCTGGAATCTTCCATGGGTAGTGTGCGAGGAAGAAGGCCATCCCGTCGCCTGTGTACGTAGTTTCGGCAGGAAGGATCTGGAAGGAGAAGGTGGTGGTGAAGCTGGCCAGCTCACCGGTGGTGTTGTCGATCCCACAGCGGCACGGCCAGCGTGTAGGAAGCCCTGCCTGTGCTGTAGTTGCTAGGTCGGGACCGGTCGTTTGTCGTCAGCTCAAGCGTAGTCGAAGTGACTTCCGCGTCGCCGAAGCGGTCGATTGCCTCGCGGTAAGAGCTGGGGTCGGAGAAGTTCAAGCTGAAGGAGAGTGAGGTGGCGCGAGGGACACAGATAGACAGCAGCGAGCAGTAGAGGCAGATCAACAGCACGAAGGCGGCGGGACGACGAGAGCCCGTCGCTTCGATCGTCGGCACCGCGCGTGGTGGCGTTTGGGGTAGAGAGATCAGAGGACTAACTGTGCGTTTGCGAGCTAGCTTGGAAGCTTAGAGCATTATAAAGCGGGCAGTTGATGGAGTATTTCCGCGCATCGGTTCTGATGCACAGCCGTCTAAAAAATTTGTATTTTATTCAATTTTGATGTAACATTTTTTCATATATAAAATATTACTTGTTCAAATTTACAATACTTTTCATCTATTTATGTAACATTTTTCCTATATATACAATATTTCCACTGAAAATATTGCATATATAGAAAAAATATTGTATATATGGACAAAAAATATTATAAATATAGATAAAAAATGTTGTATATATAGAAAAAATATTTCTGCAAAATCGACTAAAATATAAATTTTTTAATCTACTGTGCAGTCCCATTGTTGAATTCGTGGAGCAAATCCGATCATGAGATATCAAGACAGACCGTTGCCAATGTGAAGAATATACCATATCAATGCAGTCCCCAATGGGTAAGCATGTGTCCCGACGAAACAAGAAAATCAACCTAGATGCTGCAATTTCCGAGCGTCTCAAATAATATCAATAAACAATATTATCAGTTATTTATCATTATAAATATTCTAAATTTAGCCATATAATCTAACACCTATTTATATTCTCTCTATTATATGCATTTATTTATTACCATCCACGTAAAGTATTCTCTATCATCTTTTAAAGATGTGGTATCTAAGTCATTTTCTCTCGTACCTTTTTTAGTTTCATCATCTTTTTAATACTTATGTAAAATGTAAATACATCCTATATTTGTCGACGAAAGGGAGTGTAAGGCTTGGACTAATTGTCCATGTATGTGCACATGATGAATATGACAGGTAGTCTTGAATCAAACTATTCAATGTCAATCCGTCCTCGTCAAAATAAAAATACGCTACCGGGTTGGATACGGCAGTTAAATGTCTGGACTCGGGAGGAAAGACCTACCAGGTCAGATATGACAAGTTGACAACTATAAGCGCTATAGGGACGGGCCAAAGTGATGCCGTTTTTTTGCTGCCAAGTTGTTTTCACCCCCAATCTGCTAACCTGGTGGTGCAAATGCAAACTTTCCGGGATGCACTGTCAGTGGGTCATTTCATATTGATTTTAGTTTATAAATAGTAACAGTTTATGCAGAGAGATATTCATATGCAATTTTGGTCGATATAAATGAAATTATTACAGTATGTATTATAATCGACTAGTAAATTTTATTTTAAAAAGATACTTCGTTTAAAAGTTAGGCACTATAAAAAATAACGTCTAAAAGTTAATATGAACAAAGCCAGAATGTGAATTGTTGGACAAAGGGTTTACTTAAAAATAAAAGGAGAATCTGCCGACAACTAATAGAAGAAGAAAATAACAAGCGTTTGCCCTAGGGCCCAAAAACAACAGTACAACCCCCAATTGAAACAACAGAACCTCTATGAACAAGTTAATGCCCAACTTGTAAACTTAGTTTACAACAAAAAGGAACTCCTGAAAGCACTCTTCCTCGCCTGAATTTCTTCCTGTATACTGAAAAAAACTTGGTGTGACAAGTAAGGCCCTGTTCTTTTTTTGTTTTTCATGGTTTTTGACTTCAGTTTCTTTAGAAGCCGAAATAAATTGGATGATTTCTCCAAACTATTTCTCGAGCTCAAAACCATGTGCATTTTCTATGTCGGTGTCTCCGCCTTCTGCTGCTGTTTCAAAAAACATAGTTAAAAACTATCAGTCAAAGCCAAAAACTATTAGGAGCTCTGCTGTTTCCGGCTCCTGTCCACACAACGGGCAAACAACAGTATGCGGACACCCTCTCCTCGCTAGACAGCCTGCCGTATCTCCTTCTAAAGGTAACAGCCGACCGAACAATCTGCATTTATTTTCAGTGGCCGCCTTCCAATCGAGTGAGTAGGTCGCTCACCGCAGACGTCGATCACTCGTGTTTGGGGAAGAAGAGCATGATCTGGTACAAGAACTAGCATGCAAGGCTGGGTGTGGTTCGGGCGTACAGGTAGACATAGCTTACGTTCGTTTCTGTTCCAAGGGACAAGGGGAGGGTCAGAGAAACAATAATAAAAACTGTATTGTTCAAACCGCCGTTGTCACCTTCGTATCATGTTGGGGACAGAGAAACAATAAATGTTTTTTCAAGGGGCCGGCAAAAATTGCATGCCTTGTCAACTAAGTAAGATAACGAATATAAAAGAATACAAGGAGGCCACGAAGCCAACAAAATTTTTACAAAATATTTTTTAGAGAATAATAAAACACACCTATCTATCCAGATCTATATTAATAGAATGATCTCCTAGAAGTCACCGTGTTAATCCTAGGTGGTAATTAAAAAGGCTTAAAATTTTCATATTAATCAGAGAAAAAGGTGGAAAATAGATAACATCCTGGACATCTACCTTTTCGTACTAACATAGTACTCCCTCCGTTAAAAATATATAACAAATAATTTAAAAGTTTTGTTGATAAATATAATACTTGTATATAGATTTAACAAGGCATTTCCTCTTATGCTCCTATTTATATTCTCTCTACTGTATACATTTATTTATTACCACTCACGCAAAGTATTCTATCAAATTACAAGTGGGAGTATTCTATCATCCTTATGTAAAATCTAAATACGTCCAATATTTCTCGACAAAGGGAGCGACTAATTGTCCATGTATGTGGACATGCATGTTATATCCGTAGTCTTGAGTCACTATTCAAATGTCAATCCGTCCTCGTCAAAATAAAAATACGCTACCGGGTTGGATACGGCAGTTAAGTTCCCGTTTGGCACGGCTTCACTTCACAAGTGGAGCTGTTTTTTTAACTTCACAAGTGGAGCTGGGTGAAACTACTTTTTTCAGCTCCACCTAAGAAGCTACTTTTGTCTCAAAGAGGTTTTAAGGGACTCCTTAGGTGGAGCTATTTTGTTGTACTGTTTGGCACAAAATGGCTCCAAAGCGACTTCAGAGCCGGTGATGGAGCTGTGCCAAACGGAGCCTAAGTATCTGGACTCGAGAAAAGAGTCGCCGTGTCGAATCGACAACTATGGATTTGTTTTTTTGCTAAGTCTTATGGCTTTTGGTTGCGGTTTATATCTTTTAGGCTGTTAGTACGAGAGATTACAGAGTAAATGAAACTCACGACGGTTTTTGCCGATATAAATGAAGTTGGTACAGATGTGCTACAATTAACCTAATAGATCCCATCTCAAAAGGACACTCCGCTTAAAATCTAGTTATTGTATAAAAGTTAAAAATAAAAACCAAAACCTGAAAAAAAAAAACAGGACCTATAAGCGCTATTGGGAAGGGCCAAAGTGATGCCGTTTTCTGCTGCCAAGTTGTTTCCACCCCCAATCTGCTAACCTCGAGGTGCAAATGCAAGCTTTGCGAGATGCACTATCAGAATGCGAGTTGCAGGACATAGGGTATACTTAAAAATAAAAAGGAGAATATGTCGATCACTAATAGAAGAAGAAAATAACAAGCGTTTGCCCTATGGCCCAAAAACAACAGTACAAACCCCAATTGAAACAACAGAACCTGTATGAACTATTTAATGTCCAACATGTAAACTTGGTTTACAGCAAAAGGGAACTCCTGAAAGCACTCTTCCTCGCCTGAATTTCTTCCTGTATACGGAAGAAAACTTGGTGCGACCAGTAAGGCCTTGTTCTGTTTTTTTGGGTGTTTTTAGCTTGAGCTTCTCCAGAAACCGAACTGAAACAAATGAAACGGTTTTTCTAAATAAATTCTTGAATCTAAAATCGTATACGTCGTCTGTGTCAATGTCTCCATCTTTTACCATCATCTCAAAAAGCATAAATAAAAACTATCAACCGTAGTTCAAAACAACAAGACCTTTGACCTAAGTGTGTTAAAAAATTCTCCGGTTCCACTCTTTCCAAATATTCCAAGCTGTATAAAGTAACGCTCCATCGAATCTTTCCGATGTTGGTTTACGACCATACCTCTGCTCGTTGTGATCGACTGCATACCCAACCAATGAAAGACCCTCTTCCAGACCTGTCTAGCGAAAGGACAAAAGAGAATTAGGTGCTCTGCTGTTTCCGGCTCCTGCCCACACAACGGGCAAACAACAATATGCGGACACCCTCTCCTCGCTAGACAGTCAGCCGTACCTCCTTCTGAAGTAACAGCCGACCGAAAAATCTGCACTTATTTTCAGTGCCGCCTTCCAATCGAGTGAGAGGTTGCGCTGAAATGTTGTAATTGCATCCAAATTAAACGTCAACAAATTCATGAACCCGCTCAGTAGATTGAATTTGGCGCATTGTCCTCAGTCATTTCCCTCCTGTGAATTCTTCTGCAACGGATCCGCTCTTCCTCTTGGCAAGTTTGAAAAGGCTTGGTGCTACGATGTTAGGCGCTTGCTCGTTAAGCCACGGGGCATGCCAAAAGTTTGCCGTGTTGCCGGTTCCTTGTTGAAGCCCTAACAGGAGATTTGTCGATATCATCACAGGGCAATTCCGAGCTGACCAAGGACGGTTTGGTTCCTCCCATTCGTACCATGGCCAGCGAGCTCGCAGCGCACGTCCAAACTTCTCAAGATCCTTGATTCCTAGTCCTCCAAGGCGCTTCGGCCTGCATACTTTTTCCCAATTTACAAGGCAATGACCTCCGTTAGCTTGTTCTGTCCCTTTCCAAAGAAAGGGCGTCCTGATCTCATCTATTTTCTTGATAGCCCAACGCTTTGAAGGAAGAACTGTTAGATGATATACCGGGAGAGTTGAGAGTACCAAGTTAACAAGTGTAATTCTTCCAGAAGGAGAAGCCGACCCTTCCAACCTGCTAGCCGATTCCCAAATTTATCGAAGCATGACAACCGCGGTCGTCCGCACGATAAATGGCGGTCAATCCAGCTATACTAGGGCGGTCAGTTCTCATTTCGTTTTCAGAATCCCAGCTCTTGAAAAAACGATCAGAACTTCTGAGTCTGATGTCGCATTTAGGTGATTTTAGACTCTACGAAAAGCTTAGTCAAATAGTTACACAACTTATCTTTTTTGCATATCTCAAACTGTTTTCGCCAGAAGATTTCTGGATAGAGCACCGCGTCCCTATGGAGGAGGGTGCAAAGGTTAAGCACACGGTGGACTAAGTCGTACCAACCGATTTGACCAAAAGGGTCCAGGCGAGCGCCGAGGGCCAAGCCTTCGAGGGTTGGCGGCGGGGGATGGCGGACGGCAGGAGAGGAAGAAGGGCGCGGCGACGATGTTGTGCAGCGTGCAGGTCGTCTGGTTCGCTCAGGCACAGGTGCACACAGCTCCTCAGCTCATCGTAGCCCAGCTACCTCGGTCGCTTGCTTGTCTGATTGAATCGAGAGATGAGTCGGAGTGCTCAGAGCCCGTAGGTCAGCCCCCCGATGCATTGTGTTCAACAATCAGCCAGGTAAGAAGACTTAGTGTTCCATCAATTGATCCACTTCAATGCGTTGGAATTTTCAGAGATGAACAAGTGAACAGATGGATCTACGCTGTGCATATTTCCATAAACCGAAATATCGAATTAATTGATCCGAATTAATTTGGTTAATTAGGTTCCATTGCTATTTTTTCTAACTAATTCGGCGATCACCTCTCAAAAACCAGAATATTTTTTATGAACCGAATACTATGGCCCTATTTGCCCAAGTTGGAAGATTAAGGTAGCGTTTTTTTTGCTGCAGCTGATGTCTTTTAGCGTGAACATTTATGCGAACGGCCTAATAAACCGTTTTGAAAAGATTATTTTTTGATAAAATGTTTAAAAAACGATGAAGAAATCGTCTCATAAATTTGTTTGAAAGAAGTCGCAAATTATAAGTTGAAAATAAGGTGCCTAAGTGTCGGTCATTGTAAGTGCTACAGTACCAGGGCTTAAGAGCCGCCTGCTATTATTCCTGTGAATTTGGTTCTATAGGACAAGTGTCGGATTCAGATTTTACAATTCAGAATCCTCTATGATTTTACCGTACTATTTCCTGGATCAGTAGATAGTGCTCATAGATACAATATTGAACATCAAAATACATATTATGTGGAAGCATAAATATAATAGTAGACTTACTCATAGACTGATTAAGCTGAAATCAATAAAATACAGCAGAGGAAACGGATCACGCAAGTGGGACCCTCAGGACGTGCCCATAGGCAGCCAACTGAGATTCGTGACCTAATTCTTGACATCGTCATCTTCTTCACCATCATGACCAGGCGTATTGCTGAAACGTAGCGATCTGACTCCTGATTCTGGATTAATTGTATGAGCGATGGTGAGCACAAATCACTGTGCTCCGCGAGTTAATACATAGAATGCAAATAGATAATATGCATGGCTTATCAAGGAAAGGTTCGGGTTATTTTATTTGCCATAAATTCCTTTTTAAAATATGATACACAGAAATTTCCTGAGAACTAACATTTTAACTGAAACCAATTTTTATCAATGTATGAAAGAATGCAATAAAAATAGCGATCTAGATTTCATCCACCGTTACATGGCTTCTGCACCATATACTAACCTTTTAGCGTTATAATCACTTACATTATCACTGGGGCGACACCCAGGGCAACACAAATAAGAGTTTTTCACTGCCCACCACTTTTCCAATTCCACCCACAAAGTTTTTAAAATAGAACTATATCTAGTTAAGTTCCCATGTCCGCCCTTGACCGTGGGAATGGCTATTCGAATAGTTTTGACTCTGCAAAGTTTGTACATTTTACCCACAAGAGATGATCCGCTCGTTGCTCCACACAATTCCTTAGTCATGTGGTTGAGTAGACCATCACAGTAATTTTTCAAAATATCTGGCCCCTTTTGTCATCTCGCCCTATGGGCTGCTCCCACTTGTGGTGGGTCCCATACGTTGTGCGGGATGTTAACCACAAATGCTAGCGCATTCGGGCTCCACTCTCCACAACGCTAATACGACTAGAAAACTTCACCCTCCTCTCAGTGTCCCTTTAGGTCTTCCCTTGCCCTTGCAATATTCCACTTCTTTCCACTACTGGTGAGATGAGTCCAGGGGTTTGATAGATTTACTTAGCCAAGTTGCAATTTGCAGACTTGTGGTTGTACTGTTTTACATAAGAGGTCATGACAAGATTTAGTCCTTAGAGTTATCTGGGCGGTTCTACCACAATCCACACACCGTGCTTCCATGCACCACACACCAGCCCCCATACCATACGCCCCGATATTTAAACAAGTTGAGGTTTTTGGGAGCATAAAATAGTTATGTCAAAAAATACCAGTCATTTCCACCTATGGCTTTCTAAATCAGTTTCTCATGATTAGAAGTGATGCTTGGGTTATTTTGGTGCCCCTGAGTATTTAAGCAATGCTAAGCATGGCGTATAATTGTAGACTTATTTTTGAAAGATTACCATTATAATTTTGCTAGGGTGATAAGGCTCAAATATTCAAATATTCCAAGGGAGGTGCAATACGAACAAGTCAAATAATGGGCATATAACTAGAATCTTAAAACAAACATATATTTGCATATGAAATAATAGCATGCAATTTGATAATTTAAACAAAGTAATTTGCAGAAAATGCAGGTTCAATATGATCAAAGTATTGACTCACCTTGCACGGTTTACCACGGTCTTAAGCTCACTCAAATCTTTCTCATGCGATGGTCTTGAGCTTCTGGTCTTTATCCTCACCTCGATCTTGGTATCACTTGATCCATTGAACCTTCAGGACTCCAATCTCTAATTACGCAATAAACAACTAGCCAGTGGCTATTTATAGTCGCAAGGGGGGAACGGTGGAGGCTGTAGCCGGCGACCTAGGAGCAGGGCTCGGGATGGGACGGCGGTGTTTGTAGTCGACGCAAGTGGCACACGGCCAGGCGACATGCGCACGCAGGGCATGGCATGCGGCTGATAGGGCATGGTGCCACGGTGATGGCGAGGTGAGTCGACGGGAGGCGACTGATGGAGGAGATGGGGATGGCGCATGGCCAGTAGGGCGACGCGACGGCTGCCGCAGGAGACATGTGCGGCGCAAGGTGGGTGACTTAGGGCAGGCGGGGTGATGTGACGGAGATGACGCGGTTGACTCTAAAACAGGGGAGGCGGGGCCAGGGTGACACGCGCACAGGAAGATGCAGGGTCGACCGGTTGAGATGATGAAGCAAGCGTAGAGAAGAAAATGAGGAAGGAAAGAAGAAAGAGGGGAGGAAAGAAAGAAGGAGGCAGGGGAAACTGGCCCAGCTACATAGGGCAGAAACAGGAGGGAGGAGGAAGGAGAGAGAAAAGGTGGGTGGCCCACATGTAAGAGAGAGGGAAAAGGGAAAGAGGAGAAAAAGAGGAAAAAGAAAGGCTTAAGCAAAATTTTGAAATTTGGATTTTTAATTTAAATTTACATTAGGACTTATTGATTTTGAGTTTTGCATGATTTTCAAAATTTAAATTCTTAGTTTAATTATTTAGATGCGAGTTTTTAATATTCCCTTATCCATTTGTTTTCTTTACCTAGTTAAATTGAATTTCAAATTTTTATTTCCTTTATCTAATATTTGAATTTTAATTTGTGTGTAAATCCTCGAATTTTCCACCGTTATTGTTTTTACTTGGATATTATTTCTCAATATATTTATTTGCATGTCATAAAACTCAAAATATTTCAAATAAATATTCAGAAGAAATTTGAATGCTAGCAAAATGCAAAAGAAAGTTTTAAAAATTCCATATTTTTTAACATCCGAATTTTGGGTGTTACAACGAACATGCCCCTGACTAAGTGGGCTTCGTCTACTGGACTAGCCATGATCGAACGGCTACTGCCGCCCGCAGATCGGATTGGACGACTAACAGATGTTGTCCTTAGAGGATGTGTTCTTTTGCTCCGCCAAGGTAGGGTAAGGTGACAGTCACTCCTAGGACTGGATATCGAGCTTAACGAGCTATTAGTGGGATTCTTTTGAAATTAATATAGTTCGACATAAAATCATTTTATTTATCATTTAAGCGGTTATTTTAAATTCGAGCTAATGAGCCACTACCGAGCTGAGCGTCGTTAACCCTTTTCACTTGGAATGGATTTATTTTAATTTTGAACCTATTAACTATTGTAATTGAAGCAATTTTAATTCGAGCAGCTTTTTTTGTAGACGTTTGTCATTTGGCATGAGGTGTGGGTTTGGGAAAGTTCTTAAGTTGATGCTTGCCTAAAAACCCTTGTGTACTCGTTAACACTGGAGGTACAGATGGATTCGATCTAGCAGTAAACATCGGTGCAGATAGGCCTCCAAGAGGGTTCCAATTCATAGCTGCAATTCTCTCTACACTAGCCGGTGAAGATGCTACGATAAAATGTGAACCTTGGGCATCAAAATTACCTTGGATATGGTGTTAGTTAAGCCTTATGCACCGGCCAGTTAGTTGGTTGTTAGCTATTTGTTTTTGTTCTTCTTGTTGTTAGTTGCATGAAATCTTAGTTAGCAGAAGGTTGCCTGAACTTGCGGAGGCAAAACGCGTCATGCGGCGTGGGGTTGCACACGCCTCAAATCATGGCGAGAATCATTCCGCTCGTGTTTCTTGTTTTGTAATCGTTACCATACATTGCATAATAAAAGGAGAAGCAAAGTAAATGCAAAAAGCTGCGCCCATTGGCGCACAAAACCAATCTGTGTTCCAGTTCTTCGTGTTCGCGTGTGTTTGTTTGAGCACGGGTTCTAGCTGACGATCATTGTTGGAGACCTGACAATTGGTATCAGAGCTCGCAGGAGCTTGAACCTGTGCTCGCGCTTGGGTACTCATGCCTCGGGGACGCACGCATTCGCCACACCGGCGCTCGGCGTCACCAGCGCACACATCTCCTTCCGGCGACCGTGCCTCGGGCAGCGGCGGGAGCAACAACCGTGGCTACCAAGTGTACCACCGTGTTGTCAAGGAGACGGGCGGGACGACAAATTACTCAGTGCTGACCAAGACCAATTACAACGATTGGTCGCTGCTCATGAAGATCAAACTTCAAGCGCGATGTCTCTGGAACGCCATCAAGTCGGGCGACGTCGAGTTCCACGAAGACCGAATGGCGTTGGACGCCATCCGCAGCGCGATCCCTTCGAGATGATTTCCACGCCGCGACTGCCGCCGCCGCGGAGGCGTGGGATTGCATCAAGACGATGAGAATCGGTGATGACCGGATCCGGAAGACCTCTGCGCAAAAGCTTCGACGGGAGTATGAGCAACTCGCGTTCCGCGACGACGAGGCGGTGGAAGATTCCGCCATGCGTCTCACCAACATTGTCCAACAACTGGCCATCCTCGGCGACCCCGAACCCAACCAGAAAGTGGTGGAGAAGTATATGCGCATCGCTCGCCCCAGGTTCAAACAGCTAGTACTTGCTATTGAAACCCTGCTCGACATCTCTGCTTTGTCAGTGGAGGAGATCACCAGGAGGCTGAAGGCGGCCGAAGACGAGCACGAGCCTCCCTCTTCCCAAAGCAGCAGCGGCAAGCTTTACCTCACGGAAGAGGAATGGCTTGAGCGCTACAAGAAGAAGGAGCAGACAGGAACTCGCGGCGCTGGAGGCTCGAATAATCGCTTCAAGCGCCGGGGAGGAAAGGGGCGAAGCCATGGCGGAGGAGGAAGCTCGGAAGGAGGCGGCTCCGCACCGAATCGCAACGGTGATAAATGCCGATCGTGCGGAAAGGTCGGCCATTGGGCCAGGGAGTGTCGATCCAAGCCCAAAAGTGAAGGGCAAGCCCACGTGGCCCAAGATGATGAGCCAACACTCCTCTCCCTTGAGACCAGTCCAACCGTGCCGACAGTATCACACTGCAACCCCCCACCCAGTGAAAGGTGCGATGGCTTGGTGACTTCGGTCCTACTGCCGGCGATTGCGGCTCCATCCTTGGCGATTTTGGTCCCACGGTCGGCGATCTCGCCCTCATCATCGGCGATGTCGGCCCTGCCGCCACCTCGACGACCAGTGTCTGTGCCGCCGTCGTCAGCCACTTCCAGCGGCACGGCCAGCTCGGAGGAGCAAGAAGACGTCGCGGTGCCCCGAGGCCTGGAGGAGAGAGGGGCCGTCGCAGGGGCCGACGTGGCGCCCCGTGGCTCGGAGAAGAAAGGGGCCTTCGCGGGGGCCTATGCGGCGCTAGGAAGCTCGGAGGAGCAGGATCCCCGGCGTTGGATCCTAGACATCGGGGCCACCAATCATATGACGGGGTCTCGGGCAGCGTTCTCTGATCTCGACACGGGCATCACTGGCTCCGTGCGGTTCGGCGACGGCTCCGTCGTCTGGATCGAGGGCAGCGGTACGGTGTTGTTCGCGTGCAAGAACGGCGAACATCGAGCCCTTGTCAACACCTTCTTCATCCCGCGTCTCACCGCTAACATAATCAGTGTTAGCCAACTTGACGAGAGTGGCTACCAAGTCTTGATTGAAGCCGGGGTGATGCGCATCCGCGATTTAACAGCGCTCCTCCTGCCAGATCCACCGGCGCGGCCGCTCACGTGCTCGACATCACCATCGCACTGGTTCGCTCGATCGCAGACGCCGCTGAAGACGCATGGCGCTGGCATGCCTGCTTTGGGCATATCAATTTTGGAGCGCTACGCAAGATGGCAAGAGAAGAACTTGTGTGTGGCTTACCAGTGGTGACACAAGTCGACCAAGTGTGCGATGCTTGTCTGGCCGAAAAGCATCGGCGGACGCCCTTTCCACAACAAGCACTGAGACGCTGCACCGAGCCTCTGGAGCTGCTGCACGGTGACCTCTGTGGCCAGATTTCACCACCGACACCCAGTGGCAACCGTTTCTTTCTCTTGCTGGTCGACGACTACAGTCGATACATGTGGATCTCCCTGTTGCCGACCAAGGATGCTGCACCGACTGCCATCAAGCACATTCAAGCGGCGGCTGAGCGCAAGAGTGGCAAGAAACTTCATGCACTACGTACGGACAGAGGGGGAGAATTTACGGCGGCAAGCTTTAACGAATATTGCGCCGAGCTGGGTGTGCGTCGTGAGCTCACGGCGCCCTACACTCCGCAACAAAATGGGGTCGTCGAGCGACGCAATCCGATCGGTGGTGGGCACGACGACGGTATGCTTAAGGCCAAGAAACCGCTCGGTATGTTACGGGAGAAGCGGTCACACACCGTGTACCTCCCGACCGCCATCGTCCAAAAGCATCGGTGGCAAGACCCCTATGAGCTCGGATCGAAGCACGCCGCAAAGGCACCACCTCCGCGACGCTTGGGTGCGTGGCGCATGTGAAGGTCAACATCCCCAACGCCAAAAAGCTGGATGATCGTAGTCGTCCCATGATCTTCGTCGGCTACGAACCGGGATCCAAGGCGTATCGCGTCTACGATCCACGGACACGGCGTGTTCACATCAGCCGTGATGTGGTCTTCGATGAGCAGGCGCAATGGGAGTGGAGCAGCGACCAGGCGGCGAACATCGATGATGATTTCGTCATTGAATATACCACTGTGGTGCAGCCCGGCGTGGTCACCACGCTGACCAACGCCGGCACAGATGGAGCGATGACGCCCAAAGGACAAACACACCTTCGGCAGGCACGTCCACCTCAAGCCCGATGGTGTCCATGAATGTGCCGCCAATAGAATTTGTGTCACCACCACCAGAAGCAGAAGAAGCACTCGACGATGACCATGATGACGCCCCACTTCGTTTTCGAAGGATCGACAACGTGCTGGGTCCGGCAACACCACCGGATCGGCAGCAGTGAGCCGAAGAAGACCTCCATCGCTAGCGCCGAGGAACCAAAGCATCCTTCCAAGAGGCGCAGCAGCACGAGTGTTGGAGGCAGGCAATGCTTGACGAGCTGGCATCGATTGAGTCCAACGGCACCTGGGAGCTTGTCGACCTACCTCACCAGTGCCCGATCGGACTCAAATGGGTCTATAAGACCAAGAAGGATGCAGCTGGGAACATCACCAAGTACAAAGCGTGGCTTGTGGCGAAGGGATACGTGCAGCGGCAGGGCATTGATTTCGACGAGGTGTTCGCGCCGGTGGCGCGACTAGAGTCTGTGCACCTGCTGCTGGCACACGCTGCGAGCGAAGGCTGGGCTGTCCATCATATGGACGTCAAGTCTGCCTTTCTCAATGGCGAACTACAAGAAGAGGTGTTTGTCACGCAGTCGCCAGGATTCGAGGTGGCTGGAGAAGAACACAAGGTGCTGCGGTTGATCAAAGCCTTGTATGGCCTTCGACAAGCTCCGCGCGCCTGGTATGCCAAACTGGACACTTCTCTGATGTCATTGGGTTTTCAACGCAGTGCCTCCGAGTATGCAGTGTATACTCGTGGGGCAGGTGGGAGCCGCCTGGTGGTGGGAGTATATGTTGACGACCTCGTCATCACTGGAGGGAATCCTGAAGAGCTGGAGTACTTCAAGAAGGAGATGAGGAGCACATTTCAAATGAGTGACCTCGGCTTGCTGCGTTACTATTTGGGGCTGGAGGTGAATCAAACCAATGGTGGTATCGCTGTGAGTCAAGGAGGTTATGCTATGAAGATACTTGAAGCAGCGGCCATGGCTGGGTGCAACGCCAGCCACACTCCCATGGAGACTTGGCTCAAACTCAGCAAGATGAGTACTGCTCCTACCGAGTACAGAAGGCTAGTTGGCACATTGCGGTATCTGGTGAACACGAGACCAGATTTGGCCTTTTCAGTGGGTTATGTCAGCAGATTTATGGACAAACCCACCACAGAGCACTTGGCTGCAGTAAGAAGAGTGCTGAGGTATGTTGCAGGGACTGTCAACTTTGGGTGCTACTACCGCAAGAAGAGAGGAGCTGCAAACCTTGTCAGCTACAGTGACAGCGATTTCGCAGGTGACGTCGACACTCGGAAGAGCACATCAGGGGTACTCTTCTTCCACGGCGACAACGTGGTCACTTGGCAATCACAAAAACAGAAGACTGTGGCGTTGTCCTCCTGTGAAGCGGAGTACGTCGCAGCAGCGACGGCAGCTTGCCAAGGTGTGTGGTTGGCACGACTTCTTGCTGAATTCAAGGGAGACAAAGTCGGTGCCATCACAATGAAAATTGATAACCAATCCGCAATTCAGCTCAGCAAGAACCCGGTCTTCCACGATCGCAGCAAGCACATTGACACGAAATACCACTACATTAGAGAATGCATTGAGGAAGGCAGGGTGAAAGTTGAATCAGTCGGCACAAACGAGCAATTGGCGGATATTCTGACAAAGGCCCTTGGACGTGAACGTTTCGTCGAGCTTCGGTCCAAAATTGGTCTCATCGACGTCAAGCAGGTGCGCAAGGCTTAGGGGGAGAATTGTTAGTTAAGCCTTATGCACCGGCCAGTTAGTTGGTTGTTAGCTATTTGTTTTTGTTCTTCTTGATGTTAGTTGCATGAAATCTTAGTTAGCAGAAGGTTGCCTGAACTTGCGGAGGCAAAACGCGTCATGCGGCGTGGGGATGCACACATCCTGAAATCATGGCGCGAGAATCATTCCGCTCCAGGTTTCTTGTTTTGTAATCGTTACCATACATTGCATAATAAAAGGAGAAGCAAAGTAAACAGAAAAGCTGCGCTCCATTGGCAGCACAAAACCAATCTGTGTTCCAGTTCTTCGTGTTCGCGTGTGTTTGTTTGAGCACGGGTTCTAGCTGACGATCATTGTTGGAGACCTGACATATGGGACATCTTATATGAAGGCTCCCCATGTTCTGGGCTTCTCTGATTACTTGGTATAGCAAGTGAGTTCAGCCCGATAATCATCTGTTCCATCTACTTATTATGCTCAGCCTGCCCTTTTTTTTATCAGATCTAAGCCCTTCTTGATCTCTTTCAGCTCTTCCTTAGTAGCAAACTGCTGCTCTCCATCCTCCACTCCAGTGAACTTGCCTTGTTTCACCATCTTCTTCAACCCCTACAGATCTTTGTCAGGGATTTTACGAAACAAACAGTGTTTCTTCAACATGAGTGCAGATCTGTGGCTACTCTCCCGGAAGAACTGCGCTAGCTTGGGAATTTTACAGAGGAACAAGTCTTCAAACCTTCACCTAGTCGTGAGGCCAAAACTCGGCTCTGCTACCAATTTTTCAGGACCCGGGGATGAATCCGAATCCAGATTGAGATAAATTGGGGGTGAGATTGAGAATTTGGGGTGAGGAGAAATGGAGAAACTAACAAGAACAAAAAGAGCAAGAGGTTGCGGCCTTCGGTGCCGGCTAATTTTGCTGTAATATCAAACACACTGTAGTCCTTTCGCAGCTCATACCAGCCCTCTTGCTTTGCTTTTTTTTTTCTTACTTGGTTGTCATTGTTCTGCTGGATCTCTCCAGTTTTCTTCTTCAATGAAAACGCGGCAGCTCTCCTGCTGTTTCTTCCAAAAAAAAAAAACAAAACGAGGTCAGATGCAGACATGGTTTAGTTCATTAATAATCGAGATAAAAAACTTACAAAATGGTTCCATCCAGCTTATATAGTGCTTGGCTTTTACACGAGTTAAAAATACAATGAGCTAAAATGGAAAGAAGATTACAGCGACACTTTGCGCGGTAATGAAACAATAATTACCGAACTCATCTTAGACCGTACGATCTTCATAACTCTCTTCCTGAGCGTCCATCTGAGCCTCCTCCATACCCCTTCGTTCAGGCTGCTGCTTGTTAGCTCTTCTTCAGAAATCTTCAGACTCAGCCGCACAGGTTCAGAGTTTTCAGAATTTTAGCCGCACAAACTTACAAAAAGGTGGAGGAGGAGGAAGAAGAATTTTACGTCCATCGCGGGGTCGTCTGCTCCCTCGCTAATATGCCGTCTCCGGCCGCCTCATCCACTTCTTCCTCTCCTACGACGACGAGGAGGAGCCGAGGACGACCACTGCCTGCTACGTGGTGACCGAGCCAGAGGCTGAGTGGGGGCAGGGCTATCCCCGACTCCCTTATTGGTCCGCGAGCCGGCCGTGACGGCGGCGACGCAGAGGTGGTGGTGAGCGGCGGTGGCGGAGAGGGCGGTGGCGGAGTGTCAGACCCGTCGTGTCTCGAGTCCGATCTACTGAAAATGGTGGTAGAATCCTACTATTATATCAGAGTTCCATGACTGGTTCTTAGCCTTGAGTTTGGTTTGATCAATTTTACTGTTCCAATTGCTCCATGATTCCGAGAGAGAGAGAGAGAGAGAGAGAGAGAAGAGTTCCATGACTGGTCTAGTGACAAGATAATAAATCCTTACCTTTTATGCAGTTGTTCTTTTGTTAAAAGATATACTTTCTATTTGCACCATTCAAAAAAAAAATATTATCAATTTGAAAAAGTAAATTGTATCGGACGCCTCAGTGGCATATAGTCACTCTCACCAATTCAATGGCCCACCATCACATATAGCCCATCGCTTAGACACAAAACTTTTTTCTACCTGAGCTCATATGCTTACGTTCACGCTCGTGTAGACATGGATCCGCCACATTTGTGAGCTCCTCCGCTATGGCATCCACAAGCTCCATCAGCCTCCTCGAGCTCCGTCACCCGTCCTAAGTGCACTAGCATTTCACAGTCACCGGAGCGCGGCCTCCTCGATCTCTGCCACGTATTGCCTCTGTCCACTCCACCACACCAACTATGGTCTCCACAAGCTTTGTCGCCCTCCACAAACGGCACCAAAAGGTCCATAGGCACTTCAGCAAGGACCCAATGAGATCTTCTATAGCCAGTTGAGCTCGCCGTAGTGGGCTTCTTGTTGGAGGCGCTGCAACCCCCTTCTCTGCCGATTTTTTATTACTGTTGCCATCCATCCATTGATCCATACACCTCCTTCTCTAGGTAGGCTTTTGTTTTAAGCATTTTCTCGAATTATTGCAGCATCTGTCCTCAATTGTTGCAGAAAGTATTTAGGCTTGTTGCAGGTTGTCAATTTGAAATGTTGTAGCAAGAATCGTTTGTCGCACTGGGTTAATGAATTGTTGTATCAAAGTACATGTTTGGTTGCAAATCAATTGTTAGGTTTATTGCACTATTTGTTAAGATGAGTTTATTGCAATAGAATAGGGGCTTTTGTTTCACACACAACGATTTGTTATTGTGCCGCTACAAATTTGTTGCATACATACCAATTTGATGTTACATGGCTGCGCATTTGCCTCTTTTCTTGTAGTTGGGGTGTTTTATTGCACAATAATTTTTCTGTTGCAATAGAGTAATTATTTTATTGAACATTTTTGTTACAATAGGTTGTATAGGTTCTTTGTGATGCTACAGAAGATACTTTTGATTGTTGAGTATGCATATTCTGATTGTTGCAGGGGTACAACATCTTTTAAGAGATATGGAGTGGTTCTTTTGGGCTGTAGCTTATGGATTTTGGTTTAAAATTTTGAATTCTGGTTGTTCGCAAGAGAGACTATGAAGAGGGAGAAGTCACATGCGATTTTGGCTGGTATAGTTGAAGTCGGTATAATGTATACTATAATCGACTAGTAGACATTATATTGAAAAAATGTACTGTTTGAAAGGTAGTTATTGTAGCAAAAAGTGAAAAGACAAAGCAAAAGCTGTGTGGAACTGAACTATATTTGTTGTTTTTTGGAACTTCGGCCGGTTCGGGCCCAATAGCCTTCAGATTATTTTGGCCCAAAAACTTTTCCAGCTTGTTTGAAAGTACATGAACGGCTGTCGGGCTGCCTGGTAAGAACGGCAACAACAAGCTCACAATACTACGCCATTACGCATTGTTACAAAGCTAAATGCGATGTGTTGGAACGATTGAATTTCAAGCTGTAGGTGGTCAGGATATATATGGCAGCTCTAGCGTCATCCACGACTGCAAGCTTCTCTGCATTTTTGCTGTGTCCGTCGGCCTCCTCCATTCGCCAAAAAAACAAAAAACAAAAACAAAATATCGCAACGATTACCTCGGAAAAAACTCAGTTCGAAAAAAAAATGCGAGGGCATTTTTCATAACTCAAATTGCATGCATGTATCCAATTCCTCCAAAATTGAAAGTACATGTACTGGCTTCTAAGAACGGTACGACAGAGTCAAAATACTGCCATTAAGCGTTGATGCAAGCTAAATGAGAGATTGAGATGGATTGCATTCCAAGGTGTTGATCCGGCCGGCTTGGCAGAAATTTCAGTTGACAACTAGCGACTTCATTTTTCAATACAGAAGTCCACGGCGCCCGCTTGTAATTTTGTATACATATGCCGACTCTTGGAAGCTAGCTATGCCCATCGGTTCCTAAGCGCTACACCATGGCTATCTCCTCCTTTCTTGAGTCAAGAATCCCTCTTTTCTTGCTGGTGATCTTCGTATCCTGTTGTAAATAATCTTGTTTTAGAGTCATGTGCAAAATTTGGGTGTAATCGAAGTCGAATTGCAGCCGCAATTCAAAGTCGTAGGTGGAAACCAAGTCGAGGTCGTATTAGAATCAGAGTAGGAGTAGGTGTTGAGAACCCGTGTTGAAGTAGGACAGCCGGGTATAAAAGGAGGCTTAGAGCCATGTATTCTGTACACCAAGCCATTGAGAAAATACCAAAAAAGAGGGAAACACACAAAGTTTTGTTTGTGTCGTGTGATTGTGCAAGACGTGGTCGGAAGGACTCACGATCACCGCAAGCGTGATCGGAGGAGTTACGACCACGCAAAGTTCTAGCAGCGTGATCGAGAGGAGGCTTCACCACGGTGGCGGTGGTCGAAGGAGCATCGACTACGCCGAGAAGATCGACGTGATCGGAAGCAACTCCGATCATATTGAAGGAAGTGAACGTAGTCGAAAAAGGTGTTCGACTACGGTGAACAGTGAT
The DNA here is from genome assembly GCA_036346575.1 of Dendrocalamus sinicus. Taxonomy (NCBI): domain Eukaryota; kingdom Viridiplantae; phylum Streptophyta; class Magnoliopsida; order Poales; family Poaceae; genus Dendrocalamus; species Dendrocalamus sinicus. Next base: position 12,223,927 of record CM070666.1, on the reverse strand, counting down.
CGCCAGCATCACTGCGTGGTCGTAGAAGGCTTCGATCACGGTATCTCGAGCGGCTGAAGGAGGGCAGCGGCAACGATAAGGAGGAGTGGTCGTAAATTGCTACAGTAATTTTACGACCACATTGAAAAAGTGATCGGAGGGGAATTGAGAGGATCGGAACTGGTCGTAAGCATCCGGTAAAGTCGCACTCAATTTATCTGGTAAAAACGACTCTAACCGGTCGTGAAAAGTCCTGGGAGGTCGTAAGACCTTACAACAGTTGGTATCAGAGCCGTGGTTAAACATGGTCGACACGGCGGCGCAGCGTGTCGCGCAGCACCGATCCTCGCCGGACAACTATCCGGTCGGGCGATGAAGATGAAGGTCAACATGATCGCGCAAGGCGCTCAAGTGCGGTCGAACCAAAGGAGAAGGACAAGGTCCTCGATGATCGCCTCGACAACATGGCGATGGCAGCGATCTATCAAGCCGTGCCCGACTCAATGATGCGACGACTAGTCGGCAAGGAGACAACGAAGGAAGTCCGGACTACTCGCGAACCATGCATGAAGGAGTAGATCGAGTGAAGGAAGTTCGACTTCAAACCTTAAGAAGTGAGTTTGAAGCCATGAAGATGGGGAAGAGTCGACCGTGGAAGAGTTTCGTGGTCGATTCAATGAAGTCGTAAATGAGATCAAATCTCTGGCGACGATCTAAAAGATGAAGTGGCGGTGAAGAAGTACTTACGAGTGCGCCAGAGAAGTTTCTCCCAGTTGTGACTACACTCATGTACTCACAGACCTCTCAAGATGAAGATTGAAGAGGTGACCGAGTGCTCAAATCACACGAGCAGCTTCAAGAGTTATCAAGCCGACAATGAAGGACAAGGGCCTTACAACCAACAAGCATTGTTTGTAAAGGAAGACACGAAGAACCGAGGAGAATCATCATCAAGGGGCGGTCGTGGGCGTGGTCGCGCGCGCGCGTCTCATGGCGAGGACAAGGGCGAGGCTATGGCCGAGTGGCCGTGGAAGAGGTGGTCGAGGAGGTCGTGGTGGCCGTGGAGATAGCAATCACCGCATGCACAAGTCTGATATCCGGCTACACGTGCAGAAATTCGACATTACGTTGCCGAATGTCGGAGCCACATCCAAAGGCCATAACCGCAAGAAGTATGGTCACTATGCCGCGAATTGCCGGAGTAAGAAGAGAGTAGAAGAAGCAAACTCGCTCAAACGGATGAGCACAAAGAGCCGACATTGTCGTTGTCGCTTCAGACCGCTGACGAACCGACAATGGTTCTATTAAACGAGGAGAAAGTGTTTCCGAGTCCGTTGGAGAAAGGAGAGCGGACTCAAGAGCGGACGGCGATCGGGTATCTCGACAACGGAGCCAAGAACCACATGACGGTACGCACTCGATGTTTTACGAATTAAATAAGAATGTGCTTGGATGAGTACGCTCGAGACGGCTCAACCATTCGGATAAAAGGGAGAGGCACGATCCGATGCGGTGCAAGGATGGAAGCGAGAGGAGATTGTCGAATGTATACTACATTCCAAGTCTACGAAGCAACATTATAAGCCTTGGACAATTGATCAAGAAGGTTGTCGGATTGAACTCAAAGACACCTACCAAGATGTACGACCACACCGAACGACTACTAATGAAAGTACAGAGAACGGTAAATCGTCTGCATACAAAATTCAAATTGAAGCATGCAGGTGAAGTGTATGAAGACTACAACCCGATGATGCGGCTCGGCTATGGCACGCAAGATTCGGACATCTGAATTTCAGAATCTCAACACGATGGCAGGAAAAGAGATGGTGGTCGGATTACCAAAATCGACCACCCGAGCAAGTCTGCGAAGGTATGCTGGTGGCGAAACAAACTCGTAGCGGTTTTCCACAAGCAGACGAGTTTGAGAGCTTCGCAACCACTCGAATCGTTCACGTGGATCATGCGCGACCAATCACACTCGCATGCATGCCGGGAATCAATACTTCATGTTGATCGTGGATGACTATTCAAGAGCCATGTGGGTGTACATGCGTAAGAGCAAAGATGAGGCAAAGACGAACTTTGAAGTTCGTAACTCTTGTCAAAACGGTCGACAAAAAGGTGAAGTCGGTCAGTCGATCGAGGAGGAGAATTTCGCGAAAGAGTTCGACTCGATTTGTGAAGAGAAGGGTATTGCAAGACTCTTCACGGCTCCGTATTCACCTCAACAAAACGGAGTCGTAGAAAGAAGAAACCGGACCGTGGTCGAAACGGCACGAAGTCTGTTGAAGAGCCGATTCCTGCCCGGGAGACTTTGGGCAGAAGCAGTACGACATGCTGTCTATCTGCTAAATCGTGCGACCACGCGATCACTGGATGGAGTCACTCCATATGAACAGTGGTCGGGAAGAAAACCCAATGTCGAGCATCTAAGGGTCTTCGGATGCTTAGCCCATGTGAAGCCATCCACTTATCTCAAGAAGCTAGACGACCGGAGCAGACGGATGATTTATCTTGGCTCGGAACCGTGCACCAAGGCGCATGGTGCAGTGATCCGGTCGAAAAGAAGATTCATGTGAGCAGAGACGTGGTCTTCAAGAGAACAAACATTGGGAGTGGGAAGAACACGAGGACATTGAGAAAGACATGTCGAAGTGGGTAACCTTCAAGTCGGCGATCGATGCCGACAATACGGAAGAAGCTACGACCACATCTTAAAGCCAAAATTCGACCGGTGCTGATGATCAGGAAGTCTCACCTAATGAAGAAGAGTTTGATGAAGAAGATTCCAGTGATAGAATACCGAAGATGAGAAGCATAAGTGAGATTTATGCACAAACTGAACTAGTGCGATCAAGAGTTCTTCAGACACCACGGTGAAGAACCCGAAAGCTATGAAGAAGCGACGGAGAGAAACATTGGAGAAGCGCTATGCAGGAAGAGCTGAAATCCATTGAAGACAACAACACTTGGGAACTCACCGATTTGCCAAAGGGTCATCGAGCGATCGGTTTAAAGTGGATCTTCAAGGTAAAGAAGGATTCCAAGGGAGAAGTCGTAAAACACAAAGCACGACTTGTGGCGAAAGGGTATGTTCAAAAACAAGGCATCGACTACGAAGAAGTCTTTGCCCCGAAGAGCTCGTATGGAGACTATACGACTACTTCTTGCATTGGCAAAGCAAACGGTGGATGGGAGATTCACCACATGGATGTGAAAACGTTCTTGAACGGAGACATTAAGGAGGAAGTTTATGTCTCTCAACCACCGGGTTTTCAATCCAAGGAGCAAGCCGAGAAAGTCTTGAAGCTGAACAAAGCTCTCTACGGACTTAAGCAAGCACCACGAGCATGGAATTTGAAGCTTGACAAAAGTCTAACGGCACTCGGGTTCGTAAGAAGCAACTCAACATGCGGTATACTCAAGGGAGATCACGAAGAACGACGATCGTGGGTGTTTGACGTGGACGACTTGATCACATCGGATCAAGTTCAAGAAGATTATGAGTTTTAAAGAAGAGATGAAGAGGTTGTTCAAAATGACCGATTTGGGACTTCGTGCTACTACCTCGGCATTGAAGTCAATCAAACCGACAACGGCATAACACTTTGTCAGTCGGGATATGCTCAAAAGATTATGGAGAAGTCGGGTATGGAAGAGTGCAATCCATGTCAAACCCCAATGGAGAATCATCCGAAGTTGAGCAAGACAGCCCAGATCACCAGCTGATGCCACGACTTATAGGAGCATTGTCGGAAGTCTACGGTATCTAGTACACACCACCGCACATCTCGTTTGCGGTCGGATACGTAAGTCGTTTCATGGAGAAACCAACTCAGAGCATATGAATGCCGTGAAACACATCCCCGAGATACATCAAAGGTACTTTGAATCTCGGATTCAGACAAGAGAGGAGGTGGAAAGTCGTTGTACCGACAGCTCGATGATAGCGACATGGCGGGAGATGTCGACGATCGAAAGAGCACGGGCATAATGTTTGTGCTTGGGGAGAGTCCGATCAACGGCAATCTCGAAGCAAAAGGTGGTTGCATTATCTTCTTGTGAAGTCTGAGTACATCGCAGCGAAGCGCAAAGATCTTGCCGTGAGTCTGCTCGCTAACTATTGAGTGAATTGTCGATGAAGAAATTCGAAGGTAACGCTCGTGGTTGATAACAAATCGGCTATTTCATCGAGCAAGAATCCGGTTCTACATGATAGAAGCAAACACATAGACACAAGATATCATTATATCGTAGATTGTGTCGAAGAGGGAAGATCGCTATCAACTATATCGAATCGAAGAAACGTAGCGCATATATTGACAAAGTCATTGGGGCGGATAAAGTTTTCAGAGATGAAGAAGAAGATTGGCATGATCGAAGTCGAAAAACAAGATTAGGAGAGAATGTTGTAAATAATCTTGTTTTAGAGTCATGTGCAAAATTTGGGTGTATCAAGTCAATTGCAGCCGCAATTCAAAGTCGAGGTGGAAACCAAGTCGAGGTCGATAGAATCGAGTAGGAGTAGGTGTTGAGAACCCGTGTTGAAGTAGGACAGCCGGGTATAAAAGGAGGCTTAGAGCCATGTATTCTGTACACCAAGCCATTGAGAAAATACCAAAAAAGAGGGAAACACACAAAGTTTTGTTTGTGTCGTGTGATTGTGCAAGACGTGGTCGGAAGGACTCACGATCACCGCAAGCGTGATCGGGAGGAGTTACGACCACGGCAAAGTTCTAGCAGGCGTGATCGAGAGGAGGCTTCACCACGGTGACGGTGGTCGTGGGAGCATCGACTACGCCGAGAAGATCGACGCGTGATCGGAAGCAACTCCGATCATGTTGAAGGAAGTGAACGAGTCGAAAAGGTGTTCGACTACGGTGAACGATGATCGCCAAAGACATCAACTGCGTGGTCGTAGAAGGCTTCGATCACGGTATCTCGAGCGGCTGAAGGAGGGCAGCGGCAACGATAAGGAGGAGTGGTCGTAAATTGCTACAGTAATTTTACGACCACATTGAAAAAGCGATCGGAGGGGAATTGAGAGGATCGGAACTGGTCGTAAGCATCCGGTAAAGTCGCACTCAATTTATCTCGTCGAAACGACTCTAACCGGTCGTGAAAAGTCCTGGGAGGTCGTAAGACCTTACAACATATCCTACTTCATGATGTTCGGCTCCCGTATTCCCATGGTGTCCTGGAACCGCGATCCTTCCATTGACGACAAGTACATAGAGGCAATGAACGAAGCAGGAATTGTTTCTTTATCTCGACACGACGATTCACTGGCGCTTTCTTCCGCCAGCTTCTCTGGGCTGTTTCTAGTAACCAGTGCACTATCTCTCTCCGAGCTAGGGCGAGAGATCAAGGAGAGAAGAGCATCCCAACGAAGAGCTAGGGCGAGAAGCAATGGGGCCCCGCCGCACGCTATCATGGCTGGCGCGCGGCATACAACTTCGCGAGAGCGAGAGGATCGGACGGGCGGCTTCGGCGCGGTCACCGGGGCTTGATGACGGCGCGCCGACGGCCGCCACGCCGCCATCAAGGCGCTCTCGCCGGAGTAGTCGGCGCAGGGGAGGAAGGAGTTCGAGCCCGAGGTGAGGATCATAAGCCATCTCAGACATCGGAACCTCGTGCAACTGCTAGACTGGTGCGACAGCCGCAAGATGCTCTTTCTCTGAATTTTTTAAATATTTTTTTAATTCAAAAATACAAAATCATATCTATATTTTTATTTTTTACAAAAGTAACCACTTGTAACCTAACCGTCGGGCGACTAGCCTCTGTCGTCCAACGGCCGAGCGACATGCAGTCAGTCGCCCAACCATTAGGCGACAGAACCTCCTATCGCCCAACAGTTAGACGACTGGAGCCCAAAGCAAAATAATAATTTTTTATTCATGTGTGAAATTGAACAATGTCTGTTGATGATATTGTTAAACTATAAAATAGTGTTATATGATAGTTCAAAATTTTTAGATAGTCCGTTGTATTTCATATGGCAAAGAATTTAGCGTTTGAGGTCTTAATTCATAAATAAATATAGCAGAGTTTAAGTATCAATTTCATTGTCACAGTTCGGAATTCTTGAATAAAAAATATAATGCATACAAATTGTGTTGTACAGTGTAAATACATCAAAAGGTATAAGAGCGATAAAATATTTGGATCGAAGATAAGTTGGGAGCCAAGGAACATGTAATATATTGTAGTCCCTGAACCGACGCGCATACGATGCGGATACATGGCATAGTGCTTCCGGTAATTGCTTAAGTACACATTAATACTACTACGGTACACTGTGATGGAAGCATGTGACTAATGCCAGAATACATGCATGTGCAAAGGAACAATATAATCGGCAGGGGGTTGGTACAGGATGCCTCAAATTACTACATGGATCACGACCATTTACCCTTCCATGTGAGGTCGACGTTGTGCTCCTCGCCTGCTACCCTCGCCTTAGCTGTCAGTTCACGCTTTCTCTTATGCTCCTCCTCACAAGCCTCACATTCCCTATGCCTGCATGCCTCGAGATGAGCCTGTGTCTCCCACCGGATACGGTCGATGTGCTTTTTGTTGCGACGGCACTCCTCGGAGTCAAGACGCCACTAGTTGTGCGGGTGGATCTCTCGGTCGATTCAACTGCGGTAGGCACATAGCGGATCCAGAGACTAGGGTAGACGGGAGAGAATATTAGTGCACAGTCGAGGAGAGAAATGTTAGGGGAATAAGTTGTAGCAGATCTTTACCAGCTGTCGATAGCGGCTCATGTCCCAACGACAGTTGGGATATTCCCATGCATAGTTTGCGTAACCCTAGTAGCGCATGCCGAGGCTAAGCTACGGCTTCAACTTAAAGAACTTACATCTGTCCCTACACCAACAGAAGGGCGGCATCTCTCTCTCTCTTGAGCCATTTTTGCGATGAGTGCTCGGTTGGAATGTTGAGATAGGAGTTGGTGCTAGGGGGCGTCGTTGTAGGGAGATGTCCTTCTGGCATGCTCCCATTGTTCGTCACAGGCTGCAGCAGCCCTCACGAGCCTAGAGATCTCATCTCATGGGTTCTCTATTTGAGCAAGGTATTGCTTTAGTCGCAATGCAGGAGTACCCCAATTGGGTAGTACTTAAGTAGTGATGCGGATTAGCAAACACAGTTGGAGCGCAATTCGGTCAAAGCAAATTTAGCATCCGCAATGCAATAGGCCTGGTGAGGAACCATACTGCAGTCTTGCGTTATGTCGCTATGCAAAGCTGCATCGTTAGGTCACGTTGTAACGCAAAACTACCTCCTTGGGTCACGTCCTGCGCAAAGCTGGCTTGTTGGGTCATGTCCTGCGCAAAGTTGGCTTGTTGGGTCCCATCTCACGTCCTGCACAAAGCTAGCTCGTTGGGTTATGTCGTAGCACAAAGCTTCTTGGTCGGGTCACATCCTACGCAAAGTTGGCTTATTAGGTCACATCGCTACGAAAAGCTGTCCCGTTAGGTCACGTCGGTGCAGAAAGCTGCCTCATTTGGAGAGGGTGGCCACATCCCTCTATGATGATGGAGGTGATGTGGTCACTTTACAATATAAAATATGATCTGTTGTGTAAGAAAGCACGCTGCCTCCCCTTGCGGGCTATAAAATGCACGCCCCACCCCTTGAAAGTAGGAGCCCTCGACCTTGCCAACCGTAGCAAGAAAAACATTCTCCGTCTTATAGTAACATACCATAGTAGACGGCGAGGGGCCTGTCCAACTGGGATCACCGAAGCAAGACCTTCCAATAAAAATGAGGGAGGACTTCAGCTCTAACTATCGCTTGATGGCAAATTGGCTAGCTCAACCGGTATGACCGCAATGCAAACACAGGGAGGACATGGTCGTGTAGGTCTTGGATGGCCAATTTGAAGGTGAATGATGTTTCTTCCGATGACCACACTCTGGGGTGCAGTTAGCCAATAGTTTGTCTTTGTTATTGCTAATAGAGCTTTGATATTAAACCTCCTTTATAGCATATGGCGAACTATAATTTTGTCCGCTGGATTGATCTTGTTAGACCATGTGGTGGTCGTGATTAAAAGTGATGATGAATAATTGACATGTGGATTGCTTTGGAATTTGCGTTTTATGAAAGTTTCGGTCGATCACAATCAAACGTTTTGAATCCGAGTGATTTCATTCAGTTCTGAGTTGCTCTGAGTGGTTTTGGTTGGTTCCGGGTGCTTTTGTTTTGCTCTGAGTGGTTTTAGTTGCTTCGAGTGGTTTTGGCCTACTTCGAGTGGTTTTGGTTGGTTATGAGTGGTTTTGCTTTGCCCTAAGTGGTCTTGGTTGCTCTAAGTGGTTCTGGCCTGCTACAAGTGGTTTTGATCGACTCCGAGTGGTTTCGGTCAACTCTGAGTGGTTTTGCTTGGGTCCAAGTGGTTTTGATTTGCTCCGAGCAGTTTTGATCTGCTTCTAGTAGTTTCAGACCAGTCTGATTGGGTCCGAGTGGCATCGGACGGTTTTTTATTCGAGTAACAATGGAATATCGGATGACGTTCTAGTGGCATTGGTGTATTAGATGGCTTTCGAGTGACATTGGAGCATTAGACGGCATTCGAGTAGAACCGAAGGATTGAACAATATTCGAGTGGCACAGCAGCATCGGACAGCGTTCGAGTACCACCGGAAGATTGGACTGCCTTCGAGCGGTGTGATCAAAGATGCAGAGCATGAACCGGTCAAAGCTACATGGTTTTTGTATGGTCAAAGCTACAGTGATCTGGTCAAAAACTGTACGGTCAAATGAACAATACTAGGAGGTGAACAAAGGATTCATCCGTACCCAAAAGAGTATCAGAGCGATGGTCCATACTCAAAAGAGTACTATAGCAGAGCACGCTTTTATGACCATGTCCAACTTCGACCACATCCGACTTTGACTACAATTGATTTCGACCACGTCCGAGTTCGACCACAGCATTTTGACCACGCCATACTTCTACCGTGAGACTTCAACCACATCCGAATGACCACGACATTTCAACTATGTCTGGCTTCGACCATGGCAACTCGACTACGACATTCCGACCACGTCAGACTTCAACCATAACAGACTTCGACCACGTTCGACTTCAACCATGTCTGAATGACCGCGGCATTTCAACTATGTCTGGCTTCGACCATGGCAACTCGACTACGGCATTCCGACCACGCCAGACTTTGACCATAACAGACTTTGACCACGTTCGACTTTGACCATGATAGAATGACCATTGAAGGTAATTGTAGCTTTGGTACTTGCGACTATAACTGGTCGGTACTCGATAGTCACAGATTTTAGTGATCGATGGTCGTAGACTTTGCGGTCAATGATCGTAAACTTTGCAGGACTTTGTGATAGATGGTTGTAGACTTTATGATCGATGGTCATAGACTTAGTAAAAGGTGGTCATAAATTTCGCGGTCTGCTGTCGTTGTCTTTGGTTTTTTGGTCAGTTTTCGTAGACCTCGCGATCTGTAATCGAAGGTTTTGCTATCGGTTGCTATTGGCTTCATGGTCAGTACTCATAGACTTCTTGGTTGGTACGAGTGCTTTAATTATTGTGATCTTCGAGTACTCAAGTTAGGCTAGTGGAGTGATTGGCTAGTGCATGGTGATTGGTGAACAGTGCTCAGAGGAACAGTACTCAAAGGATTTGATACTCGGAAGTTGGAAGTACTTGGTAGTCACAGGTTTGTACTCGGTAGTCGGTTGGACTTGGTATTCATAGTCAAATGGGCTCAGTACTCGATGGTTGGTGCTACAGTACCAGGTAGGTACTCGGTAGCAGCTGACGGACATACAGTGACATGATTGGTTGTCGGTGATTGGTGGACGAGGTTGGTACTCAATGGCTAGTGCTCGGTTGTCGTGGGTGTTGCGATCAGTTGTCGGAGACTTGTGGTATGTAATCGGTATTTGGTTGTCGGTACTCGTTGGTTCTATGGTTGGCTACGATAATGTGATTTATGAGTATTTTTGAGCGAAGTGATGGTGATTCCCGAGTATTTGTTGTTTTTGAGTACTCGCTGAGCTAGCGGTCATTTTGTGTAGTCTGAGGTTGGTGTTTTGGAAAGCAGTGGAATTGCTGGTCATGCTGAGTGGTTGAAAGGTGGATTTCTAGAGAGAGTTGGAGATTGTGGTCGTGGATGACCTGGTTGGTACTCGTGGATGGTTTGGTTCTTGTCTATGGATAAACAAGGGTGTGTTATGTGTGTGTGTGCTGATGTCGATCAAGTTGTGGAGAACTTGAAAAATGTTCTTTGGTATTTGATGTGTAGGTGGGCGTGGAGACAATCATGGTCAGTGATGAGGAGAATCAAGAATAGGATGGGGAAGTCTAAGGTCCAGGCGATCGAGGATGTCATGCGAGGTGGTCGGGCTCAAGCTGGAGCACATGGAGATCAAAGGTGGTGATTCGTGGAGAAGCTATGGGTGGTGCGGTCCAGGAGGTTTCGACACGGAGGTTGATGATGCGTGAAGAAAATACACGAGGTGCATTCCCGAAAGCTTCAACACGTGGTGATGGTGCGTGATGAAGATACGGGAGGTGCGTTCCTGGAGGCTTCATCACTTGGTGAGATTGGAAATGTTATGGAAGGAGACTATAATGTGGAAGATGTGGAGATTGGTAAAACCCGTGTTAGAAAGCGTTTCGGGTCCCTTGGTTTCTGGTAGAGATAAGGTTTTGAGTTCCTGTTTGAGGTGAACATGGTTTGGATTTTAGCCTACAAAAGCAAGAAGATTCTAAGGGCTAAAGGGTGGTTTTTAGTATGGTTTTCGGGGAGAAAGCTTATGTTGATTTGTGAGGGCTTTCGTTGAAAAGGCTTTTAGGAGTGCTTATAAGGGCACTTTGTAAAATCGCCAAAATCTAGCAATAAAGATCATCTTGAATTAATCTGGTTTGTAATTTGTTGAAGATTGCTAGTGATTACGGGTGGATTGAAGCATACGATCACATGCAAAGGTGTTGATTCGCTGCCAGGAAAACATAGCAATAGATCGAGTGGCCGGGGCAGTCGAGCGACATAAAATTTCTACTACGTGCAAAGGAGGTCATAGCGAGCGATCGAAGTAACCGGTTGAACGTTGAGCGATCGAAGTATTCATCGAGCACGCGCAAAACAGTCAAGAGCAAGCAATCGAACTTCTTGCGATCGAAATCTACATCTGGTAATTTAGATTATCTTTTCTTCTAGTTTGAGATTTATTTTCAGGTATCAAAAAACGGAGGCAATCATTCACACCTCTGATTGCACCATATGATCCTACAGATCCTCCCCATGAATGCCATGTTGTGATGTACATGGGTACATTGTGGAACCAAATCGTAAAGTTGGAGGCACAGATTGACAATCTCAATGAGGAGAACGATGACATCTGCTAACAGGTGTAGCGCGAGAGGGGCAACGAGAAGGTCGTCAACATAGGAAGTTCATATGATTCCATATGTTGCTGTGTGAATCCTAGATGTATATGTACGTGCCACTACAATGATGCCCAGCCACGTCCAAGGCGTCCCCTCTGCAACACTCCATGTGGGTAGCGCCAGACACCTTCTACCAGTAGCCACGCCCAGAGAAGCTTGTACCATGTTACTCTTCCCTATTGGTGTGGTTATATTCAATCTCCTAAAGCATGTAATTAAATGGTAGACACATCGTTGCTGTTGTCATTTATTGAGTGGACGTTTGCAGTGCATGCTGAGTCGTGTGCATTAAGCTAGAGGATTTGATATGTATTGAACAAATGTGTATCATACAAAGGAGTACAACTAAGAATACAACAATATTAAAGACATCACATGGTAAATACGAAATTTAAATATTTTTTGGCCCTAACAAAAGTACAGCTAGCCCAGGTGGACAGCCCGTACTAGGTCCCCCAATAGCACCTCCTCTCTCATCACCACGACTGACTCCAACTCCGCATCCTCCCATATGGCCCTGCTTGGGCCTCCTCCTCTGCGTTGGGTGTCGGGGCTTGGGACCCGACAAGGAAAGACAGTCAGGAGCCCTAGCCTTCCACAAAGCCCTTCCACATAATCGTACGAATCAGTCCTCTCAACTCCTATTTTATGTACATGGGAGACTGGCTCCAAAGCCCTTGTATAACGACGCTGCTCACCTTAGGGTCCAAGGAGAAGATGCGGGTGAGCCAGTACATCACAACTGTGATTCGTGCATTCTCGCCGTCTGGGTGTAACAAAGTAGCCTACAGAAAACTGCTCAAGTTAACATCGTATGAACCTTCACGAATGGCGTCAATACCGTAATGCACTTTCAATGTAGTAGGTACCAGCATGGTTGATGTCTGCCTGCAAATATTTACAATATTACAACTAGTCAAATTGCATCACACGTTATGGAAGTACTGATGTACTGTAAATTATATTTCCACGGCCGTTTGCCTATCGTGACCAACTACACTAGGCATCGTTCATTCCCTAAGGCATAGGCCACATATTGATTTTATCCACCGGTCGGCCTATTAATTTTGGCCCAATACCGACCCACTCTCTCTTCCCCTTTACCTATCTCAAACCCCCCCTCATTCGTACCAACACAGCTCTCTTTCATTTGCCTGAATACGCATCTACTCCCTATTTTCTCCCACGCAAATTGACGCTGCTCTTTTCTCTCTGCTCAACCTCTGTCCTATACTAAATAATTCCTAATAGGTTTGGAGAATTTACATGACACTGAAAAAATTAATTAAGTAATTAAGTATGCGCAACTGGTTTAAATTGTAATATACTAGTTTTAACGGTACGCGTGAATTTCCAACGTACATATGCCATTCCTAATTAATCATAAATGTTGTCTACTAATGTTTTGCATTTTAACATGACTACCAAAATTTTTCATAGTACTCTAACATGCTGCGGTATTCTCAAAGTTAAATATTCACAACGAAATAAATTAATTATACGCGCTTCTCTTCCCTTTTATTTTCTTTCTCCTCTCTTCCTGCTTTTTTCAGCCATCTAACCGAAATTATACTTTTTTCTCTAACTATAATTTCCTACGGATACTACTTATGCTATTCTTTACACTAAACAAACTATTTGTTTACTACAAAAACATAGACTAAAAGATAAAAAAATTTACCTTATGTACGGATCGCTCCTCACACTCATATAAACAGTTGGACCTCCTCTTCTCCTTCTTCCTCTCCCTCTTCTCTTCTCCTTCTCCTTCTCCCTCTCCTCTTCTCCTTCTCCCTCTCCTTTTCCTCTCCTTTTCTCCCTCTTTCTGTTATCACGCTCGGCCAGCAGTCGCTTGGATGCTCGCGTGCATGACTTATATAGCCGGTCCAGTCGCCGAACGGTTGGGCGACTGGAGGATGCTGTCACCGAATAGTTGGGCGACCGCACCTATCGTCCAACCGTTCGACTACTGCATTTATGTGGCCCAACAGTTAGGCGACTGCCTACGTGTCGCTCGGCCGTTGGATGATAGGGGCCAGTCGCTCAATGGTTTGGCAACAGGGATTACTTTTGTAAAAAAAATAAAAATATAGGTATAATTTGTATTTTCAAATAAAAAAGAAAATATGTGCTTATATACTTTTCTCAACAGTGAGTTATACATTTTTAAAGCACGATAAATGATAGATATATGCTATTTAACTCTTCATTTGTTTTAAGATTGGTGCTATTTTTATTAAAAAAAGTATAAAAACACTACTAAAAAAGAATTGTTTTAACAAAATTCCTCTTTCTCGTCAATGAGCTCGTGGCGGAAGGCAGCCTCGACAAGCATCTCGATAGCCCTGATAGGCTGCTAACTTGGACCCAAAGGTATTTACGACGCAAACTATCGTTGCCTCTTAAATACTTTGATATAAACTTGCAACCTTGTTCTTCGCGTGCAAAAATTCACAAGAATTGCCATGAAATTAAGGTACAAGATTGCACTAGATTTGTGATCCGCACTATGCTATCTCCACACGGAGTGGGCGCAGTGCATCGTGCACGGCAACACCAAATCAAGCAACGTGATGCTCGACTCGTCACGGAACGCCAAGCTCGGGGACTTCACGTTAGCGAGGCTCGTCGACCACGGGGCCGAACCACGAACGACGGAAGTTTGTTTCTGGGACCGTCGGGTACGTGGACCCAGAGTTCGCCAACAGCCGCAGGCCGAGCACCGAGTCAGATGTCTACAGCTTCGGCGTCGTGCTCCTGGAGATCGCCTGCGGCAGGCGACCGATGCCGCCCCAGGGCAACCGAATGAAGCTTCGATCATTCGATGTCGACGCTGCTGAAGCGTGTCTGTGAAATGTATGGCCGGAAAGCGATCCTTGACGCGGCAGACGAGAGGCTGAGCGGCGAGTTCGACGAGCGGCAAATGGATCATGTGCTCGTAACGGGCCTCTGGTGCGCGCACCGCGACCGTAGCCGGAGGCCGTCCATTGAGCAAGCCATGAGCGTCCTCCGGTGCGCAGGCGCGGAGCTGCCAGTGCTTCCAGCCGCGACGCATGGTGGCTCCGGGCAAATTCGGTAGTGTTCATTTGGACTTATAAAGCTCAGAGTTTTTTTACTATTGAGAGACCATGTGGAGGTTATCCCATGTGTATGATGAGTAATTGACATCGGTTTATGAGAGTCAGTTTGGTTTGGGTGGTTCGGACCTTGACGTTGCATGGTGCAATCGGGCTCGGTCGGACTTGGTCAAACTTGGTCGTATGGGATTAGTATGCTTATTCTGTGATTCGACATGTTTGGACTTTATCATTGGTAAGTATGAGGTTATTTACGCTTTCATGTATCGAGCGGTGCTATTTGACGTGTTTCTTGTCTGTGTGGCTGCAGGACGTCGAGGCGGAGCCGTGGTGAGACACGAGGTGACCAGACTAGGCGCAGGTGGCGTTGAGGTCAGAACGGTCGGGATGTGTCGAAGACGGTGGAGACTCGAGGTGGTTGCGAGGCTTGGACGACAAGGAGCGCGGAAGCTTCTCGGAAGGTGCAGGAGGGGCGAATCGGGAAATTCACAAGGCTGCACAGGCGGGAGCGGGCTCCGTTGGACTTAGCAGGCATAACGGGGCGGAGACCCGTTAGCCAAGGGCTATATATATGAGGTGGTGGCTGCATGTCCACTTGAGCACTTCAAGAGTGGTAAGGGTTTCCTTTAGTCAAAATGAGTTGCTTTGGCTTTAGGCTTTAGTTGTTGAGAGTTGTTGGAGGAGGCAGAGTTGTGTTCCCTCTATGTCTCCCTGTGTCTGTTCGTAGCTGTCCCCTCTGTGTGTAGTGTTCCTCCCAAGAAATATGTCTTGAGGATTGAGAGGGAGAGGATGGATTGAGAGCTTGTAATCATTCCTCTATATGTAATCGTGTCATCTCTCTTCATCTTTATCAATCAAAGATGGCTTTTGTTTGAGATTGTGCTCTCTGTTCACTTTTTTCTTCGATTCTCTCTGTGTTGGATTTATGAGTTTCTTGCTTTCTTGTTGATTGCTGCTGGAGAGTGCCAAAATGGGTTTCTATGACATGGGAATTGTTCAAAGGCCATTTGGCTAGTTGATTCTCAGAGCAAACCTAGTTTAAATTCAGATTTAAGCTTTTGTGCTTCCTGTGTTCATTCCTGGCATTTCTAGGGTTTTGGAGTTTTTCTTGAATCCCTTTGTTAGATGGCATGAAATTTGGTATGGAGAGCTCTGAGGCTATCTAATATCTAGTTCCAAAATTTCATAGCCAGAGGATCAGTGAAGAGATGGCAATTTGGATTTTTGAGATGCTCCTGTTCAGTTTCTGCTCATTCTAGGGTTTGGATTCATTTCTTGATTTCCTTAGCAAGATGGCATGAAATTGGGTCTGGATAGTCCCTTGGATATTCCTAATATACTCCCAAAGTTTCATGTGCAAAGGATTAAGGGTTTGAGAGAAATTTGATTTTTGGAGAAGTCTCTGTTATTTTCAGGTTATTGGGCATAATCTGATTTTCTCTCTTTTGAAATGATTTTAGTTGGCTCCTAGGCTCTCTCTGGATATTTTGAGTATAACCTTATCTTTCTGGGCCAAGAAACTTGAAGGGAAATCATCTATTTTGCTGCAGTTTGAAGCTTCACTTTCTATTGTCTGATCGGTCATATGGTTTTTGTATGTTGATGTTAGTTCCAGTTGCTTTTCTTTAGTTCTAATGCTTCCTTGAGTTTCCAGAGGCCTGTAGGGTGTGGTTTTCCTTTCTTCATAGCATAGATTGCTATTGGAGAAAAATTTGAGAGTGGGTACTTGTGGGTTCTTGCTCTCACTTCTGAGTACTTGAGTTGCAGTAAACTTCCCTGATCTCTTCTCTTAGCTGCACACATAGCTTGCGAAGGAGATCTTCGAAGTGGTTCGTTAGAGGGGTCATTTTTAAGGATCGTCATTCACCCCCTCTGTCGCCATTTCGGTCCAACAACTGTAATAGCTGAAAATATATTATAATTGTTATTAGCTTTTTTAATGTAATTAACAAAGGAATAAGACAAAAAAGAAAAGACAAAAAAATAAAATCTATTTATTACTAAAAATCGATGATAGATGTTTTAGAGTAGTTAAGAAAAAAAAAAGAAAAGCTGTCACTTTTTTTAGATAAAGGATATAAAATCCGGCCTCTATATCCACAAGGGATATACACAGCCAAAGAAAAACTGGCACTTAATCAAGTGGGTCATAATAAAGCAAAACTATAGCAACCATTAGATGTTATTGTTTAAAGCTATATTTCTTTTTAATTTAAAAGAGATGATAATCTTTATTAAGATGTTATTATTTAAAAATATATTTCTTCTTAATTTAGAAAAGATAATTCTTATTGAGAAATAAATCTGAGAGTACCATGGAAATACAATACTCGTGTGTGTGTGTATGAACTTTATGTACATATGTTGTTTGATGTTACTAGGGATGAAAACGGAACGCAAATATCCCGTACTGAATCGCATCGTTTTCTACATTTGACCCGATCGAATTCGTATTTTCGGACAAATTCGAATTCGGTTCGAAATACGGAATACCAAATTCGAAAACGGAGCGGAAACGGTTTAGGTGTTTTCCGACCGTTTTCTACTTTTCTACATTTTATTCGGAATATACCATATTGTAAATACGGTTTAAACCGAATTTGGCCCACTTACAGCCCAAAGCCCCAGCCGGATCACACAGCCCACTAGCCCAGCACCCCAGCCCTAACCTCTGCTCTGGCCGTCTCCTCCCCTTCCCTTCCTATCCGTCTCTGCTCGGTGGCGACGGAGAGGAAGAGGAGGAGGGCACACGGGAGTAGGCGGCGCGGTAGAGGATGGCGGTGTGGATCTAGAACGGCAGCCAGAGATGGAAGAGATGGAAGAGCGGCGGCCGGAGTAGAGGGTGGTGATGAGTGGCGGCGCCGAGGTAGGAGAGGAAGTGCGGTGAAGTGGCAAGGCGGAATAGAGGGGGCGGCCAACGGCGTCGGTGGTGGATGAGCAGAAGGGGACGGAGGAGGAGTCGGCGGTGGATGGCGGCGAGATGGTGGCGAGCTGCGGATGGAGAAGCGGCGGCGGATGTGGAGGAGAGAGAGGCGGCCGAGATGGGGAAGTAGATCGGCGGGAGGAGAGGCGAGGAAGGCGAGCTGCGGTTGGCCGATGCAATAAAGAGGTGGCCGCCGGCGAGATATGGAGGAGGAAGAGGAAGGCAGTGGAGTAGGCGCTGGAGTTGAGCGGTGGGAGGCGGCGCGTGGTGGCGATGGAGGTGCGGTGGGGAGCGCGCGGCGCGTCGGCGAGCTGCTGCCAGGCTCGCGCGGCGGCGGACGTGGAGGAGAAGGGAGGAGGAGCAAAAAGGGGGGAGAAGGAAGAAGAAACCGGGCTCAGGCGAAAAATAGGGGGAGCGGCGGCCGGTGTTTTGTGGAGATTGGGGTTTTGGAATTTTGCACTTTAGTCCTCGAAATTTTCTAGGGTTTACAAATAGATCCTTCTCCCATTTCATTTCTTCTGTTCTGGCCCTCCGGAAGTCCGATTTCATCGTGAAAAGATCCTACACATTCGTGTTGATGCGTACGTCTGTATGGAGCAGTCCAGATTTGTCGTTTATGCGCCTAGATCGCGCCGGCCTGCGGAAAAGCATAAAGAAATGTAAAATGATCCAAATTGAGCAATTAATTATAGAAAAGCGTGTAAATGGTGACAAATGGTCTTAAAATGTGAAAAATATGATGGTAAAATGATGGCAAAATATATGCAAAAATGACGCATGTCAGTTATGCACTTGGTCCTACAGGTCGGTATTTCGTATTGAATTTTCGTATACCGACCGTGTTCGACATAATTCCGCTCGAATTGGTTCGTTTTCGAAATTCTTGATATTCCGTAAGTTCGCGTTCGTTTTTGTGTCTGGCTTTACCGCTTTCACTTTTATTTTCGTATTCAAATGTAGAAATAGAAAACAGTTGAGGAGTTTTCCGACCGTTTCCGACCGTTTTCATCCCTAGATGTTACTTAGAGTTGCAAAGTGTAGAAGGCAAGTACGTGAATAGTTGGCTGCGGTTCTGCCATTCTCAGCTGCGGAAGGCTCAGGACGTACGCGCGCTCTTGATGTAACGATGTGTCGCAATCTCACGGTCCCAAAACTGGTGAAAACTTTTGGTAGTACGTGTTGCTCTCTAGCTCGCGACGAAGCTTCATATATGATATTTTAATACTATGTTTTTATAAGAGTGAAAATACTATTTTTTAATATTTATCACATGTAACTAAAAATTTATTCCCAAAATACATGCATAGCAAAATATATCATATGTTTTTATAGAATAGGAGGTGTTCCCCGTGCTACGGAGGTGGTGTGGGAGGGTGGAATCGGCGTTTGGTGGAGGGATTTCGCGGGGAGGGTGTCGCCGGAGGTGGGGACGATAGGTGAGACCGGCGGTGATTTAGGGGTTCTCGGCTTGATTGGGCTTGGTGAGAGGGAGAGCTGAGCGTGGGGAGCTCGAGTGTGTGCTCGGTGACCCTTATAGACGCGTGAGGAGGGCCGGCATCGGGGAGGTTGCTCGGGCGGTCACTTCGGCGAGCGGCGGAAGCAGGAGGTGCAGGTGGCAGGCCGAATGATGGTTTGCACCGCTCGAGGAGTGGCAGGGGAAGCTAGAGCCGCGCGCGCGGTGGCAGGCGAAGCTCGAGCCGGCGCTCGAGAGACGGGTTGCGGCAGCGAGGCGCGTTTGCAGAGCTCGGCGGGCGGACCGATGGCGAAGACCGGGGTCCGAGCGCCGAGGGGAGCGGATCGGGCTGCGAGGAGGCGAGCGCGGGGCGGGCGCGAGGCTGCGGCGAGAGAGAGAGCGAGCGCGGGATGAGGAGGAAGAAGAACGATGGCGGGGGGGGGCAGGGCGAGAGAGGAGGCGGGGTTGGGTGGGCCGACTCGGCTGGTCGACCCTCTCTCTCTTTTTTTGTTTATCTTTTTATTTGTTGTATACATTTGCATATGATTTATATATTTATTTTTGTTGCCCTTGTATGCTATTACTTTCAAAATGAAGCTTTTTATATTTTATTACCTCAGTTTTCTCTGAATTATCTTCTCATATTAGTATTTTAAAATTTTGAGTTTCCATTATTTACATATTCTCTTTATGACACTTCTAATTTTTATTTTTTGATCTTTCTTCACTTTTTTGAAATCTCAACCAATTTTTCCGAAAAATGCCACGAACACCAAATTCAAATAAATCATATTGAAAAAATAACTTAATAGCTTCCCATTTTTCAATTTTAAATTTTTGGGATGTTACAAACCTACCCCCCTTAAATTAATCTCGACCCCGAGATTCCGGTAGAGTAGAAAGAATGGAGGTGAGTTATACTGGCTAGCAATGGGTTTCGGGGTGTTGCTTGACATATAGTTCCTTAGCTCCACAGAGAGATAAAATTCTGCACAATAGGGGTTAGCACTTGGAGAAGTCAAAAGGGAAGAGAAAAACCTTGTCCCCCTAGATAGGTCGTAGACTTGCTCTTGACGTTGTTGTCTTCACGTTATCGTAGAACGGGGTAGTTGCATCATCCATTGGACATACGGTTGTAGCATTTCATATTGATAGGTGGGTAGCAATGGTCTGTGCCCTAGGAGTAGAGGGCCTTAAGAATGCTGAGGTGATGATGAACATATCTATATGGTGGTCTTTTGTCCTTATCACTACAAGACATCCGGTTCTGCAAATCTGCTCGTACTGGCTTAATTAGCTCTATGTCCAGGTTGTTGCATCTCCAAAGCATACATCGTGGTAGTGCTTTGACATTTTTGTCTCTCAATGCTACCCCCCTTAAATAAATGACAATTGTCATTATTCATCTATTGTATTCTTAGCACCTTGATCAACAACAGATTTGAGGAGCAATTCATGGGGCAAGGGTCTTGTCCTTCGCAGAAATAGGTGACCTTGCTCTGTAGGCTCTCCCCTGACGGGTGGTCTTCTTCATAGTGATGTCGTTTTCCTTAAATACTGAGAGGTTGAAAAGTCTTTGCTTCTTCTTGATTGCCCTGGTTTTGGGTTACTTATTATTTCGTTCCTTTGGATCCGATGGAGTTTTCAGCAAGAGGTGAGAGGGAATAGCATAAGGTAAGGATAGAATCGTGGGGATAAGGTAATCCAAACCCATTTTAATTTTTAAAAGAGCACGTCCAGAAAATTGGAGTGATACTGAGCCACACAAATTTTTAAAAACAAGTTTTTCCTGTGACTGCGAAATAGGGCGTTCAAGGCCAAGAAGACAGTGCACAGGCACCAACGAAAACCTTGCGACAATACAATGTCTACTCGGGAAAGCACACATAAGGGGCATAGGGTTTGTCTGCATAGTTCGTTTAAAACGAAACCACCTTATCTTCATGAATATCTTCAACGTTCCTAACTTTAAAATTTGGAGTAGGGGTACGAGAAGAGGATCAAAATTTTCCTTCTGAATTAATAGACAGAGAAGGGAAGTATTTGGGGTAATTCACGTTATTGTTTTGAATTCGGGATAAGAGAGCTCTAGAAGTAAAAATGGTTAAGGCAGCATGTAGGTGAGAGATAATCATCTAAGAGAGATGAGATTGAGCAATACTTCTTATAATTTTGGAAATATAGTTTTAAGAAATAATTCTAGTCATGAAACTAACGGCCAGGCTAACTAGGTCACGACCTGCAGTCGATATGCTCTGATACCATCCTCGTCGGACCAGATTTTATAATCCGGTTCTCATCGTGTTTAGCTGCACTATTCACGATCGATAGATAGTACACACGATTCTGATTATGAACATCAAAATACATATCATGCGGAAGCATAAATATAATAGTAAACTTACTCATGGGGTGATGAGGCGAAATCATTAAATTGCGGCGGAAGAGCGAAGCACATAGGTGGGACCTTCAGGACATGCCCACGAGACCAAGCGGAGATTCGCGACCTAGCCCTTGACATCTTCATCTTCTCGCCGACTTGTCCAATCTTGTTCTTGAGGTGAGGTAATTTGATTCCTGATTCTGAATTTTGTCGCAAAAGCGAGTGTGAGCACTCCAACCCCGTGCTCCGCAAGGCAATACACAGAATGCAAATAAATAGTATGCATGGCTTAACAAAGGAGAGGCTCGGGTTATTTTATTTTCCAAAAATCGCTTTTAGCAGCATTGTTATTATTTGATCGTAGTGTTATTGTTACTGCCTAAACTTCACACGGCGATTGCCATAATTGACTGAATCCACCAAGGACACACTTACCTTACTGATTGCTGTCTAAAACTCCAAACAGCGAGTGTCATCATTAATCATTTTGAATCCACCAATATCTTTTGTGTTCTAAATTTCTTATAATCCAATCTTGAAATTTCTATTCATCAACCCTTCATCTCTAAATTCCACTGATTAACTAACATCATTGATTTTAAATCCATCGAAATCATTCATATTCAACCCTTTTTGTTATTGATCCAAAACCATAATTCATTCTTCTAATAATCAATCTCATTTTCCATAATCTATCACTAACTAATTCACTAGTATGCCTCCACCAAATACATTAATGATCAAATCTACGACTCACTACTAGCATACATCCACCAAGAGTATCATTGATCAGATCTAGGATTCTCTATTAAATATCCACCAAGAATATCATTGATCGGTCTATGATTCACTATATATATATATATATATATATATATATATATATATATATATATATATATATATATATATATATATATATATATATATATATATATATATATCCACCAAGAATATCATTGATCAAGTTTAATCTCCTATAGTTATTTTCATACCTCCAAATTTCCAGAAAATCAATTCAGCCATCTAATGTATAATCCAATCCGATTAATTCCATTATCGCCAATATCTCCCAAGAATTTTAAATTATCAGTGTCATAATCCAGCAAATACCTTTATACTCCCTAATTCTCCAAAATCATTTAATTCATCTATTTAGCCTATATATTCATTTATGCTCCACCAATTTATTTCTCCTAGACTCCACACTATCTTTATCCCTCTTGTGATCAATCATGAATCCACCAACTTCTTTATGTGATTACCATAAACAGCCATCTTCCCTTTCCTACGACTCTATTTATGCTTCCTGACATTTTATTTGTGAGCAATGCTACCATTATTTAAAAATATAATACATAGAAATTTCCTGAGACCTAGCAGTTTTGAACAAAATCATAATGTTCAAGAAAATGCAATAATAATAGCGATCCAGATTCTATCCACCGTTACATGGCATCCGCACCATATAGCATCTTTCAGCATTATAGCCGCTTAACTTACCACTGGGACGACACCCTGGACAATTCAAATCAGGGCTTTCCACTGCCCTTCCACTTTTCCAATTCCACCCACAAAGTTTTTGAAATAGAACTATATCTGGTTAAGTTCCCATGTCCGCCCTTAACCGTGGGCATGGCTATTCGAATAGTTTTGACTCTTTCACCACAAGAGACGATCAACTCATTGCCCCACACGATTCCTTAGAAGTGTGGTTGAGCAGACCATCACAGTGACTTTTCAAAGTATCTAGTCCCTTTTCTCATCCACCTTATGGGAGCGCCCACTTGCGGTGGGTCCCATCTATCTTGCGGATGTTTTTCCCCTACGATTACTAACGCAGCCGGACTTCTCGACTCCACGCAACACTTAGAACATCTGGAAAAACTTCACCCTACACTGTAGTGTCCCTTGAGCCCCCTTGCCATAGCATATCCACTTCTATCCACTACAGGTGGGATGAGTCCAGGGTTTCGATAAATTTACTTAGCCAAGTTGTATTTCTGGACTTGTGGTTGCCTTTATTTTACGGGAGGTCATGACAAGATTCGGTCCTTAGTGGTATCAGGCGGTCTATCACTAACCCACTTTGTGCATCCACCGCACCACACTCACACCCTCGAACCATCCGCCCAGATATATAAGCAAGTTGGGGTTTTGGGAATATAAAATAATCTTGTCCAAATATATACCAGTCATTCCCAGCATGACTGTCCAAACCAATTTCTCATGATTAAAAATGACAATGATGCTTGGGGCATTTCAGCGCCCCCTGAGTATCTATGCAGTACTAAGCATAGTATATAATTACAGACTTATTTTTTGAAATGTTACTATTATAATTTTGCTAGGGTGACAAGATTCACACATTCAAATATTACAAAGGAGGGGTAATATTATTCAAGGTAAACAATGGGTATATAACTAGAATATTAAATTAAACATATATTTGCATATAAAATAACAGTATGCAATCTGATAATTTAAGACAAAGTAATTTGCAGAAAATGTAGGTTCAACATGATCAAAGTATTGACTCGCCTGGCGCGGTTTACCGTGGTCTTGAGCTCACACAATGCTTTCTCTTAAGCTTTTGGGTCTCTATCTTCTTCTTCACTTCGAGCTTGATCTCGTTTGGTCCACTGAATCTTCACGACTCCAATATCTAATTACGTGATAAACGACTGAATCCAAATAAAAGCAAATAACTCAAAAGATCCAAATAAATCCAGATAAACTTAATTTAAATTTATTATAATTTAGTGGGTGATTTGAGGCACGGTTGCGGTAGGGTAGGAGGACTTCTTTTTATTAACAATTTCTTTTATCATTTTTGTATTTATCAAGGAAGTTCTATGAGTTAGGTTAGGCCTATGACTTGGTGTACGACTTTAGCTAGGTATTTGTCAAGGCATATATGTTAATATTATAAGCAAAGGTAAGCTTTATTGTATGTGGATATTTAACCTAAGTCAATATATTTTATTATCTGATTATGACCTTAATTAATGATTTAGTCTATTTTAGTTATCCACATAATAAGTAAATAGTAAGTAACCTTATTTATCTCCTAATTAATTTTTTCTACATTCCCCTAGATTATTTCCAAATTATCCAAAATTTTCACCAGAATTTCATATGAGCTCTAAAATTCCTGGTTTTAGTTCCATTGGATAGATCTTGAATTTAGATTAATTTAGAAATTTGTCTCATTCAATTTGGAGTTAAAATGAGGAAGTTATGCCCATTTAAAGTGTTCAATCTAATTTAAATCCAGAAAAGAATAAAATTTTGACAAGTGGGTCCCACTCCCTATTTTTAATTTATTTTTATTTCTATATACTGTGCCTATGACAAATGGGCCCGGCTATCATTTAATTAGATTTGGCATGGCCCACATGTCAGTGAGAATGTCTTGTGCTAATCCCTCATTTAGTATTTATGGATGTCATTAATCCTTAATTTCTTATCATTAGCATTAACTATGTCGGAACAGTAATTACATCCTAATTAATTGTGCATTATTTACCGGCTAAACAGTAATTTCCCCATTTTTTAATTCCTTAATCCCCTTTCATTGTTGCTTCTAGCAAAATGGGTGAAAATCCTAAATACGCTTGCGGCCAGGGAGATTCGAACGCGTGCGGGCGTGGTGAGAATGCATGGGGTAAACCAGTCAAGCCTCAGGTGTTACCTGCCCGGTGGGAGGGGATTTGTGCTAATGAACCGAGCGACGGGGGTGTGAAGTAGAGGCGGCCGGCGGCGGTGGTGCCGGCGGCGAGAGGCGGCCGAAGAGGTGTCGGGGAGGGTTAAAACGCGTTGCCGATGCTACGGTGGTGTCGGAGGTGAAGTCGGCGGGGACCGGGGACCTTCGGAGCGGGCTGGCGGCGTGCGGCGGCAGCGGCTCAAGGAGGCACTTCGGCGCCGGCGAGCTGGGGTCCACGGGGTGCCCGGGCGAGACTGGGGATGTGTTCCCCGTGCTACGGAGGTGGTGTGGGAGGGTGGAATCGGCGTTTGGTGGAGGGATTTCGCGGGGAGGGTGTCGCCGGAGGTGGGGACGATAGGTGAGACCGGCGGCGATTTAGGGCTTCTCGCTTGATTGGGCTCGGTGAGAGGAGAGGCGAGCATGGGGAGCTTCGAGTGCGTGCTCGGTGACCCTACGCGCGTGAGGGCCGACATCGGGAGGCTGCTCAGCGGTCACCGGCGAGCAAGGAAGCGAGAGGTGCGGCGGCAGCCGAATGATAGTTTGCACCGCCGAGGAGTGGCAGGGAAGCTAGAGCGCGCGGTGGCGCGAGCTCGAGCCGTGGCGCTCGAGAGACGGGTTGTAGTGCGAGCGCGGTTTGCAGAGCTCGGCGCGCGCGGACCGATGGCGAAGACCGGGGTCCGAGCGCTGGGGAGCGGTGGCTGAGAGGCGAAGGCGAAGGGCCGGGCGCGAGCGAGGCGCGCCTGAGAGAGAGAGCGGAGCGGGGATGAGGGAGGAAGAAGAACAGTGGCGGGGTCATGGCAGAGTGAGGAGAGGAGGCGGGGTTGGGCTGGGCCGACTCGGCCTGGTCTGACCCCCCCTCTCTCTTTTTTTGTTTATCTTTTTATTTGTTGTATACATTTGCATATGATTTATATATTTATTTTTGTTGCCCTTGTATGCTATTACTTTCAAAATGAAGCTTTTATATTTTATTACCTCAGTTTTCTCTAAATTATCTTCTCATATTAGTATTTTAAAATTTTGAGTTTCCGTTATTTACATATTCTCTTTATGACACTTCTAATTTTTATTTTTCGATCTTTCTTCAATTTTTTGAAATCTCAACCAATTTTTCCGAAAAATGCCACGAACACCAATTCAAATAAATCATATTGCAAAAATAACTTAATAGCTTCCCATTTTTCAATTTTAAATTTTTGGGATGTTACACATAACCTATGGGAGGAATTCAAGACATACGATAAGGCGGCGAAGAACCTCCAGAAGCTCACCATATTCAAGCAGTTCTGCCTAGTGGTGATCAGGTACCTCTACTTCACACGAATTGCCATGTTGGCCTTCGCAACTATGCTCAGCTACAAGTATCAGTGGGTGGTCAACGTCATCGTCGAGATGGCTAGCCTGGCCTTTTATGTGTTTGTGTTCTACAACTTCCAGCCAGTGGAGAAGAACCTGTACTTGTGTCGTCGATGAGGAAGAGGAGGCTGCCTGTGGGCAGCTTCAACTGGAGGGCATGTTTGAGATCTAAGGCATAGATGTGTATAGTATGGGGACGTTTCTATCTCCCTAAGTTTTGTACTTATGCTACTAAAGGTGAAGATTACACTGAGTAGTTATATTTGAAATGATAATTTTGTTAGAAACAAATCGTTAGGTAGTTTTACAATATTAAAAAAAATTCATAATTTGAATCTACAAGTTCAAATTTTCTTCAGTGGTGGGGATTTACAAGTCCTAACTACAAATTAAAACATGTACATAGCTAAATTTTAGAATAAAAATTAGATGAAAATTAGCAATTGAATTTGTATGTGAATTCTACCCTAAAACTAAGATAAAAAAATAGCAACAAAAATTAACATAAATTCGGAATTAAAAACAAAAGGAAATTAGCAATGCGATTTTTCATACGAACTCCAAATTAAAATCCATACAAAGCTGAAATTTGGAGTAAAAATTAGATAAAAATTAGTAGTTAGATTTGTATCCAAATTCTAATCTAAAACTAAAATTGAAATTGAATAAAAAATAATAGAAAAAATTAATATAATTTTGGAATGAAAAATAAAAGGAAAGTAAAAAAATTCATTTTAATGTGAACTTCAAATAAAAAAACCACTGCATAGCTAAAATTTGGAATAGAAATTAGATGAAAATTAGAAGTTCAATTTGTATCTAACCTACAACTAAAATTCCAAATTAAATTAGAATAAATTTGAGATTAAAGAAAGAGTCCATATCAAATACAATAAGAAATAACCTAAATTTGAAATAAAAATTACTAGCTGGATTTATAAATGAATTCTAACATAAAAACTAAAAAAGAAAGTCTATAAGAAGTGCAATCCAAAAATATGCAAATTTAGAATAAAAGTCAAAGAAAATTAGCATTTGTTTTTTTAATTCCAGACTAAGTAAAAAATAGAAAATTTGGTTTTATTGAGAATTAAAATTTCAAAAATATTGTAGTTTGAGAAAAATAAAATAATATAATGAATTTATATATATATATATATATATATATATATATATATATATGTATGTATGTATGTATATATATATATATTAGGAATCAAAATCCATTATATAATAAAAATCGGTGATAGGTAGTTTACGATCGCTAAGAAAAAAGATAATTGTTAAAAATACTCACAAAAACAAAAAACATTATGACCATTTGTTTGGTAGATATCCACAGGATGGAGGGATTGAGAGTGAGATCATTAGTAGGTATTCACTCGGCTATACCGATATAAGCTATATGATGTGTGTTATGTGCATGTTGTATAGATAAACATTGCAATAGTGAAAAACGCTAATTGTATAAATGGAAAATGTTGTGTAATATTATATTTACTGTTTGTTGTACAAGTATTTTGGTCAAAAAGTATCTAGGAAAGAAAGTTTTGATCACATGTGACAAGTATTGAGAAACAAATTGAGTATTTTTTTTTCTTATAATATATAATATTAAAATATCATAAATGAAGTTCTACAACAATCTTTTTTTTCAAAAATCAAAATTATATATGTATTGTCATATTATTTTAAGAATGATATTCACGCAAGTCCATAGACCACTTTGCTAGTAAAAAAACTAAAAGACAAAAAACTAGAAACAAGAGCAGCTCGTCGGAGGAGGGCCTTCGTCTGTTGGAGGAACGGACTTACGGCAACTTGTCGGTGGAGAGCAACAGGTCGACGCATTCATCGGCTGCTGCCGCATATCACACATTCACACTCCAAACGATTCGATTTATCTGTACTGGTACCCGAGCGCCTGTGGGAGAGAACTCCTCTAAGGTCTGACCCCATAACCTCTCAATAGGGACTGACTTGGATATGCTACACGTCGCGCGCACGAATCTCGAAGCCCGCTCCACCCAAAGCCGAGCACACGCAGCGGCATCCTCCCACCTCTCTCTCTCTCTCTCTCTCTCTCTCTCTCTCCTCTCCTCTCCTTGCCATGGGCAACTCCCTCGCCTGCTTACTCGCTCGGCGCCGCGCCTGTGGCGGCCCCGAGGCGAGAGGGCGGGCGCCCGGGCCCCAAAATCCAGGGCCCCCCATATACTATGTAGAGTATATACATGCAACAAATAGAATGCATGGTTAAATACTTTAATACTTATAGAAATGAAGGGTTCGCTTTGAGTATGATCATTGCCAAAGATATTGCAGCTCAAATGAATGTAGAGCCATCATTTCGATTAAGCGGCGTGTTCTTAGGAAGAAACAGATTTGATGAAATTGATTGTGATGAAGCGTTTTGCAAGTGAGAAGGAATTTGAAGTTAATTATTTTTTTGTTATAGTTGATATGGCAATCAATTCATTGAAAAGTAGATTTCAAGAACTCCAAACATTCGGAAGTATATTTGGATTTTTAATGAGTTCAACAACATTGAAGTCATTGGATCGAACTGAATTAAAAGAATGTTGTACAAAATTTGCAGAAATTTTCTCTCTAGATGGTTCCTCTGATGTTGAGTTAAATGATCTAATTTCTGAGTTAAGTGTTATGCAATTGACTTTATCAGATAAACCAATGTCTGCTATGCAGATCTTTGAGTTTGTCAGAGAAGCGGATTGTTATCCTAATATTTCTATTGCTTATCGGATTTTATTTAGTATGCCTGTGACCGTGGTATCAGCTGAAAGAAGTTTTTCAAAGTTGAAATTGTTGAAGAATCATTTAAGGTCAACAATGTCTCAAGAGAGGTTAAACGGTTTGGCAACTTTATGTATTGAGAAGAAATTATTGGATGGGATTGATATCAATACCATCATCAATGACTTCGCATCTAGAAATGTTAGAAGAAATTTTAAGGTAATATCTATGAACTCTTTGATGTGAATTTTTCTTTAATTAAGTGTTTGTTGGTAAAATTAGATAGATATAGATATATATATATATATATATATATATATATATATGTAGATTTATATTTAGATATTTATACTAAGGCCCCTATTTCTAGTTTCGCCCTGGACCTCTAAAATCCTAGGACCCCTGCCGCCGCCGCCGCCATGTCGCTCCCGCCGCGCTCCCCTCCGACCCCGCCTACGACGAGGGCCTCGGCCACCCCTTCTCCGCGGACGACCTGGTGGCCGACCTTGAACCCGTCGGAGATGCCGACAAACACCCAGCCGCGCTCCTCCGACACCACGATGTGGACGCGGTCCTCGCCGGCTTTCCCCTGCGCCCACTGAAGACCGTCGGAATCGCCGCCGCAGGCTGCGCCGGGAGATGGAGAAGGTCACCTTGTGAGCTGCGACCTGCCGCAGCTAGCGCGCGCTCACTCACGTCGCTACGGTTCGTACGTCCGAGCAATGGACCGCAGGAGAAGCCATTGACGTTCGAGCTCGTGTCGCATACTTCGCATGCCGATCAAGCAGCGCGCAGAGCTCAACGTGGGGCATACGCTCAAGAAGAGATGCAGGACCTCGGCATTTAGCGGTGGCCGCACCGCAAGGTGAAGAGCCTGCAGACGCTCATCAAGAATATTCGGTGTTCTTTTCTTCATTTCTTTGTCTTTAACACGTTCAGTAGTTCTATTTTTTTAATACATCGTTTCTATTTTATTCCAACTTGTAAAATTGCAAGACTAAACATGAATTTCATGGTCCGCAGGAACTAGGAAAGGAGACTGGGAGATGAAGATTGGACTAGGATTGTTGTAGAGATGTTGCACAAACGAAGAAGTTGATGGAGGAGAGACCGATGTTATGCTGGACGAGAAGACGAAGATATTAGGCAAAGCGTGCTTCAAGGAGAACTTCAAGAGGAGAAAGCTCATGGCACTTGAAGGATGATGGGGATGTATCAAGATGATCAAGTTATTGATGACCATCAGGGGCAAATATCGATCTCGACTACATTGCGGGTTTGAGCATAGGAGTTTTGTCTGATCTAATGTGTCGTTCGTAGTATAATCTAGTCAGCCTTTTGTGTTTGACCATGGCAGAAAGGTAGGAGTTTTTGCTGTATATAATCTCCCCTTGCCAACTATCCCCTCATCGTGACAGTAGCTGTTTTTTGCTGCATATATTTTCAGGCACTACCTGTTATGCGAGCAATTGTTTCTCTCTTTTTTTCTCATCAAAATTTCAAAACAGTCTATCCTTGCACATTTGATCCTAAATTATGCTCCTCGTTAAACACTTCTGCTATCGTGGAAGAAGGTAGACTAGTGTAAGTCTATCCATTCGCAAATTCAGAATTGCTTGAAGAACAATTGAGCCATTTCATTTTGTTCATCGCTAAATCGACACACATGAATCAAAACATGGAACTTTATGCCACATTCATTCGTATCGAAGATTGGTGTGCTCCAATAACCCAGTAGAAGTGCTCAAGTCCGAACATCACCATATGTTCTACAAGAAAATCACAAGATCGATCGGTTCATCAAGACACGCCTTTTGATCGACACAACCTTTCTCTTGTCCATCTCGACGCACGTTGGTCCAAATCCATTTGATCACCGCAAATCTCTAGTATAGCTATCCACCGCACTGAATCAAACACCTCACGAACCGCGGCGACGTGAGTGAGCGCAAGCGCTAAGCGCGGCAGTCGCAGCTCACAAGGTGACCTTCTCCATCTCCCGCGCAGCTCGCGCGCGATTCCGACGGTCTTCGGTGGCGCAGGGAAAGCGGTGAGGACCGCGCCCACATCGTGGTGTCTGAGGAGCGGGGCCGGGTGTTTGTCGGCATCTCCGACGGTTCAACGTCGCGGCGCCGCCTTGGCGCGGCCACCGTGTCGTCCGCGGAGAAGGAGTGCCGAGGCCTCGTCGAGGCGGGTCGGAGGAGCGCGCAGGGCGATATGGCGGCGGCGCGCGCCGTAGCGTTGCGGCGAGGAGTTGCCCATGGCAAGAGAGAGAGAGAGAGAGAGAGGTAGGAGGATGGGCTGCGCGTGCTTGGCTTTGGGTGGAGCGGGCTTGAGATTCGGCACGCGACGTGTAGTGCATCCAAGGTAATCCCCATTGAGAGGTTATGGGGTCGACTCACAGAGTTCTCTCCGCACGGTGACGGATCTCAAATCTAATCTAAACTAATAATCCACCAGTTCAAATTATTTTACATCCACCCAACAATTACCGCTCCACGCCATGACCTTAACTACGCCCACACCACAATATGCACCCATAATTACACCATCATAAAAACGTCGCACTGCATTAACTCTCCTCCATTCTCTCCTTACCCAACCATATCCGACGGTCATCCTTCAATGGATCTGCAGCACCTTCCACCCCGCGCCTCGCTGACTGCGCTGCGCCGCCCTCCCTCCGCCTCCCCCGCCTCCTCCTCCCCGCGCCTCCTCCGCTCCTCCGCCTCCCACGCCTCCCCGCGCTCCCCATCCTCCCGCGCGCCTCCTCCTCCGCCTCCCCCTCCTCCCCGCGCCTCCTCCCTCCGCCTCCCCCTTCCTCCCGCCCCGCCTTTAACCCTAGCCCCGCTTCCTCCTCCTCCCGCGCCGCCGCGCCACCCCGCCCCGCGCCTCCTCTCGATTTCTCCCTCGCCTCCTCCCGCCCCTCGCGCCGCCTCCTCCCCGCCCGTGTCGGCGACCGGAGCGACGGTCCACGTGAGGCGCAGCGGGTCGGGAGGAAGACGGCGCCGCAACGACCGCGAGCGCCGGATCGAGCTCGATCGGTTCCCGACACGGGCGCGCCCAACCCACCTCGCCGCTCCTTCCTCCCGACGCCTCCGCTCTCCAACGCCTCTTCGAGATCTCTCCGCCTCATACGCGAAGAGAAAATATTGCATTGATCTATGAGGAGAAGGTGGAAGGGCCGTTGATGTCGGTGAGGGATGGTGGTGGCGGCGACGCCGCCGCAGACGATGGAGGCGCCACATGGCGGGCGACCATGCTCGCGACTCGCCGCGAGTAAGAGCCATGGTAACATGGAGGAATGGTCACCATCTCGGGATCCTTCGACCACCGCCTCACCGCGCCGAGGCCGCCATGCGCCCCACCCAGTCCCCATCCCATCCTTCCTAGTTGGATTATTTTTGTTTGATTCGCAAAATTTGAGAGAGGCTGATTTGTATAGCCCGCACGATTCTGAATTTGGCTCGCAGTGAGGACGACGCGATCCGTGGCGCATGAGAACATAGACAAGACGCTCAAGGCGCCGACCGCATCCTTTCAAGTTTGACCTTGCCCGCGGTGCGTGTACTAATTCACCGTGAAATTGCCAACATTTTAGCTGAATTTGGTGGTGAATTTTGTATGTTTGGGTTGGAAGAGGTTGTGGCATTGTGTGGATCTGGAGGGGATCTGGAGGTTGTGCCGGGTTGTGACATTGATCTAACGATTGTTAGGATTCCAACCTTTTCTACTTAATATTTCTCAAACTGCATCGATTGCCTTTTTTCCATATTTGGTCTCAGAATTTGACAGAGAAGATAGAAGAACAGCTGCATATTTTAGAGGATCTGTCTCCTGATTGGATATCTAAGAAGGTGGTACATGGTGGAGAAATTCTTTACAGGCAAGTTGCATCTGATGTCTATTAAGCATAGAAATCATTTGCATAATTTTCCTTGTTCTGATGTCTATTAAGCATAGAAATTCTATTAAGTATTGACGCAAATTTTACCCATGGGCAGCATTAAACAAATACCAGATCAGAAGTCGGTTCGGGAAAGACTCGTAGAAGCCATATGAGATAACTGTGATCTGTGCAAAGCTGAAGAATCTACAAAATTTGTATGTACTACTGATATTTCAGCATGGAACTCTGTATTGTTTGCCGACTTAGCATCATGAAATCCTCTGGATTGCTCTCTTCTGCTTTTACTTCAAATGTTGAGCAGCAACAAGAGCAGATGATTATTCTCCATGCATTTTTACTGTCCCTTGATTTAACTGGTCTCTGTCCGGTGTGGTAGGTTTGCCAGTTTTTGTTGCCCATCAGTTTGGGTAGATTAACGGGGCGTATTGGATGTAACGTGCATCTGCTCATCAGTAGTTTCAATGTGGCTGATTGTGTTAAGCTATATGTTGCGGTCTAATTGCTGTTTAGATTAGTTATTTGAGTGCCGCATATATGCGACTTTGAAATTCATATGCCTCCATTTTTTTCTGTTGCAACAACCAAATGAGCAATGTCTTGCTATTTAAACCATCCATGATTTTATCCTTGCCGCTTGTTTACCATCCATTGTTTCACTTGATTGCAGCAATTTCGGTTGTACAACTATTGATTGATTTCAGAAAGTTATTTTCTTTGAGGTATGCATGCAATAAATAATCCGGATGCTTATTTCATGTACTATCTCAGTGCTATTATAGTGTGGTCGTATTTCAGTCTTGTCCGAATCGTAGATGTGGATGTTAGCTTCCCTTGCGAACATGGTAATCCCACGGTACATCGTAATCTGCAGTGTTTCTTACTCTCCATGTGTGAAACAAAACAATCATTGATAGTTCTTTCTATAAGTCTTCATTGCATCTTGTTAGAGGCATCCTTACAAAGAATCTGTAAATCCTTGAGGTTTTCTTAAGCATAAAGCAAATAATTAATAGAACTTAAAACAATATGTGTAATATGTCCGATACTCGATGTATTTCATACGCCCTTACTGTGGTTCAAGCAAATGTTGGAAAATCTTCATTTATCGTTGCTTTGCTAAGTATGCCCTTCCATTCTTGAGATCATGCTCTTCTTTATGTGCAGTCTTTATGGGGCATAAAATGTGATCTTAACTATTTTCAGGAAGAATATAAATTATCAAAAGCAACAAAAATATAAGAGTCCTGACTGGTGTAGCAATGCATTGAAATAAATAGATTAGTACAGCCATACAGGCATCTTTGGGAGCATCAAAGGGCAATTTGTTTTAGCTGGGGTGGGCTTGCGAGTTGATTTGGTTCCTTGGTTTTGTGATTTGGTGCAGGTGGGATCATGCCGGTGCCACGTTCGCCATCAGAGTTGCTTAGTGAATAGCTCGATAGTGTGAATGTATCATGTGGTATGCTTCCTTCTTATTCTTGGTGTTCATGGAATAGTAAGTTCATGTTTGGAGCCGCTAATTTTCATGGATATAACTCAATAGATTCGCAAACTG
The DNA here is from genome assembly GCA_036346575.1 of Dendrocalamus sinicus. Lineage (NCBI taxonomy): Eukaryota > Viridiplantae > Streptophyta > Magnoliopsida > Poales > Poaceae > Dendrocalamus > Dendrocalamus sinicus. Next base: position 12,189,397 of record CM070666.1, on the reverse strand, counting down.
CTTGATTTATGGTAAAAATGTTACTTGACAAAGATAACATTTAGTTTCGAGATAACTTTAGTTTATCAATCAGATGCCCTTGTATGTGTGATGATTTTATGATTATGTCATTTGTGCTTATTGTAAAAGAGACGGTGCCATGGACACCTAGCTACTTGTCATTAGTGACCAATGTGCAAAAATTTTGCTACGCTTGCAATTGGAATCATTAGATTTTTATTGAATGCTTAATGGGGATAAGGGTGTAGTAGTGTAGATCACTCTTTAGACTCGAGGGTATTTGATGTGGTCCGAAGATTGATTGATCTTTCATCTTTGTGTGGGTTGGTTTTGTTCGAGACATGTGCATTTTTGGCCGCCATCAAGTCTCATCCATTGTTTGTCTTAATGTAACAATGCCCTTTTCCCCATTGTTAATTTGTCATGTGTTTTCTAATTGGTATCTGCTTGTGAATCGATGCTGGGTTTGTTCAAAGAAAGCCTGATCGTGGTGATACAACATTGTCAATGAGCTTTTTTGACAAAATCACTCGCTGGAGTGTTGTTGGAATTCAAGGTTTGTTGGCCATGACCATTTTCCAAATAATGTGGTGGCTATCAGTAAGTTTAAAATTTTCCAACATTTTGCTGATATTCATCATGCAATGTGAATGCAATAATGTATGGTTCAGACCTGCTAAAGTAATATAGACATGGAACCTGTTGGTGTTCTTCACTACCAGCATTACCTTTTCTGGCATCCTTTTTTTTGTTGTTATATTGTTGCTGATATTTATTTGAATTTGAATGGATTTTCTTCATTGATTGTGTTGGTTATGGGCAAAACAATAGAGATTGTCTGTCTCAGAGTGATCTGCGACAACTAATTTTCTTGTGCTAACTCTTGTGTCTACAGTGAACATGCTGAAGGAAAGAAACAAATCATATAGAGCTATAAAGTTTGTTGACATAAGCTTGAAAGATTACTCTCGGAGGACAATCGTGGTCTTGATTATGAAACTGTGTGTATTACTTTGTAGTACCGATTAACTTGCTACTTACTTTCAGGCTCGCTTATAGGAAGGAATGATATTTGTATTGTTTGAAGATTTATTACCATAATGTCCAAAATCCCCATGATCTGTCTGATTTCTTAAAGGCTACTGGTACAAAACATACTTAGCAATAGTAGTGATACACATGTAGACCATCTCTAGCAATTTTTGGTATGCACCAAATACTGTAATGAATTTCTCCATGTGCATTGTCCCCAAAAAATGATGTGTTTTTCCCTTATCAGGTTGATTTTGAATCTTTCATGGATGTCATTTTGTACTATTCATTTTCTGTTACTCCAATTACTTAAGTTTGTTATTTCTTGATAGTGCTTAATTAATTACTTGTTTCCTGCAACCAAGTTGTATGTTAATGTTATATTTCATGGCCAATTCGGTAAATATAAGAGGTGCTAAGCATAGTATACATTTGTTTGTCTTTTAAAATAAACTTATTTTCTTTTGTGCCATGGGAGGATACATGCTATTCTTTCGAGATGGAACTGTGGTCACAGATGTTGAGATATACCCAAGGCGGGATTAGTTCAAATATGTCACATCTCCACTCCCTTTATTATAAACCCATTGTGTCTATGATTACACTTTCCAATTAAACAATACCTTAGCAACTTCTTATTCTTAGTGATTTTGGCCCGTACACCTAGCAACCGAGGACCACCTAGGCCCTCGCTAGTGTTATTGACATACTTGATATATTTCTGAAACCACTTTACAATTTTCCGTCATTTGTCAAGTTGCAAAGTGGATATTATGTGACGAAACCACACAAGATGGTAGATTGGTGGGTGAAGTATCATTTATTATTGTTGCTACTTTTGCAACTAACTATATATTCTTGCCATCTTGATCAACCTACATTATGCACTTTGTCAGATTCGCTTCTAAAATAATCAGATACAGATGTAAATATTTGTCTTGACATAATACCTATAATATTTACTGTGACACAAAATTCTCTTCAGTTTTGAGGCATCTGTCAATGTAAACCGTAGTACAATAATTGTTCCACTGGTAGCTCGCGAAGAAGGTTGGGAAGCATTCAGAATGTCCGATGGAAATAAATAATGAAGCTTCCGATTCTATGTCATACCAAATCACCCAAATGAGGTACAACAAAATTAGCAGATTTTTAATGTATTTATGGAGTCTCTAGACTCAAATGACATCATTATTAAATCCTCCTTACATTGTATTGGTCAGCAAAACATGGAACCTCGAGCACCTTCCCGGCCTTTCGATGATGTGGGTGCTGGATTTATAGCTAGACATGGCAGCCAATCTGCTTCGGGCCGGAGGTAGATGTTGAACGCTTGGTTGATCTCGCCTCCTCGTGAAGAAATTAGTGGGATGGGCATGTCTAAGGTGATCGGGGCAGATCGTAAGAGGTTCTTCTTTGACTCGGGCAGCAACAACAGGGCCATTATTTGAGGATTTCTGAGGTATCCTATTCTTGTCCATAACGTGTGATACCGATAGATCTACCCGCTCATCGAGTAAGGGCTTGTTCTTACCGCTTGCAAAATTGCAGTGGTGGAGTGATCGTTCACAATAATCTTGCCGCTTTCGTTTGAAGCAGTTCCATGAAATGGTTGGCCACTTTGTAGATATATAATGAAGGACAAAGCTTGAAGGAATGACAGCGTGAACGCAGTGCATTGTCGAGCCCATCGAGAGATGTTAGCTCGACCATGGCCTTTCTTGTTATGCCTCCTCTAGGTTTGTCATGTGGTTTGTGTAGATAACGCAGATTAATTCATCCGTGGGGATAATAATGTTTTCTCTTTCTTTTCTGAATTCCATGGTGAGGATTGATTTGTTTGGGACTTCTTCTCACGAGGAATAATAAGAAGCATATTGTTCGTGGGGTGGTATAAGTTGGTTATTACCGTATTTTTAGCCCGTTTCCATGCCTCTTACCGAGATCTTTGAGGGTAGGAATAGGATTGCTTGGTTGGGCTTGTGTGGTATAATTGCCAAGATCTCGCATTGTGAGTTCTTTCGCTTTCATCAAGCGTGTTTTAAAATTTCAAAGATACGAGATGTATCCACTATAGAATCTTTATCCTCGGAAGGCATTCGTATCATTCTATATATTCTATATTTCTATAATACAATGTAATTTGGACTTTGGGATGGCTGGTTGCACTTTGCATTGACTTAAAATGGCATTCGTATCATTCTATATATTCTATATTTCTATAATACAATGTAATTTGGACTTTGGGATGGTGGTTGCACTTTGCATGGACTTAAATGATCAAGTTGCATTCTTTTGAGTTAGAGAATGCAGACAAATGACTTAAAAATCCTCATTTCGGTATCTTTTTTCTAGAAATGAAGATGTCTGCTTTTTATCAAAGAGTTGGAGAAGTATAAACACACAAATAGCTTATCGTGTTTGCTCGCAGTTGTCCGGACTATCGATACAACTAGCTTCATAGGCGCGCGCAACGCCGCGCCAGCCACCGTGTGTACCGAAGTACAAGAGGCGATGATCCGCGAGGAGTTTTTTTAAAAAAAACCGAGGGCACATGCGTATTTTCGAAAAAGCTAAAGGGTTTGTTCGTAAAAATCGAGGACCCGTATGTAACTAAACGAGGACCGTGACGCAATTTAGAAAACCGGGCGCTATCCGCAAATTGGAGGGGTGTTTTCAGAAAAAAAGCGCCGCAAGAAAAAACGCCAGGGACCTTTTCGCGAGGAAAAAGGACCTCAACGTAATTTCTGAAAAATCGAGGGAAAGCGCCTCCCCCGGCCGTACGCGAATTGCGCCGACACGCGCCGCCGAGGAGGCCCGCAGACGTGGGGACTCTCCGCGGAGAGTCCCCGGGAAATATAGGCTGAATATATAATGCATTAAGGAAGTTTCAAGAAGAAAAGTATGTTCTTCGGAACTATCTCTGCCAGACTGCGATTGACGCCGCTGAGCAAGGTGATTATGAGGAAGTTCGTCGGCTATTGAAAGTTATGGAACATCCATATGATGAGCATCCCGAATGGAGAAATACGCACGGGTGCCACCACCGCATACAGCTTGGAGTGGGCATGTTGTCCCGCTCGTCATGAACCCAACACCAGCTATGACCAATATGCTACGTTGTATTTTTTTCTTTTGGCTGTATAGGAGGTTTACCTTTAAGCTATAGTGTTTGAAGCATCACCGTTATTTTATGGTGTGCCAGAACATAGTTGTGATATTATCCTCTTGTTGTGTGAGCGAGTTCAGCGAAGAGTTGGGAATTGCAGCACCACCACACCCAATTTTCTCGAGATGGTGACTTGTCGTGGAAGCCACTTGTTTTCAGATTTTCACACGCATATGAACACGAGACGTTTTCAGCTGTCAAACTGATGTGTCCAGCAACATGAGAGGTGGTTTCTTCAAATTCTTTTGTTTTATTTTTTACAAATTTAATCTTGTTTTATATTTTACCGTAACATTAGCATGGACACACCCCACGAATTTGATTTAATAATGCATGGGAATATTTTCTCTATGATTGCCGAGCAAGGATAAAGGCTGAGGAATCCACCGAGCAAAGAGAAGAAAGGAATAAAAGGCGCCGGGAACAACGAGTATTGAAGAGGACAGAATCATCAACACATACTATAGGACCTGATCATGGTATTGCTTATTTATTATTTAATAATGGTTCCTTTGTTATTTGAAATGTTACTCTTTATTAAGCAATAGTAATTATGCCCGGACAATGAAAAATTAATATTTCATCCTGCTCCATGATAGGTATTATACACATGTTGCATGTATTATGTGGAAGCACCATATCATACACATGTGGTCATCTATATTTCAGCGTTCATTGACTTGTAACTGAACTTTTGCCATTTGGATGTCTTCAATTATTTGTAGTGACTGACCAAAATAATCTGATGTATATGTCTGGCTTTCATTCATGGATGGACTTTGTTGCTAGCAGCAACCCAATTATCCAAACAAAACATGTATGGCCATTCAAAAATTGGCTTTGACAGCAGGGAACAAAACATGTATGGCCATTCAAAAATTCATTTGGTTGATTTCGTGTGCATCTCTAAAATGTCGCCGTGGCGTTAGCACGGGTACTATACTAGTAAAATATAATATAAGTTCAAAACTTAGAAACTTATATACATATATGTAGGAAAGTTTCATGTATAATTTGCATCAAATCAACACTGACAGTCTTATCACATATATTCTAGCAATGCACAGAAAATTCTTGAAGTAACGTATACTTGTATCTATAATTTTATCCATAAAAAAACCCACCAACTCAAGAAGTAGGGAGATTGACGGTAGACTTACCATCACCATCATCAAATTTTTCTTTATAATAGTAAAGATACTGAAGAATGACAATCGTTTGTTGTGCCCGTATCTGCCGATCCGCTCATGGTATAGACACCGTCATTGTACGATCGTGTCAAGAATTATCCCGTAGAATATTTTTCATGTGTGCATGTTTGGACTTTTTGACTCTATTTTGGTTGTTCATATTTTTAATATAGGAATGTCTATACAATATTCGACTGTTTTTAGAACAAAAACAGTCAGATTGATCTAGGATGTTAGATCTCCATCCAATGGATTCACCCTCCAAAAAAAATGACCCCCTCCAAAAAAAATGATCTAGGACGTTGGATCTCCATCTAACGGCTCAAAATCTGACTTTTTTTGTCCTTAAAAATAGTCGAATGTTGCATAAACACTGATCAATGTTCTCACTACCTTGTTTCAAAACTACCTATACTATATACTGCTAATATTCACATGCTCAATGTTGAAGCCTATCTTAGGGCCTGTTTGGATTCTCAGGTCTAAAGTTTAGTTGTCTAAAGTTCAGGGCTAAACTTTAGACAACTAAACTTTAGCCACTAAACTTTAGACTACAGGACTGTTTGGATCATGGACTAAAGTTTAGTTATGGTTCAATAAACGGATTTTTATACCCCTGGGATATTTGAGCTCAAATGAAGGAAGAGATATTTTCACGGGGGCAAAAACGTCTTTTGCGTGCGGGAGCTGGGAGAAACCAAAACTTTAGACCACTTTAGCTCATTTTTTTGGTCTAATGGTCTAAAGTTGTTTTTAGGGGTTAGCTAAAGTTTAGATCTAACTTTAGATCATCTGTTTGGAGACTTTAGATCTAAACTTTAGTGACTAAACTTTAGATGAATGGATCCAAACAGGGCCTTACTAGTGGCTTGAATCCACCTCTGCCCACCTCAGCAGCATGAAGAACTCCGAAGTTTCCTCTGCCGGTTGCCTGCCGGAGACGATCCCCGGTTAACCAACTGCTTGCAAGCATGCATACGTCCATCATCCTCATCTCCAACGCAGCCCAAGTAACCACGGCGCGGAGCCGTGCACGACTCCCAGCCGGCTAGCCGTCCACCTCCTACACCTCTCGTGGACTCCGATGGCCTCCCCGGTGTCCAGATCTGGTTCTGCCGGTCTGGTGCCTGGCTTGGACTAGAGCCCCCCGGCCCCGTCCCCTACCTACCTGGAGATGGTAAAATACCACTCCTTCCACCTCTTAATTAAGCCCATAGTCTCAGCTCTTCTCATTTACAGTATACATCATGAAAACGAGTGTGCAACTGCCGCTCTCGTTTATTCCTCATATTATATGATACATGTCCTGTAACGCCCCCGACTTTTGGGAACAGGGACGTCTTATCAACCGCAACAGCCCAGGAGTTCCGTTGTGGCTTAACAGTGTACTAAGCCTGCTCACGATCAATTAAAACAAGTTAGTTTAATTGAAGTAAAGACCTAATGGCCAATTTAATAACAATATGGGCGTCCAAGCCCAAAAGGTAACTTACATACAGAAGCGCCGAAGAAAACTCCACAGGAACACTTGAGTGCGGACGCAACCCTAACACGAACACTTGTATCATCTTCTTTTCTTCTGCCATCTGTTGGGGGAAAATTCGGCAAGCCTGAGTACTCCCACCCCGTACTCAGCAAATCACATGTGGAAATACTATATAACTAATTGCCAGGGTTCTTGGGTGGAGGGTGTATAGTGGTTTTATTATGAAGTGGATGCAATTTTATTTGCAAACGAATAGAAGTAAAACATTTTCTTCTTAAGATCAGGGGTTTTCTGTTATCAGATAAAATCTCATCATTACTCAATTTAACAACATCAGAAACACTACTTATGCCTTGTTTTTGGAATCACCCAATTAACACAGCTTCATTAACCGGAAGCACGGTGTATTCGAATACCATTCATTTCACTCTGCAGAGCTGCCCTGCTCTACCCACAAGATTTCTTAACCCACGTCTGGCATTAAGAAAACATGGCTTTTCGCTGCTCAATCCTTTATATAGCCTCTACCTAGTAGACTTCCTCAATAAGCCCAGGCCACTGCTGACTTTCAACATACCTCTGACTTATCTCAGCCTACTATTGTGCGGCTCACATAACACATGATCGAGGTTCAGATCGATCGGTCAGATTGTTCACATAACATAACCAACTTCCATACGGCCCTACTCAGCCCCTTCCGTATGGACTCGCACGGTGCCTCCCGATCGCGCTCAGAGATTCAATCGAACTTGAGCAGCTACTAGACCAGGGTTGACGTATCAACACTTGTGGTTGGGCGATGACTGTGTCTTTTACTTGGCACAAGGTTCTTGTCCTCATCTTTTTCCTGAGGTCCGCAGCCTCAGGCTCAGGGTAAGGCGGTGGACGAAGTCCTCCACGGACCTCCTCACCATTTTACCCTAACTTGCACACCAAAGATCACGGCCTAGGTGCGGTGTCCCATACCACCCTACCCTCTCCGGGTTTTCAATTCTACCGCCAACGGCCCACCTTAGTAGTGTGACACGTTGAAGGGTACAGCGATGGCGAAACATTTGCACGATTTCGCGCAACACCTTTACCCCACACCGCCCACCAAGATTTCCGGTCTAGGGCACGACGTCCCATACCACCCTACCTAGATCCGGGTTTTCAAACCTACCGCCAACGGCGAGTCACTTAGTAGTGTATCATACCGCATGAACTGATCTTGTATACATTTATATCATATGTTAATTCTTACTAAGGTTGTCAAGGTGAATATGGCCATCAAGGTACATGTGGCTATTTATCGCTGGTAGGATTATCTAGATAGCATGTCATTCTAAATCTTTGTTTTAAGCAATTATCATTCGCAACTATCAATAATGAAAATACATTAAATAAATAATGTAATTTAATGGGATTCAATATGATCAAAACATGCGACTTGCCTCTTGGTCCTTAGTCTCTTATTATCTTCAAGTGATCTTGGGTGAGCATCGCTTTCTTTAATCGCCCTTGTAGTCCTCTCATTGACCAACTCGTGGTCCGAGTACTAGCGTAGAAAACGAACATACATTAGTTCTGCTTTGCAAAATGCAAGTGGGAACAAAATACAAACACATAATCCAAAAGGACATAAAGAAAATAGGCGGGGTGGCCAGGGTTTAGGTGGTGAAGAGTTTGGCTTAACGAGATCGAACCTAGACTATGGTTTTAGGATAATCGACAATGCAAAAAGGCATTGTATGGATTTCGATGGACGAAGAAGAGTATGGATGGTGTCGGATTCTTGGGTGAGCATATTTCTCAAAGCTGTCTAGGACTTGAGCGGTAAAGCGAGATTGGAAGGGTGTAGATGTGCTTAAGCTAATAAAAGGCACAAATGTTAATAGGGTCTCTGTGAACGAAAAGAGTTCAGACCGAATTAGGGTTTAGGGCTTGGATCGGATAAATTTTGGAAGCAGGGGCTAGACCCTTAGAAATAGATAGTCGATCTTTGAACTAGATGAGGTGGGCTTGGCCGAGATTTAATTTGGTAAAATGGAAGAATTTGAATTTACAGGGAATCGAGATTTAATAAGCTTAATTATATGGGCCAAGGGAAGCTTGAATTTATAAGATTTAATTCTGGAGAATTGGAGATTATTTTTGAAGTCAGAATATTGAGCTGGTCAAAATGGGGTGATTTGGTGTTTTTGGATTTTTTGGATTTTTTTAGGATTTTTGGAGAAATGGATGCCGGATTTGAATTTGGGATATTAAATTGATCAAGTCGGTGTATTTTGGTATTTTTGGGGCTTGTAGATTTTTCTGGGATTTTTGGGGATTTTCTGGGATTTTTAATGATTTTTCTACTGTTCATCGGGCTCGGTTACTATTCACCGGCTCGAAGTCGATTCGGCGAGCGGATCGACTCACCGAGCGGAAGCAGCCCGGCCAGCGCGCGTGGTGCGGTCGGACGCTGGCGGCGCGGTCGGACTTCGGCGCGGACGCGCGGTGCGGCCGGCGCAGCGCTGGCGCGGATCGGCCGCGAGGGCGCGCGGTGGCTCGGATGGCGCGGAGCAGCGCGCGGTCGGCGCGGACGCGGCGACGCGGTGCGGCTCAACCAGCTCGGGCGCGGTCATCTTCAACCTCCAGCCTGCCCGCTTGCAGCCGAAACAGGGGAAGGAGGCGGTGGCGACCGGCGGCGCTCTGGTGGTCTGCGACGGCAAATAAGGCTAGGTACGGTTGCGGGGTAGGGAGAGGGTCCCATTTTGGACGATGGCTGGGCCGGCGGAGGCGGCAATCGCCGGCGGCGAGCTTATGAACTCGGTGCGGTTTTTGCTTGGTGTAGGGTGGACCGGGGGCCAATTGAGCAAGGGGATTGGTTCTTGAGCATCCTTGGGGTTAGAGTAAGGTGATGGGAGTGGCGGTTTAGGCTGGGAAGCCGGTTAGGGCTGGCCACGGCGAGGTGGTTGCGGCGCGGAGGAGAAGGTGGCCGACGAGCTACAGGGCGCGATTGGCTATGGCAATGCTTTGGTTGACATTCTAGGGTTATGAGGAAGCTTCAGGAATAGGGAATTGAAAATCTACCGAGCAAATCAAGAGAATTGAATTAGGGTTCACCTTGGGGATTTTCGGCTATGGCCGCGGTGAGAGTGACGAGCGCAATTGCTTGGACGTGGAGGGAAGGGAATGGGCTCGAGACGATCTCGATGCTTCCAGCTTTTATTTACGCGCACGGTGGCGCCGCTTGAGGCGGCTCGCGGCCTTCCCGCACGAGGAGAAGAGAAGAGGGGTGAGCTGGGGCTGCGCCGAGCGAAGGAGGGCAAGGTGGCGAATGGGTTCTGCAGCACTCGAGTGCTCTCTTGACTTCAGAGGGAGGGAAGCAACGGGAAGGCTTGCGCTGGCAACGGCGAGGACAGCGGGTTGCCCGGGAGCTCTACGCGCGGAGCGACGGGCAGAGGCGGAGTCTCTGGCGCGCGGGACCGGCTTCCTCGCGGGCTTGAGCTGGGGGAGTGGTCTCCTCTGTCGCGCTGGCGGGGAACGGCGACGTGGGCGTCGGCGGCTTCGGGAAGGAGGGGCGAAGCGGCACACGCGCAGACGGCGCCGGCCGAGAGCGATGGCGGAAGGGAGAAAAAGGAAAACGGGTTTTGCTATTTTCTTGCCAAATTGGGAAAGTAACCAAATTTCAATTGAATTCTAAAATTTTTTAAAAACGCTCAAAATTTGGGGTGTTTTAATCTACCCCCCTTAGAAAGAATCTCGACCCCGAGATTCATCCGGGTTAGAAAATGGGGTGTAAAACAAAACTTGTTATAGCTCTGATTCCTTTCTATATATCGTATTTCATTTAGGGTACTTTTTCAGTAGGGATTAGTAACTGGTGCCTTTGTTGATTCTTTGTTTCCTTTTGGTTCTTTGGATTCTCAAGACTTCATCCTGACTTTTCCCCAGGTATGAAGGGGATTCATGCTTCTTGGTCTGGAATAGCTTTGTTTGGACCTTCATGTAGTAGCACAATCATGGTCAGGCAGAATTCTATTCTGTCGTCCTATATTGATGCATTTCTATGCCTTGTCTGGTCACATCTGGGTCCCTTATACTATTAACTGCATGTACCTGTATATCATCCTTGTGTATTATAGCTTTACGTATTTCTACCTTCTTGTACTTGGGCTCCGTTTGTTTAAGCCTTCCATGCTTCTATCTGGTATTAAGACTCAGATCTGGTGTATTTGATTTTAGCGCAACACAACCTTTTTATTCTTTATACTTTACATATACATATTTCGTACACTTCCATGGTTCTGCTGCCTGCCTTAACTAAGATAATTTACAGACATTCTCTCCAACTGCCTCGAATCTTACACAAAAGTGTGGACTGGATTTTATTACACTGGTTATTTTTAACAGTGGGTAATATAAAACTTCCTTCCTTTTGCCCATGTTCCTCGCCATTTGATTTCTTATCGCTCCTTTAGGGTGAATCTGTTCCTTCCTCAGTTCTGGCTTTCTTCAGGTAGCGCTTCTCTGCTTTTGTGCATGGTTGGTGTGACGTTGATATCTGCTTTCTTGTTTGTCTTCTGGCTTCTTCTTTAGGTAAGAATTTCAGTGGGCACTGATAACGATAATGCCCATGTTGTTCACAGTGAAAACAAGCTGTAGAGGACTGAACCAAAGGATTATTTTCCTTCCTAGTTTTTACATATCCTGACATTTGTTCTTCCACCAAAAGGGCTTGATCGACTAAGGTTAGAAGGTTTGAAATTCCCACCGTTGCAGTGTGACGTTGTATCTCTGGTTGCAGGCCTTTTATAAAACATGTCATTCGCTTGGCTTCAGTGTTGATATCTTCTTGTGCATACCGTGACAGATGATGGAACTGCTGCAGATACTCCATAACAGATTTGTCTTCTTGTCGGAGATTGAGAAACTCTTGATATTTTTCCGTAATAACCTTAGGGGAAATATAGATCTTACGGAATCTCTTTACAAACTCTTCCCATGTGATATCTTTCTCCTTCGGATGTATCCACTAGATGGATTTCCACCACGTGCTGGCTGGTTCTGAGAGTTGATAAGTGGCAAAGAGAACTTTCTCCTGGTTTGTACACTGGATAGTGTTTATCCTTCGCTCAATATCTTGTAGCCAATTATCTGCACTTAATGGCTCTGTTGTTGTTGAAAAGGTAGGTGGTTGAGTCTTCAGGAAAGTTGCAAATTTCATTACTGTTGCACTTGACGTTGATGTTGATTCTTCTGGTGACATTGTGTCAGTAGACTGTTGTTCTGCACTCTCGATTTGCCTGTGTTGGTCATTGTAAGACCATGTGGCTAGGTCTATGATTTTTATAATGATGAATAATTGACAACATTGCGTAATATTGTTATTCGAGATGTGTGCGTGTGTGCGTGGACTAATATCGATCAAGTTGGTGAGAACTTGTACCGGGAAAAACGTTATTTGGTCTTTGCATGTGCAGGTTGGGCGTGGAGACGGTCATGGTCGGTGACGAGGAAGACCGGACTAGGAGGGGGAAATCTGAGGTCCAGGGCGGTCGAGGATGTCACGAGGTGGTCGGGCTCACGCTGGAGCACATGGAGATCAAAGATGGATGATGCGTGGAGAAGATACGGAGGTGCGATCCGGAGGCTTCGACACGCGATGAGTTGAAAAGTCGGAAACGTGAAAACCCGTATTAGGAAGGGTTTCGGTCCCTTTAATTTAGTGGGCTGAAAATCTAGTTGAATTGATAAATGGGCTGGTTGATATTTTGTATTAGGCCTTAGAGTTAGTTTAGGCTTTGGGGATGATTAGAGACTTGGATACGGTGTGGCAGCCGGATAAGAATAGGAGACGAAACCGAGTTGTAAAAGAAACGGATTGTATCCGTAATAAAAGGCGGCTGGCCGAGACATCAGCATGCTTTTTGGGAACTCGACGCTTTTGTTCAGCTCACGGCGTGGCTGTTATGTCATTGCGGATTAAATTCAAGCGCGAGCGCTAGCGCATCGAAGTCATCCACGCTCGAGACGTGAGATTTGCGGACAGCTTTATCGCGCGAACATCTACCGTCTCGGTCCGAGTGCTGTCTTCCGTCATCCGCAATTTGCAATAGGTGAGCCAAAAGTAATTACGTGTGACCTTTTGATGTGAGTTGTTTTATTGATTAAAGTATTGGGAGCACATGAATACCGATGGATCTTGGAGTAATCATTGCATGCATGTTAATGCCTCGATGGGTATTAGAGTGCTTTTGCATGCATATAGCTCGGATGCTTCACCTTAATTGAAGTTGCGTGTAGCTGCATGGTAGTTGGGAAATAAACAAAGTTTTTTTTCTGCATCTACTCATCCGCAAGAGATTTCGTTCGCTATTCGGCAATTTCTTTTTCTCACGATTTGTCTCGCAAGTTGCGCTCCGACCAAGACGAGACAAATTTATTTTATTGCAAAAAAAAAAAAACAACACAGAGAGGGTGGTACATATTTAAAAAAAAAAAGGTTTCCGTTAGACACTGCAATCATTCACCCCCCTCTGATTGCCGTCGACGATCCTACAAGTGGTATCAGAGCGGGTTGTTATGGCGTCAGAGAGGTATGTGAATCGCCCCCCTATGCTAGATGGTACTGATTTTGCTTTTTGGAAGTGTCGGATGCAAGCTTATATTGAGGCTCAAGGTAGTGATGTTTGGAATAAAGTTTCTACACCATATGAGGTTCCTGCTATTGTTACTAATTTAAATAAAGCAGATGTTGATTTAAATGCTCAAGCTCGTAACTTGCTATTTCAAGGGATTTCTCGTAAAGAATTTGATCGTGTGGCTCATATTAATTCTGCCCATTTAATTTGGAAAACTCTTTGCGATTATCATGAAGGAACCACTAAAATAAAAAAGGTGCGTAAAAATCTTTATCAAAAAGAATATTCTGATTTTGCTATGAAACCCGTGAATCCATTGATGATCTCTTTGCTCGGTTTGAGAAAATATTGAGTGATCTGCGTGGTGTTGGTGTTAATCCTGCTGATGAAGATAATGCAACTAAAATTTTGAGATCTTTAGGTTCTGAGTGGTTGATGGTTGTTACAACTATTAATCAAACTGTCGATCTAGATACTTTAACCATGGATGATCTTTATTCTAGATTGAAAACTTATGAGATGGAAGCTTTGCCATCTAAGAGTAATAAATCTTCATCTTTAGCACTTGTGACTAACCACATGCAGCTGTCGTCGTCGAGTGCTTTGTCTTGTGTTTCTTTGTCTGCGTTGTCTTCTTTTTCAGAGGAACAGTTCGAGGAGCTTCCTGAAGAGGACTTGGTTTTGATCTCCTCACGAGCATACAAGGCACTCAACAATGTGAGGATGAGGAAGCGAGGTGGCGTGTCAGGTCCAATCAGATGCTTTGAGTGTGGTGAGCCAGGCCACATTAAGATGGATTGTCCCAAGCTCAAGGGAAAGGTGGTGAAGGAAGAGAAGAATTATCGTCGTCGGCCATCCAAGAACAACAACACCAAGGGTGGCAATTTCCGTCGCAAGCTCGCTGAAAAGATCATATCGGCCATTGAGCGTCTTGATTTGAGCGATGTGGAATATGAGAGCTACAACGACGATGACCATGACGATGATGATGTTAAAGGCAAGAAGAAGAAGAACGATGACTTCACAGGCATGTGCTTCATGGCAGGCAACAACAATGATGATGGCGATAGTGATCCCGATGAGGTAAGACCTTCATATGATGAGCTTGAAGATGGTTTGATTAAACTTGCTATTGAATTAAAAAAGACAAAACAGAAATTGAAAGAAAATAATTGTGTTGTTGAAAGTTTAAATTCTGAAATTAATAGACTTAGAGCTTTAATTCCTGATGATGAATCATGTGAGTCTTGCCAAGTTTTACATTCTGAGTTGGAGGTCATAGATCTATTAGTGCATCAAACTGGTTCAACTTAGAGATGTAATCGATAAATTTGATGAATTAAAATTGACACATGACTCTTGTGATGAAAAATTAAAACATGCAAATAATGAAATTGAAAAGCTCAAATCTAGTTCTTCTACATGTTTAGAGTCAAGTATTTCAAATGCTCAATCTAAAGCTTGCTCTAATTGTGAATTGCTAGAAGCTAGACTTAATTTATCTCAGGAATCTATTCAACAAATGCTTTATCATGAGAACATATCTTGCTCAAATTGTCCTAAGTTAAATATTGAAATTGATGCTTTGACTAGGCAATTGAATGATTTCATTGAAAAGAAAGATTTGCTCAATCTAGTACTTCAAAGAATCTTGCAAATGAACACATTAAATGCATCGCTTGTTCCACTTTGGCTAAGGAAAATGAGTACCTTAAGGACACTTTAGAGAGATTCTCTTTTGGCAAGAAAAATCTGAATATGATTCTAGACAAGTCAAAAACAAGTGTGAAAAACCGAGGTCTAGGATTTAATTTTGTTGAGCATGCCAAGAATAATCCTCCTAAGGCTGTTAAGTTTCTTGAACCTGGAAAGATTGAAGTAAAATCTGAACAAAAACAAACTGTGTTTAAATCTGCTGGATTTGTGCAAAGTTCATTGAATAATAATGTAGGTGCTAGCTCATCATCTCAAAAGAATTCTGGTTATGTTAAATTCCATTGCACCTACTGTGAAAGAGATGGGCACTTATATGAATTTTGCTTTAGGCGTGCTAAGAAAGAGAAAAAAGATAGATTGAATGCTTTAAGACAAAAACGTGCAATCTCTTTTGTTCCTAGATCAAATGCGAAAGCTATGTTTTTAGAGAACTTTTATGATGGCTTTAAATCTACTTCACATGCTAGATTGGGATTTAATTCAAATAATTCACGCTCTTTTTGGCATTCTGATCATTCACATGCACGTGATTTTGGTTCTAGCTTTGTTGCTCCTGTTCATCGTGTGTCTCAGTATTGGATTCCTAAATCTTATTTCACTAACTCCAATGCTGTGAGACCAATATTTCCTATGATGTAAGAACAACTAATAAGGATGGAGAACATGAGCTCGATTGGGTTCCGGTCTTTTTCATCATCGCTTGATTGGAACACTTGATGGTTCTTCACTCATTTGATGACTTGCAAGAAATTTTATTTTTTTAGAGACCATGTGGAAAAGGTGATGTAGTCTTACACACTATTGAGTTGGATTCTCATGTTGATGATATTCTTTCAAAACCTCTTGACTCCCCTTAGTTTGCTCTTTTGCGAAGTGGGTTGGGCGTGTTGCATCTTATGGGATTATTCTGAGGGGGAGCTTGATGTTTAAAAATTTAGGAAGCTTTGTTTATTATACTTGTCAATTAAATTAACAAGTCCAAGCCATCAAATTTAAATGAGTTGTGGAGCTATCTTTATCATATTTATTCATATGTTGTGTAGCTTTGATCATGACAAGTTATAATTAATTTGTTGCACTTGAAGTAAAATATGACATGGCGGAATATTTTGACTAGATTAATTATATTTATTACTTTGTGATGTCCATCGAAAAGAATTAGCTTGATTGTGAGTCTTATTTTAACTCTTGGCTATGAGGCTCGCATGTTTCATGTTCCAATTTTCATGATTACTCAATTTGGCATGTTTTTAAGAAAAGAGAGTATATAAAAAGAAAAAAAAATTGAAAAGATGTATGCTTCAAGCATGCCATGGTGAAATAAAAAAAGGCACAAAAGTGCGCAAAATGTAAAGAAGTATGCTTCAAGCATGCCACCATCACAAAAAAAAATGTCATTATGAAAAGAAGTATGCTACAAGCATGCCACATGCTTAAGAATTGAGTTTGGAGCCATAAGTTGTTACATGAGACTGCTAACCCGTCTAGAGTTAAAATTTGCTTCACTTTTAGGCTTTGACTTTTTGTTGTGATATCTCATTGTGCTCTGTATAATTGGTCTAGTCATTGCTGAGATGCCTGTCATTGATATAAATCGCCTAATCATATTGAAAACTTTGTTTTGATATTGCTATGTGGTATATGACTTTATATGATCTAGATAGCTCTACTTTAAAAAATTATGGCTTGGTTCAATTACTAAATCAATTCAAAGTGACTTGAATAATCTACAAAGCTTCTAGATTTTTATTCTCATTGCTTCTTTTTAGAATAGTTCTTCTTTGAAAGTTCTTGATGATTACATTGCCAAAGGGGGAGATATTTGGTGTGCTTTGTGAGATATTAAATTTTGTGAGATATTAAAGAAATTTGCTAAAACTTCATCTCTTGTGTTGAGGGGGAGAGATTTGAGACTTGCGACTTGAAATATTTTTCGACTCTGATACTTCACTTATATCTATTTGAAAGCAAATTCTTCATGCTATCTTACGATGTTGTCAATGTATTCATCAAGGGAGATTGTAAGACCATGTGGCTAGGTCTATGATTTTTATAATGATGAATAATTGACAACATTGCGTAATATTGTTATTCGAGATGTGTGCGTGTGTGCGTGGACTAATATCGGTCAAGTTGGTGAGAACTTGTACGGGAAAACGTTATTTGGTCTTTGCATGTGCAGGTTGGGCGTGGAGACGGTCATGGTCGGTGACGAGGAAGACCGGGACTAGGGGGAAATCGAGGTCCGGCGGTCGAGGATGTCACGAGGTGGTCGGGCTCACGCTGGAGCACATGGAGATCAAAGATGGATGATGCGTGGAGAAGATACGGAGGTGCGATCACGGAGGCTTCGACACGCGATGAGTTGAAAAGTCGGAAGCGTGAAAACCCGTATTAGGAAGGGTTTGGGTCCCTTTAATTTAGTGGGCTGAAAATCTAGTTGAATTGATAAATGGGCTGGTTGATATTTTGTATTAGGCCTTAGAGTTAGTTTAGGCTTTGGGGATGATTAGAGACTTGGATACGGTGTGGCGTAGGATAAGAATAGGAGACGAAACCGAGTTGTAAAAGAAACGGATTGTATCGGTAATAAAAGGCGGGCTGGCGAGACATCGCATGCGATTTTGGGGAACTCGGCGCTTTTGTTCAGCTCACGGCGTGGCTGTTATGTCATTGCGGGATTAAATTCAAGTGCGGCGCTAGCGCATCGAAGTCATCCACGCCCGAGGCGTGAGATTTGCGGACGGCTTTCTGCGGCGAACATCTATCTCGGTCCAGTGTTGTCTTCCGTCATCCGCAATTTGCAATAGGTGAGCCAAAAGTAATTACGTGTGACCTTTTGATGTGAGTTGTTTTATTGATTAAAGTATTGGGAGCACATGAATACCGATGGATCTTGGAGTAATCATTGCATGCATGTTAATGCTCGATGGGTATTAGAGTGCTTTTGCATGCATATAGCTCTGGATGCTTCACCTTAATTGAAGTTGCGTGTAGCTGCATGGTAGTTGGGAAATAAACAAAGTTTTTTTTGCATCTACTCATCCGCAAGAGATTTCGTTCGCTATTCGGCAATTTCTTTTTCGTCGATTTGTCTCGGCAAGTTGCGCTCCGACCAAGACGAGACAAATTTATTTTATTGCAAAAAAACAACACGAGAGGGTGGTACATATTTAAAAAAAGGTTTCCGTTAGACACTGCAATCATTCACCCCCCTCTGATTGCCGTCGACGATCCTACAGTCTTTAATCTGATTCTTCTTTATGACACTTTGGGCTTCCATTACTGTAGATTGTCCTTCAAAACTTCTTTCCTTCATGTGACATGCCGCTAAATTTCAATCCGCTTAGTAGTATTCTGCACCCATTATTTAGGAATCAGTTCTGTAACATTTTTGGGCTAGCACGGGAAAGTAAGACGAAATCAAGATAAGAGCAACAAGCAGGGAAGGAATTGATTGGGGAAAAATTTAAACAATTTTCCTGATCACTTCCTGAAATACTATTTCTTACTTCCTATATATTTGCAAGGGTATCCAATTTCTTCTGACATTCGACGCCACCCATGGAATTAATTCAGCCTTATTTTGCTCTTACTTACACAGCTATACTCTACTAATTATACTGATTCTGCTTCCATTACCAACTATCTATCTATATACTATTTCTTTCCGTTGATTGCTCTTAACACCTTTGTTGGCTAAACTCTAAACATTCATTTTTATTTATTGAATCCTCCCATTATATGTTTCTACATTTTAAATTCATTGATCAGTTCGTGATTACCTAGCCTCATTCTAATTCGCAATTTCAATCATAACCCTACAGATCTGACCTTAAATTTATCGTAGTCCAGCTCTTTTGTTTTAAGTCTATCAACATTGTCTACTTCAAACTATTGTAGAGTTTTGATTCCTCCCACCATTGTGTCACAATCTCGTTAGGCTCATTCAATCATCACTAAACTCTAATTACCTGCTTCTAAGTTAAGTCCCTATCCTGTGTATCTACCGAGAGCCAAGAATAGCATCATGACTAGGGCTTCAATCCACTTAAATTTTATACTATTGATTCTTTTCGATAATCAAACATAACTCCCCTAATATTTTTGGTTATCTCTCACATCATAATTCAATCCCTTACAGATTTCTCTATTTTCTCCCCCGTATGACTCTCTTAGATGGAATTTAACCTATGCATTGCAATCAGGAATTTGCATTTAAGTTCCTCCAGGATTTAGAGCTTAGAAGGTATGAGAAGAATCAGAACAGAAGAACACAGATACAAGCTGAGACGAAGGGTGGTAGGAGTAGAACAGTTTTCCACATAAATTTTTCTTAAAACCAAATATTCAACTCTTTGCACAAATTGCTTATATACAGCAGCCTACCGGCTCGTAGTGCAATTTGGCCATTTATTATAATCAGAAAACCGTCTACTCAATTGGTTTTGCCCGTTACATCAAGGGAATTAAACGGGCATGGTGTACTATCTACTCGGACGGTGACTTCAACTTTTCAAAAGGAAAGTTTTGGTCAGGGACATTCGTGCTATTCATCTTAACACCATCCTTAGCACTTCTACTAAAGTTAGTCTTCGTTCCATTTGGTTAAAGACCTGCAGCAAGAAGTTAGTCTAAACGACTACTCGTATTTTTGAGCTTTTGATCAATCCAAACAAAAATTTTTAATGCATATCTAGGAAGGATAAGACAGACATAGGAAGAGTGAGGCAGCAATAGTACTTATGATTTTTGTAACTCCTTTGTATCATAAATTTAGATTTTGTAGAATTCTGTTCCTATCGAAATCAAACCTATACTTAGGGTTACATCCTACAGTCAAGCATAGCTCTGATACCACTTGTAACGCCCCCGACTTTTGGGAACAGGGACGTCTTATCAACCGCAATGACCAGAGTTCCGTTGTGGCTTAACGATGTACTAAGCTGCTCACGATCAATTAAAACAAGTTAGTTTAATTGAAGTAAAGACCTAATGGCCAATTTAATAACAATATGGGCGTCCAAGCCCAAAAGGTAACTTACATACAGAAGCGCCGAAGAAAACTCCACAGGAACACTTGAGTGCGGACGCAACCCTAACACGAACACTTGTATCATCTTCTTTTCTTACGCCATCCTGTTGGGGAAAATTCGCAAGCTCGAGTACTCCCACCCCGCACTCAAGAAATCACATGTGGAAATACTATATAACTAATTGCCGGGGTTCTTGGGTGGAGGTGTATAGTGGTTTTATTATGAAGTGGATGCAATTTTATTTGCAAACGAATAGAAGTAAAACATTTTCTTCTTAAGATCGGGGTTTTTGTTATCGATAAAATCTCATCATTACTCAATTTAACAACATCGAAACACTACTTATGCCTTGTTTTGGAATCACCCAATTAACATGACTTCATTAACAGGAAGCACGGTGTATTCGAATACCATTCATTTCACTCTGCAGAGTGCCTGCTCTACCCACAAGATTTCTTAACCCACGTCGGCATTAAGAAAACATGGCTTTTATTTGCTCAATCCTTTATATAGCCTCTACCTAGTAGACTTCCTCAATAAGCCGTGCCACTGCGACTTTCAACATACCTCGACTTATCTCACCTACTATTGTGCGGCTCACATAACACATGATCGAGGTTGGATCGATCGGTCGATTGTTCACATAACATAACCAACTTCCATACGGCCCTACTCAGCCCCTTCCGTATGGACTCGCACGGTGCCTCCCGACTGCGCCTGTAGAGATTCAATCGAACTTGAGCAGCTACTAGACCAGGGTTGACGTATCAACACTTGTGGTTGGGCGATGACTGTGTCTTTTACTTGGCACAAGGTTCTTGTCCTCATCTTTTTCCTGAGGTCCGCAGCCTCAGGCTCAGGGTAAGGCGGTGGACGAAGTCCTCCACGGACCTCCTCACCATTTTTACCCTAACTTGCACACCAGCATCACCGGCCTAGGGTACGGTGTCCCATACCACCCTACCCTCTCCGGGTTTTTCAATTCTACCGGCCAACGGCCCACCTTAGTAGTGTGACACGTTGAAGGGTACAGCGATGGCTAAACCGCTGCACGATTTCGCGCAACACCTTTACTCCCACACCGCCCACCATTTCGGTCTAGGGCACGACGTCCCATACCACCCTACCCTAGATCCGGGTTTTTCAAACCTACCGGCCAACGGCCAGAGTCACTTAGTAGTGTATCATACTGCATGAATTGATCTTGTATACATTTATATCATATGTTAATTCTTACTAAGGTTGTCAAGGTGAATATGGCCATCAAGGTACACAGGGCTATTTATCAGTGGTAGGATTATCTAGATAGCATGTCATTCTAAATCTTTGTTTTAAGCAATTATCAGTTCGCAACTATCAATAATGAAAATACATTAAATAAATAATGTAATTTAATGGGATTCAATATGATCAAAAACATGCGACTTGCCTCTTGGTCCTTAGTCTCTTATTATCTTCAAGTGATCTTCGGGGTGAGCATCGCTTTCTTTAACTGCCCTTGTAGTCCTTCTGTTGACCAACTCGCGTGGTCCGAGTACTAGCGTAGAAAAACGAACATACATTAGTTCCTGCTTTGCAAAATGCAAGCTGGGAACAAAATACAAACACATAATCCAAAAGGACATAAAGAAAATAGGCGGGGTGGCCAGGGTTTAGGTGGTGAAGAGTTTGGCTTAACGAGATCGAACCTAGACTATGGTTTTAGGATAATCGACAATGCAAAAAGGCATTGTATGGATTTCGATGGACGAAGAAGAGTATGGATGGTGTCGGATTCTTGGGTGAGCATATTTCTCAAAGCTGTCTAGGACTTGAGCGGTAAAGCGAGATTGGAAGGGTGTAGATGTGCTTAAGCTAATAAAAGGCACAAATGTTAATAGGGTCTCTGTGAACGAAAAGAGTTCAGACCGAATTAGGGTTTAGGGCTTGGATCGGATAAATTTTGGAAGCAGGGGCTAGACCCTTAGAAATAGATAGTCGATCTTTGAACTAGATGAGGTGGGCTTGGCGAGATTTAATTTGGTAAAATGGAAGAATTTGAATTTACAGGGAATCGAGATTTAATAAGCTTAATTATATGGGCCAAGGGAAGCTTGAATTTATAAGATTTAATTCTGGAGAATTGGAGATTATTTTTGAAGTCGTAATATTGATTTGGTCAAAATGGGGTGATTTGGTGTTTTTGGATTTTTTGGATTTTTAGGATTTTTGGAGAAATGGATGCGGATTTGAATTTGGGATATTAAATTGATCAAGTCGGTGTATTTTGGTATTTTTGGGGCTTGTAGATTTTTCTGGGATTTTGGGGATTTTCGGGATTTTTAATGATTTTTCATCGTTCATCGGGCTCGGTTACTATTCACGGGCTCGAGTCGACTTCGCGAGCGGATCGACTCACCGAGCGAAGCGGCCGGTCAGCGCGAGGCGCGTGGTGCGATCGGACGCGAAGCGCGCGGTCGGACTCGGCGCGGGACGCTGATGCGGCCGGCGCGGCGCAGCGTTGCGATCGGCCGCGAGGGCGCGCGAGTGGCTCGGTCGAGCGCGGGAGCGGCGCGGGCGCGCGGACGCGGCGGCGCGGTGCGGCTCAACCAGCTCGGCGCGGTCATCTTCAACCTCCACCGCCGCTTGCGGCCAAAAGCAGGGGAAGGAGGCGGTGGCGAACGGCGGCGCTCTGGTGGTCTGCGACGGCAAATAAGGCTAGGTACGGTTGCGGGGTAGGGAGAGGGTCCCATTTTGGACGATGGCTGGGCCGGCGGAGGCGGCAATCGCCGGCGGCGAGCTTATGAACTCGGTGCGGTTTTTGCTTGGTGTAGGGTGGACCGGGGGCCAATTGAGCAAGGGGATTGGTTCTTGAGCATCCTTGGGGTTAGAGTAAGGTGATGGGAGTGGCGGTTTAGGCTGGGGAAGCCGGGTTAGGGCTGGCCACGGCGAGGTGGTTGCGGCCGGCGGAGGAGAAGGTGGCCGACGAGCTACAGGGCGCGATTGGCTATGGCAATGCTTTGGTTGACATTCTAGGGTTATGAGGAAGCTTCAGGAATAGGGAATTGAAAATCTACCGAGCAAATCAAGAGAATTGAATTAGGGTTCACCTTGGGGATTTTCGGCTATGGCCGGCGGTGAGAGCGACGAGAGCGCAATTGCTTGGACGTGGAGGGGAAGGGAATGGGCTGGAGACGATCTACAGTGCTTCCAGGCTTTTATTTGGCGCGCACAGCTGGCGCTGCTTGGAGGCAGCTCGGCGGCCTTCCCGCACGAGGAGAAGAGAAGAGGGGTGAGCTGGGGCTGCGCCGAGCGAAGGAGGGCAAGGTGGCGAATGGGTTCTGCAGCACTCGAGTGCTCTCTTGACTTCAGAGGGAGGGAAGCAACGGGAAGGCTTGCGCTGGCAACGGCGAGGACAGCGGGTTGCCCGGGAGCTCTACGCGCGGAGCGACGGGCAGAGGCGGAGTCTCTGGCGCGCGGGACCGGCTTCCTCGCGGGCTTGAGCTGGGGGAGCGGTCTCTCTGCGCGGCTGGCGGGAACGGCGCGTGGGCGTCGCGCCGGGAAGGAGGCGGCGCACAAGCGCAGACGGCGCCGGCCGAGAGCGAAGGCGGAAGGGAGAAAAAGGAAAACGGGTTTTGCTATTTTCTTGCCAAATTGGGAAAGTAACCAAATTTCAATTGAATTCTAAAATTTTTTAAAAACGCTCAAAATTTGGGGTGTTTCATGTACAACTTGTAGTCTTACACAGCAAGTAAATTACTTGCATACATGGATTGCAGTCCATCGCTGAAACGGCAACAAAGAGCTGGGACGTGAGGTCCTCCCTGTCAGTGGCGGATCCAGGAAAATTTTTTGAAGGGGCTGAAGTACCTTCAGCTCGATCTCAACCCCTTCTACATTATACATCTATGGCTAAAAATTTAGGGGGGCTCCAAGGGTCCGGTAGCGGTAGGGGCTCGAGCCCCCGCCCCACCGCTGGATCCGCCCCTGCTCCCTGTATACCGTTCGGCACGGACTTCGCGGCAAGAACTGCATGGGAAAAAAAAATCCTATAAGACCAGGTCTTTTACCCCCATCGACTTGAACCCTTGTCTAGATTTCACATATGGCTACATTAATTTTGAAGCATCCAATCCCAATAAACTTACCTTCTCCTTTGCCGTTTCTTAAGCAAAAAAGAGCACGCTTTAATGGCCGACAGATTGAATCAGCAGGCACCGGCGTGCACATCCAGAAAGCAAGATAAGTCATCAATCCATTCCTTCGAAGCTTCAGACAAAAAAACAAATGAACTGCGGCCGCCATACTTGTGTGGTTGGAATGTAATACACAATTAAATTGGAATTGAATTGATTTTATTAAGAAAAGCTCAATTGGATTGATTGGGATATGAGAGAACAGCAGTTCTCCTCCTTCGCGGTCTCACGGGACCACGCCATGACCTTCAATGCTGCGCGTCTGGCCAGAGCACTCCTCACCACCATCGGCAATCACAACATTGCTCTGGAACCAAGTGCTACAGCACGTACTGGTTGATAGAAGAACGTCCAACATAGTATTAATTTCTTCTGATTCAATCTCCAGCGCAGATGACAATTTGCAGCAACGGCTTAGCTAGTGAAGTCTTCTTGGCGACGTGCCGCAAGGCCGGTCCTTGAAGAAGCTCGCCGGGTAGATCCTGAAGCAACTCGCCGCCTGCGCGCAGCCATGCCGCGTCATGTCTTGACGTGCCTCCGCCGTGGTGCTCATGTTATGAGATGTGTGGATTAGCACTTTAGCAGTTACGAAATGAGTGTGTGTGTGCGCTCTTTAAGGTTTGTCCTGCCAAATGTCATGATTTGGGGAGGGTTAAACTTGATAGGCAAATAGACATGGTCTCGTAGGATTTTTTTTTTCCAAAGAGGAAGTGCAAGCGCAGCAGCTTGAGTATCCGGCATAATCTCTGATTCTAACAGGATCATCTAATGGGCAGCTTAATTTGGAACACAGAATCAACATTTCAGGACATGCAAGACCACGAAACCGAGCGAAATTTCTTTGAAAAAGGAAACCGAGCGAATTCGTGGAGCAAATCCGATCGTGAGATATCAAGACAGACAGTTGCCGCTGTGAAGAATATACCATATCAATGCAGTCCACAATGGGTAAGCATGCCCGACGAAACAAGAAAATCAAGCTAGATCGCTGGAATTTCCGAGCAACGCGGTGGACGACGAGTCGGAAGAAAGCGCGGTGTCGCCGGTGGTCACCGAAGAGCGAACGGCACTAGAGCTGTCAATCGACAGAGCCCCGTACGCAAGCCCAGCCACGGTACTCTTGTACATCTGCGGCGGGAGCGCCGGCAGCCTCGCGTCCTCGGACTGCAGGACGTGCATGGCCTGCACGATGGACGGCCGCTCGCTCCGGTCGGGGTGCGCGCACCAGAGCCCGACGACCAGCACGTGCTCAATCCGCTGCTCCTCGAGCTCGTTGCCCCTCATCCTCTCGTCGGCCGCATCAAGAATCGTGTTCTTGCCGTACAGGCTCCACACCCATCTCAGCAGCGTGAAGCACTCCTGCGAAGTTTCCACCACCGGTCGCCGGCCGGAGACGATCTCCAGCAGGACGATGCCGAAGCTGTAGATGTCCGACTCGGTGCTTGGCCGGCGCGTGTTGACGAACTCCGGGTCAATGTACCCCGCGGTGCCGAGCACGGCCTTGGTGGTCTGCCATCCACGCACTGCTCCCACTCCTCGTGGAGGTAGCGCAACGCAGATCCCAGACCAACAATGATCTGATACCTGCATGTTAATTAAACCCAGCAATTAGTCGAAATGCAAATGCATCCTACGTCCGGTGTCCGAGATCCGATGCTGGTTCTTCCGTACCTTTCTGGCCATGTCAACAATCTCTCACTGCTGTAGAGATGCTTGTCGAGGCTGCCTTCCGCCACGAGCTCGTACACAAGCAGGAGCCCCTTGCGGCTGTCGCACCAGCCCAACAGCTGCACAAGGTTGCGATGCTTCAGCCGGCTTATGATCCTCACCTCGGCCTCGAATTCCTTCCTCCCCTGCACCGATGACTCCGCCGACAACACCTTTACCGCCACCGGACGGTCGTGGTCACCGACGTGAAGGCGACCCCGGTAGACGCTTCCGAAGCCGCCTTGCCCGAGCTTCTCCTCCTCCGCGAAGTTGTTCGTCACGGCGGCCACCTCGTGGTACATGTACCGTCTGGGGCCGGCCGCCACACCTATCTGGAGCCCATCTCTGTCACTCCGTTCTTCGGTGTCGCTGTCACTGTCTTCATTTCGTCGTCTTCTCATGCGTCGTTGCCAGAGAAGAAATCCCACCACTGCACATACCAACAAAAACAGCACGGGCACAAGTACAGATAAAAGTACCCGTACAAGAGTGGGGGGTGTCTTCTTTGACGCAAGAGTGGAACTGAACGACCATGAGAATATCTTGTGCAGCTTGGCATAAACTTCGGTCGCCGCCGAGAAGCCAACGGTGACCTCCTCCGGTAAGTAACTCCTCAGGTCAACAGCCGCGTTGACGTGGTACGTGATACTGTTGATTTGGAGATCGACGGCTAGCATCTTCGTGCCATTTTCATAGTTGATCGTGGCGGTCATCTGGACGCCTGACGTCAGGTTGTTTCCCGGCGAAGTGGTGTTCGTGGACACCACGGAGGACATGCTGTTGACGTCGATGCCGACGTGGTTGTCGCTGGAGTCTACGGGGGGGCCGTTATTAAACGTGTCGAACTCGACCGCCACGAACCGGCCGTCGCCTGTCGCGTTCAAGCCTTTGGCATTGACGATATGGCCGAAGCCGCCCCCGCTGCTGTTGTCTGGAATCTTCGATGGGTAGTGTGCGAGGAAGAAGGCCATCCCGTCGCCGGTGAGCCTAGTTTCGGCAGGAAGGATCTGGAAGGAGAAGGTGGTGGTGAAGCTGGCCAGCTCGCCGGTGGCTTTGTCCCACAGCGGCACGGGCAGCTTGTAGGAAGCCCTGCCTATGCTGTTGTTGCTATCTCGGGACCGGTCGTTTGTCGTCAGCTCAAGCGTAGTCGAAGTGACGTACGCGTCGCCGGCGAAGTCGATCGCCTCTCTGTAAGAGCTGGGGTCGGAGAAGTTGAAGCTGAAGGAGAGTGAGGCGGCGCGAGGGGCCAAGATAGACAGCAGCCAGCAGTAGAGGCAGATCAACAGCACGAAGGCGGCGGGACGACGAGAGCCCGTCCCTTCCATCGTCGGCACCGCTCGTGGTGGCGTTTGGGGTAGAGAGATTAGAGGACTAACGGTGCGTTTGCGAGCTAGGCTTGGAAGCTTAAGAGCATTATAAAGCGGGCAGTTGATGGAGTATTTCCGTGCATCGGTTCTGAGGATATCTTTTCCACGCGCGGGCAGACAGGTTCCCTGGTTACATGATTCGTTGAATTAGTCTTGTTACCGTGTAGATATCAAGACAGACAGTTTTGCCAACCGTTTTGCTACTGCACAGCCGTCTAAAAAGTTTGTATTTTAATCAATTTTGATGTAACATTTTTCCCATATATAAAATATTATTTGTTCAAATTTACAACATTTTTCATCTATTTATGCAACATTTTTCCTATATATATAATATTTTCACCGAAAATATTGCATATATAGAAAAAAAAAGGTTGTATACATGGACGAAAAATATTATAAATATAGATAAAAAATGTTGTATATATGAAAAAATATTTCTGCAAAATCGACTAAAATATAAATTTTTTAATCTATTGTGCAGTCCCGTTGTTAAATTCGTGGAGCAAATCCGATCATGAGATATCAAGACAGACAGTTGCCGCTGTGAAGAATCTCTACTATTATATAAATTGGAGTTGGTGGTCGTCGGTGTGTTCTTCTCTCCTCTCTCTAGAGCCATCCGATTTGATCTAGACTATTCATCTCTCTTCTCCACCCTCTCTCTCAAGATACAACCGTCCACCCCCTCCACTTTCCCCATCTCTTTGCACATTCTGGCCATCCTTCTATCTTTGTCGCTTGCTCTCCAATGTTTGATGTATGAAGTTGACTAGGCAATAAGTTCCGTCTCACCATTTTTATGACTCCATTGCAACGCACGGGTCTCTAACTAGTATACCATATCAATGCAGTCCCCAATGGGTAAACATGTGTCCCGACGAAACAAGAAAATCAACCTAGATGCTGCACTTTCCAAGCGAGCGTCTCAAACAACATCAATAAACAATATTATCAATTATTTATCATTATAAATATTCTAGATTTAGCCACATGATCTAACACCTATTTATATTCTCTCTATTATATGCATTTATTTATTACCAGTTTACCACCCATATAAAGTATTCTCTATCATTTTCAAAGATGTGGTTTCTAAATCATTTTCTCTTGTACCTTTTTTAATTTCATCATCTTTTTAATCCTCATGTAAAATCTAAATACATCCTATATTTATCGACGGAGGGAGTATAAGGCTTGGACTAACTGTCCATGTATGTGCACATGTTGAATATGACAGGTAGTCTTGAATCAAACTATTCAATGTCAATCCGTCCTCGTCAAAATAAAAATACGCTACCGGGTTGGATACGGCAGTTAAGTATCTGGACTCAAGAGAAAAGAGCTACCAGGTCAGATATGACAACTATAAGCGCTATTGGGAAGGGCCAAAGTGATGCCGTTTTCTGCTGCCAAGTTGTTTCCACCCCCAATCTGCTAACCTGGTGGTGCAAATGCAAGCTTTTCCGGGATGCACTGTCAGTGGGTCATTTCATATTGATTTTAGTTTATAAATAATAACAGTTTATGCAAGAAGATACTCATATGCAATTTTGGTCGATATAAATAAAGTTATTACAGTATGTACTATAATCGACTAGTAAATTTCATTTTAAAAAGATACTTCGTTTAAAAGTTAGGTACTATAAAAAGTAACTTCTAAAAGTTAATATGAACAAAGCCAGAATGTGAATTGTTGGACAAAGGGTTTACTTAAAAATAAAAGGAGAATCTGCCGACAACTAATAGAAGAAGAAAATAACAAGCGTTTGCCCTAGGGCCCAAAAACAACAGTACAACCCCCAATTGAAACAACAGAACCTCTATGAACAAGTTAATGCCCAACTTGTAAACTTGGTTTACAACAAAAAGGAACTCCTGAAAGCACTCTTCCTCGCCTGAATGTCTTCCTGTATACTGAAAAAAACTTGGTGTGACAAGTAAGGCCCTGTTCTTTTTTTGTTTTTCATGGTTTTTGACTTCAGTTTCTTCAGAAGCCGAAATAAATTGGATGATTTCTCCAAACTATTTCTCGAGCTCAAAACCGTGTGCATCTTCTATGTCGGTGTCTCCGCCTTTTGCTGCTGTCTCAAAAAATATAGTTAAAAACTATCAGTCAAAGCCAAAAACTATTAGGAGCTCTGCTGTTTCCGGCTCCTGTCCACACAACGGGCAAACAACAGTATGCGGACACCCTCTCCTCGCTAGACAGCCTGCCGTATCTCCTTCTGAAGGTAACAGCCGACCGAACAATCTGCATTTATTTTCAGTGGCCGCCTTCCAATCGAGTGAGTAGGTCGCTCACCGCAGACGTCGATCACTCGTGTTTGGGGAAGAAGAGTATGATCTGGTACAAGAACTAGCATGCAAGGCTGGGTGTGGTTCGGGCGTACAGGTAGACATAGCTTACGTTCGTTTCTGTTCCAAGGGACAAGGGGAGGGTCAGAGAAACAATAATAAAAACTGTATTGTTCAAACCGCCGTTGTCACCTTCGTATCATGTTGGGGACAGAGAAACAATAAAAAAAATTTCAAGGGGCCGGCAAAAATTGCCTGCCTTGTCAACTAAGTAAGATAACGAATATAAAAGAATACAAGGAGGCCACGAAGCCAACAAAAATTTTACAAAATATTTTTTAGAGAATAATAAAACACACCTATCTATCCAGATCTATATTAATAGAATGATCTCCTAGAAGTCACCGTGTTAATCCTAGGTGGTAATTAAAAAGGCTTAAAATTTTCATATTAATCAGAGAAAAAGGTGGAAAATAGATAACATCCTGGACATCTACCTTTTCGTACTAACATAGTACTCCCTCCGTTAAAAATATATAACAAATAATTTAAAAGTTTTGTTGATAAATATAATACTTGTATATAGATTTAACAAGGCATTTCCTCTTATGCTCCTATTTATATTCTCTCTACTGTATACATTTATTTATTACCACTCACGCAAAGTATTCTATCAAATTACAAGTGGGAGTATTCTATCATCCTTATGTAAAATCTAAATACGTCCAATATTTCTCGACAAAGGGAGCGACTAATTGTCCATGTATGTGGACATGCATGTTATATCCGTAGTCTTGAGTCACTATTCAAATGTCAATCCGTCCTCGTCAAAATAAAAATACGCTACCGGGTTGGATACGGCAGTTAAGGTCCCGTTTGGCACGGCTTCACTTCACAAGTGGAGCTGTTTTTTTAACTTCACAAGTGGAGCTGGGTGAAACTACTTTTTTCAGCTCCACCTAAGAAGCTACTTTTGTCTCAGCAGGTTTTAAGGGACTCCTTAGGTGGAGCTATTTTGTTGTACCCTGTTTGGCACAAAACGGCTCCAAACAGCTTCAGGAGCCGGTGATGGAGCTGTGCCAAACGGAGCCTAAGTATCTGGACTCAGAGAAAAGAGCTGCCAGGTCAGATACGACAACTATGGATTTGTTTTTTTTTGCTAAGTCTTATGACTTTTGGTTGCGGTTTATATCTTTTAGGCTGTTAGTACGAGAGATTACAGAGTAACAGAAACTCACGTACGGTTTTTGCCGATATAAATGAAGTTGGTACAGTATGTGCTACAATTAACCTAATAGATCCCATCTCAAAAGGACACTCCGTTTAAAATCTAGTTATTGTATAAAAGTTAAAAATAAAAACCAAAACCTGAAAAAAAAAAACAGGACCTATAAGCGCTATTGGGAAGGGCCAAAGTGATGCCGTTTTCTGCTGCCAAGTTGTTTCCACCCCCAATCTGCTAACCTCGAGGTGCAAATGCAAGCTTTGCGAGATGCACTATCAGAATGCGAGTTGCAGGACATAGGGTATACTTAAAAATAAAAAGGAGAATATGTCGATCACTAATAGAAGAAGAAAATAACAAGCGTTTGCCCTATGGCCCAAAAACAACAGTACAAACCCCAATTGAAACAACAGAACCTGTATGAACTATTTAATGTCCAACATGTAAACTTGGTTTACAGCAAAAGGGAACTCCTGAAAGCACTCTTCCTCGCCTGAATTTCTTCCTGTATACGGAAGAAAACTTGGTGCGACCAGTAAGGCCTTGTTCTGTTTTTTTTTGGTGTTTTTTTAGCTTGAGCTTCTCCAGAAACCGAACTGGAACAAATGAAACGGTTTTTCTAAATAAATTCTTGAATCTAAAATCGTATGCGTCGTCTGTGTCAATGTCTCCATCTTTTACCATCATCTCAAAAAGCATAAATAAAAACTATCAACCGTAGTTCAAAACAACAAGACCTTTGACCTAAGTGTGTTAAAAAATTCTCCGGTTCCACTCTTTCCAAATATTCCAAGCTGTATAAAGTAACGCTCCATCGAATCTTTCCGATGTTGGTTTACGACCATACCTCTGCTCGTTGTGATCGACTGCATACCCAACCAATGAAAGACCCTCTTCCAGACCTGTCTAGCGGAAGGACAAAAGAGAATTAGGTGCTCTGCTGTTTCCGGCTCCTGCCCACACAACGGGCAAACAACAATATGCGGACACCCTCTCCTCGCTAGACAGTCAGCCGTACCTCCTTCTGAAGTAACAGCCGACCGAAAAATCTGCACTTATTTTCAGTGCCCGCCTTCCAATCGAGTGAGAGGTTGCGCTGAAATGTTGTAATTGCATCCAAATTAAACGTCAACAAATTCATGAACCCGCTCAGTAGATTGAATTTGGCGCATTGTCCTCAGTCATTTCCCTCCTGTGAATTCTTCTGCAACAGATCCGCTCTTCCTCTCGGCAAGTTTGAAAAGGCTTGGTGCTATGATCTTAGGCGCTTGCTCGTTAAGCCACGGGTCATGCCAAAATTTTGCCGTGTTGCCGGTTCCTTGTTGAAACCCTAAAAGGCGACTTGTCGATTTCATCACAGGGCAATTTCGAGCCGACCCAAGGGCGGTTTGGTTCCTCCCATTCGTACCATGGCCAAAGAGCTCGCAGCGCACGTCCAAACTTCTCAAGATCCTTGATTCCTAGTCCTCCTAGGCGCTTCGGCCTGCATACTTTTTCCCAATTTACAAGACAATGACCTCCGTTCACTTGTTCTGTCCCTTTCCAAAGAACGGGCCTCCTGATCTTATCTATTTTCTTGATAGCCCAACGCTTTCACTGCTACAGACAGTTCTATCACAAACGATTCCTGAACCGTCATCATAGACGGTTCCTGAACCGTCAGTGTTTAGGTGTCTGTCAGACGGTTTTTTATAATAAACCGTCTGTGATACTCGAGTATTACAGACGGTGTTTTATAAAAAACCGTCTGTGATAGACGAGTATCACAGACGATTAATAACAAATACCGTCTGTGATATACAGAATATCACAGACGGTTTTTGGTACTAACCGTCTGTGATATGAATAATATCACAGACGGTTCGGAATAAAAACCATCTGTGATATTGTGTATATCACAGACGGTTAATAACAACGGCCATCTGTGATATTGTTAATATCACAGACGGCTCATTCTTTGGAACCGTCTGTGATAGCAATTGCAACAGCCATTTTATTTGCTTTTTTTTTGCTAGCCTCAGGATATGCTAGCCATGCCTCTGAAAGTAAGCAAGCAGATTATAGATAAATGATAGATAAGTTAATTGCAACTCAGATGAAACGGCAAGCAGATCACATACATATATAGAATGAAAATCGTTACACAGATCTAACAAATGAATTAAATTGAATGAATTATTTGTACAATTGATTCCAATGTTTCAACATCTAATTATCTCCATTGCCAGGGGGAACTCTCCAGCCTTGTTTATGACCTCTGCTACTAAGAATTCGGAGAGGTTTCCACGAATTTCGATGACTTATTCAAGATCATATGTACTTTCGTTGAAGTCCACCCGCTATCGCTAGGAGCAATGTTAAGTCATTAATTATCATGTGTGTGTAAATATATATACATATATATAATCAGAAAATAATAATTATTGGAATGGCATGACAAACATCTGGATCATTGATCTTAGTATTCATGATTTCCTTCATATGGCGGCAAACGTAGAATCCACATACGTTGCCCTGTAGCTGCTGGTGGCACTGCAAAAATAGAATTACATACATAGGTATTGTCAATTCTAGAGGCATTATAACAAAGTTCACAGACGGTTCTTAATACGAACCGTCTGTGATGTCTCAATTATCACAGACGGTTCATGTTAATAACCGTCTGTGAAAATATCACAGACAGTTGCCAGTATAAACCGTCTGTGACAGTTTAATCACAAACGGTTCCGTATGAACCGTCTGTGATGTAGTCGTCCAATATAGTCTCTTTTGTAGTAGTGTTTGAAGGAAGAACGGTTAGATGATATACCGGGAGAGTTGAGAGTACCAAGTTAACAAGTGTTATTCTTCCAGAAGGAGAAGCCGACCCTTCCAACCTGCTAGCCGATTCCCAAATTTATCGAAGCATACCAACCGCGGTCGTCCGCACGATAAATGGCAGTCAATCCAGCTATACTAGGGCGTAGTGGCGAAGTCAGAAATGAAATTAAGGGTGGGCTGAATTATTTATAGATTTAAACTAAGTTGATACAAAATTAGTCTTTTACTCTTATAAAATTTCAAATTCATATAGAAATTATAAATTGGATAGAGACAAACAATGAAAAATAGAAAAATAGAAAATAAATACCTCGATAATAGAAGGCGCCATAAGTGCGGAGTAGCGATAAGTCACTTATGTATAAAACATATCAAAATTAATGATTCAATAGAAAATTATGAGTGACAATGAAAATTTAGATCATATAAAACATATCAAAATTAAGCTAATTTGAATCACGAGGCAATAGAAATAAAAGGCGGCATCTTTTTCCACACTGATATTCTTATCATTTTCATGGCGAAGGGCTCGGTGGCAGCAGTGCCTTGGGGCACGTGCAGGACCACATCATTGTGGAGCGGCGGCGAAGGGAGAAGATCAACCAAAGGTTCATCGAGCTCTCCACCGTCATCCCTGGCCTCAAGATGGTTCATATATATTTCACTTTCTTTCTTTTTTTTCTTTGATTGATTATCTCTTCTTTAATTTTTATGATTTTCACTCCTCCTCCTCCTCATCTTCTTCTTCTTCTTTAATTTTATGATTTACATATATTATTTCACTTTCTTTCTTTCTTTGATTGATTAGCTCTTCTTTAATTTTATGATTTTCACTTCTTCTCCTCCTCCTCGTCTTCTTTAATTTCATGCTTGTTGTTAACCTTCTCATCAATGAGAGCTAGCTTCTCTTTAGGTTTGTTAATCTCTCTCTCTCTGTTTTTACTATGTATACAGTTATCACCAGGGGAGGTGAGGCTCAAGCCTCACTACGCTCCCCCGGTGGCTACGCCCCTACTAGGGCGGTCAGTTCTCATTTCGTTTTTAGAATCCCAGCTCTTGAAAAAACGATCAGAATTTCTGAGTCTGATGTCGCATTTAGGTGATTTTAGACTCTATGAAAAGCTTAGTCAAATAGCTACACAATTTATCTTTTTTTGCATGATTTCAAACTGTTTTCGCCAGAAGATTTCTGGATAGCAGCACCGCGTCCCTATGAAGGAGGATGCAAAGGTTAAGAACACGGTGGACTAAGACGTACCAACCGATTTGACCAAAAGTGTTAAGGAGATACGAAACTTGCGAGGTCATCCATAGCAAGAGACGTAAACTGATAAAGATCAACATATTGATACGAAACAATATTGATCATCGTTGAATTACATAGAGTGGTTGGATGTAACAGCTAAAACTAGAGACTTCTTAGGTCCAGCAAAAGTAAAGATGCATGATAAGATAAATTTGGGGTGGTCGAGGACCAGTTCTGTTAAGTCCTCTAGCTCTTATTTATACGCGCAGACCCAACTTCGGGCCAAGGCCCAGCTTGCGACTCGATCCCCGACTCGACGCCAGACCAGTCCCCCATCGCCAATCGCCACCGTCCAGGCGAGCGCCGAGGGCCAAGCCTTCAGGGTTGGCGGCGGGGGATGGCGGACGGCAGGAGAAGAAGGGCGCAGCGACGATGTTGTGCAGCGTGCAGGTCGTCTGGTTCGCTCAGGCACAGGTGCACACAGCTCCTCAGCTCATCGTAGCCCAGCTACCTCGGTCGCTTGCTTGTCCGATTGAATCGAGAGATGAGTCAAGAGTGTTCAGTGCCCGTAGGTCAGCCCCCCGATGCATTGTGTTCAATCAGCCAGGTAAGAAGACTTAGTGTTCCATCAATTGATCCACTTCAATGCGTTGGAATTTTCAGAGATGAACAAGTGAACAGATAGATCTACGCTGTGCATATTTCCATAAACCGAAATATCGAATTAATTGATCCGAATTAATTTGGTTAATTAGGTTCCATTGCTATTTTTTCTAACTAATTCGGCGGTCACCTCTCAAAAACCAGAATATTTTTATGAACCGAATACTATGGCCCTATTTGCCCAAGTAGGAAGATTAAGGTAGCGTTTTTTCCAAGTGTGGCTGATGTCTTTTAGCACGAGCGCTTATACGAACGGGCTAATAAACCTGATGAACCATGTGGATGTGACCACATGTATATGATGAGTAATTGACCGTGGTTTAGATAAGTCGAGTTTGGTTTGAGTGGTTCGGAGTCGAGTCGGTGCGTGGAGCATTTGGGCTCCGTCGGACTTGGTCATTCCTGGTCTTTTGGATTTAGGTTGCATATTCAGATGATTCGACAGGTTTGGACTTCGGCATGAGTGAGTATGATGTACTTATGCTATTTTACGCTTTCATGTATCGAGCGGTGCTATTTGATGTGTTTCTTGTCTGTGTGGCTGCAGGACGTCGAGGCGGAGTCGTGGCGAGACACGGTGGACCGGACTAGGCGCAGGTGGCGCTGAGGTCAGAACGGTCGGGATGTGTCGAAGACGACGTGGACTCGAGGTGGTTGCGAGGCGTGCAAGGCAAGGAGCGCGAAGCTTCTGGAAGGTGCGAGGAGGCGGCGGGAAATTCGCGTGGCTGCACAAGCGGGAGCGGGCTCCGTTGGATTTAGCGGGCGTAACGGGACGGAAACCCGTTAGCCGGAGGCTATAAATAGAGGTTGGTGGCTGCATGTCCTCTTGAGCACTTCAAGGGTTTGATTGAGTCAAAATAGGCTATAGGGGTTGTTTTGGCTTTAGGGCTTTAGTTGGTGGAGGGTTGGTATATACAGCAGGTGTGTCCCTCTCTGTATGTGTGACTCTTTGATGGTTTCTTGAGTGCAGTGTTCTCCCCTCTACCAAGCATGTATGGGTGTGTATTCTTGAGTTGAGGAGAGGGAGTGGATGGCTTAAGAGTTGTAATCATTCCTCTGGTTGTAATCATGTATGAGTACGTCTCTTTGATCCTCAATATCAATATGAGATGCTTTTGGTGATTCAGTTCAGCTCTCTGTTATTTTTTTCCTTCGATGCCCTCTTTTGGTGATTTCTTGATTTTCGTTGTTTTGAGTTCTTGATTGCTGGGAAGACCCAAAATGGGTTGCTCTGTGATGGGATAGTGCCTCAAGATCATTTGATCGATCTCCCAAAGAGCTAACTTCGTTTAATCCTCAAATTTCAGTTTTGAGCCTTCTCTGTTCGTCAGTTGCAATTTCTAGGGTTTTGTCCAGATCTTGATTCCTTTGAGGAGATGGTCTAATCTTTGGTCTGAGAATCACTTGTGCTATTGCTAACATAACTGCAAAGTCTCTTGAGCCAAGGATTAAAGACCTCTGAGTAATTTGGATTTGATGCCTTCCTGTAGTTCTTGAGTTGTTTCTAGGGTTCTTGGTCCCTGTGATTTTCCTCAAGAAGTTGGCCTAAGAATTTGTGCGGAGGAGCTTCTAGCTATTGCTAATATACCTGCAAAATCTTAGAGCCAAAGGATAAAAGATGGAGGAGTAATTTGATCTTTAGAGTTGTCTCTGTACTTTGTCGGTTCTAGTTTAATCTCTGAATTTCTTGTTGCCTTTCAGTTGTTTGGGGTCCCTATTATGTTGAGAATAGCTCCTTGGTGTTTGGGTCTGAAAAGAAAAGATTCATTTCTCTCATTTGCTTGAAAACAGCAAAAAATCTGAAATTTTCAGTTTTCAGCCCTCTCTACAATTTGGGGCTGTTCTTAATTTCCTTCTCGAAAAATGACGAAACTTGGCATGCAGATTCCTATGGCTATTAAGTAGCTATCCTCAAAGTTTCGTGGCCAAAGATTCAAGGATTGAGTGGGAATTTAAGTTTTTGTAGCTGCTGCCAGTAATATTCAGGTTTTGTCATATTTCTGAATTTCTTGCTCATGGGTTGGTTTTCCTTGGTCTCTAGGTCTCTCTAGCTATTGTAGTTACTTTCTTGCTTCCCTTGTCCAAAAAGAATAGAAGTGTCTCATTGATTTTCTTGGATTTGGCAAGGAAAGAGAACTCCTGTTTGCTATCTGAAAATTTGCTCTTGTCCAAGGTTCAGTGAGTTGGTGCATATCTTTCATAGGGTCTTAGCTATTGAATGAGTGAATCATTTGTGAGTACTTGGGGGCAAGTTTTTTTTTACCGACATTCACCCCCCTCTGTCGCCTTTTTCGGTCCTACAATTGGTATCAGAGCCGGTTAGCTCTAATCAATAGATCTTAACCGATCTCAAGAGCCATGGCGACGGACAAGTACTCGACCAAGCCGCCCATTTTTGATGGCATCGATTACCCCTTCTGGAAGAGCCGAATGGAGACATACATCCAAGCTCAGGGGTACGCTATCTGGCGCAAGGTCAAGGTCCGGTTTGTTGTTCCTGCCGATGAGAACATCAATGCTGGGAATATGCATGATGTTGAGGCAAATGCTAAGGCAAGGAACATCATTATCCAGGGCCTGAGTCGTAGCGAGTTTGATCGCATCTCCCACCTGTCGTCCGCCTACGATATCTGGGTGACCCTCGACGCATACCATGAGGGCACCACCCAGATCAAGACGGTTCGACAGGACCAGTTCAAGCGGGAATACAACAAATTCGAGATGCTTGCTGGTGAGTCTCTAGATGAGTGCTTCGCGCGGTTCCACAAGATCTTGAGCAACCTCCGAGCGGTCGGTCTCACATACCCCGACTCGGACAACGCTCGTCAGATGCTTGCGGCACTCGATCTGCGTGTGTGGGAGATGAAAGTGACCACCATCAAAGACACGACAGACCTCTCGACCTTGACTCTTGATGCGCTGTACTCGCGCCTCAAGACTCACGAGATTGACGTTGTCTCTCGTAGGTCGAAGTCACAGTCGATGGCTTTGGTCACCGATCCCGTTTCAGCTTTTGGTCTCTCTTCTGAGTCTTCTTGCGGTTTCTCCCTTGCTGCTCTCTGTGACATAACTGATGATCAGTTAGATCAGCTTGCGGATGAGCAGCTTGCCCTCCTTGCTCGAAGATTCTCTCACGCTTACAAAGGGAGGAGGGACAGAAAGAGAGGAGGACCCGTGATTTGCTTCGAGTGTGGTGGCCCCAACCATATCCGAGCAAACTGCCCCAAGCTTGGGAAGGGCAAAGGTGACTACGGTGGTTCGGGCAAGAACGATTACACCGACAAGAACCGCAACACGAAGCCCTCAGCACCTGCTCGAGGCAAGAAGAAGTTTCGCAACTTTGGGAAGGCCAAGAAGCTCTTCCACCGAGTCCTCACCGCCTTCGACGATCTCGACCTCAGCGAGGTGGAGGGATGGAGCGACGACGACGGGACGGGTGACCAAGACCCCAAAAGCGGCGACGACTTCTCCGGCATGTGCTTCATGGCCCTCGAGGGCGAACTGAGCGACAGCGAGCTGTACTCCGACTCGGATGAGGTATGCCCCACCTACGACCAGCTCAATCATGCTTTTCTTAAGCTAGGTGGTTTTCATGCTAGAGCTAGGGCTAGGTGTACCGAGTTAGAGAAGGAAGTAGAAAGATTATCACGGGAGCTTACTTCACTTATATCTGCTCCCTTCCGTGATGATTGTGATACATGCTCTGCTTTGCTGGGTGATATGGAGAAATTAAGGACCTCGCATGATAGTTTGTCCTCCGAGC
The DNA here is from genome assembly GCA_036346575.1 of Dendrocalamus sinicus. Lineage (NCBI taxonomy): Eukaryota > Viridiplantae > Streptophyta > Magnoliopsida > Poales > Poaceae > Dendrocalamus > Dendrocalamus sinicus. The sequence continues at coordinate 12,149,893 of CM070666.1, read as the reverse complement.
TTGATATTGTTAAGGTGGAGAATGTTAGTCTGCTTGCCGAATTAGAGTTGAGTAGGATGGTCATTACTCTTCTTACTCTTGATGAGACTACTCCTCCCACCTCATGTGAGGATAAGGACATTGCTGCTAGAGGACCTTATACCATACTCCTTGATCTGCCCGAGTCTTGTGAAAAATGCAATAAATTGAAGATGAACCTAAAACGGGCAGATCACAAGATTGCTTGAGTTGAGTGCTTCTTTACTTGAGCCTATTGATTCATGTTTGAACTGTCCAAAGTTAAGCGCTGAACTTGAATCGTCTCAAAACAGTTTCAAGAAATGATTGACAACAACAAGAAAATGGCTCGAGATGCGACTAAGGATCCTATTAGCTCATCATGCATTAGTTGTGATAAACTAAAACTTGAACTCGTTGCTTTGAATGACAAATGTGTGAAGCTAACTAAGGACTTACTAGAGAAGCCACAATCTGGTTGTGATGTGATTGATGGTGTGGGGAGAAGCCCGGGGTAAGGGTGAGACGCCTAGAGACGCGAACCAACTTTGCTAGTAGTAGGACTGTCCCTCGTGAGTCGGTGTGCGTGCACAAGCCATTCTTTCCTCTACTGTTGGTTCTTCATCTGCTCCCTTACCTCCTGCTGTTCCCTCTTCCCCCTGCTCTTCTTGCACATCTCTCTTTCGGGAGTGTCAGTACCTTATGAACACTCTCGAGAGATTTGTAGGCGGCAAAAAGAAGCTTAATCTTATTCTAGACCAATCCAAGATTTGCAAGTTCAATCAAGATCTAGGATATGATTTCTATGAGGATATGAGAAAGCATCCACCTGCTATTCTCCGACCCATTGTAGGAGGTGTGATCGAGGTTGAGGCCAGATCTGATGAGGTTAAATTCAAATCAGCGGGTTTTGTTCAAGGGATTTACGGCGACAAGGTGATTCCACTGCCGCTCGCCTCTCGAAGGCGAAGCCACCGTGCTACTTCCACCTCTCAGAAGATGAAGTATCACTGCACCTTCTGTCAGAAGGATGGGCACTCGATCAAAAGATGCTTCAGGCGCGCCAAGATCGCGCGTAGAGACCGTGTTGAGTCTCTTAGGGGTATTCAGGGTCAGCCCCAGATCCTGAGTGCACCTAAGACCAACACGAGGTCTAGGGTTGCGTTTGCTGATGATTTTGGGCAGCATCGAGGACTTGGTTTTTCTGAGTTTTCTGGTTTTCGTCCTCGTGCTGCTCCTGGTCATGACTTCCGTCGTCCTGAGGGTACATCTCGTTTCCCCCGTCGAGACAGCTACCCGCAGCGTGTTCAGCCTGTTGCCGATGCTCCGACTCGCTTGCCTGTAGCAGCCGGACCCAGCAACAGCTCTAGGTCTACTCGTAGACCATCCGCTTTCGAGTGACAGAGGCGTAGGGTAGATAGAGTCGATCGTGCTTGACTACTTCATCCGCTCGGCGTGTTGTTCAAGATTGGGTGCCAAAATCACTCTTGATTTACCCCGATCGAGACTTTACTCTGCTTGACTCGGGCTCGCCGGCTGGGAAGGGAGAGGTTTGGCTTGTAGACTCGGGTGTTCACGACACATGTTTGGAGACTCTGTTGGTTCTCTTCCTAGCCCGTGCTCCGGTGATGAGACGATCACCTTTGGAGATGCTTCATCAGGCGCGTCATCGCCAAAGGTACGGCGTGTTAATGATTTGTTTCTTTTGAGAGATGTTGCCTTGGTTAGTAAGCTGCGTTATAATTTGCTTTCGGTTTCTCGACTTACGATGGCGGTTATGAGGTGAGCTTTAAGAAAAATGCTTGCAAAATTCTTGACTCTTCGGGTAGTCTGGTTTGCGGGATTTCACGTTATGGGAGGATCTTTCGTGCTGATTTTTCTGAGTCTTCTGGTGATCCTCTCCGGTGTTTGGTTGCTTCGGAGTCCCGCAATCTGACTTTCTGGTATAGGAGACTTGGTCATATCGGATTTGACCATTTGACCCGAGTTAGCGGCCACGATCTCATTCGTGGTTTGCCGAAACTCAAAATGGTCAAAGATCTTGTTTGCACTCCATGCCGGCACGGCAAGATGGTTGCCGCTTCTCACCCTCCGGTCACAGTTACTATGACCGATGCACCAGGACAGCTGCTCCATATGGACACTGTTGGACCAGCTCGAGTGCAGTCAGCAGGAGGGAAGTGGTATGTCCTTGTTGTGGTCGATGACTATTCGAGGTTTTCTTGGGTGTTTTTCTTAGCCTCGAAGGATGAGACGTTTTCACATTTTCGAGGTCTTTTGGTGAGGCTTTGTTGAGCTCCGGGTGCCTTACGAGCGATCCGCGATGACAATGGCACGGAGTTCAAGAATTCCTACCGAGAGTTTCGTGGTGAGACAGTGTAGAGCATCGGTTCTCCTCTCCGCACGTCCCACAGCAAAATGGCGTTGTGGAGAGAAAGAACCGTACGTTGGTCGAGATGGCCAGGACGATGCTTGATGAGTACTCTACACCGCGGAAGTTTTGGGCTGAGGCTATAGCTACCGCGTGCCATGTCTCAAATCGAGTATTTCTTAGGGCACACTTGCACCGCACTTCTTATGAGTTGAGATACGGGCGAATGCCCAGCGTCTCTCATTTTCGAGTGTTTGGTTGCAAGTGCTTTATTTTGAAGTCCGGGAACCTAGACAAGTTCGAGTCACATTCTTGTGATGGTATCTTTCTAGGTTACTCGCCTTCTTCGCGGGCTTATCGGGTTTGGAACTGCGAGTCTAGTAAAATGGTAGAGACCTGTGAGGTGACTTTCGATGAGGCCGGTCAGGGACTAGGCCCGATATCTCGGGTTCTTTAGAGCGATCCGAGGCCATCTTTGTGGATGATGAGGATGATGGAGATGAGGGGTGTCTACCCGATCCAGTCCTTCATCCACCCCTTGAGGTGCCGTCTTCCACTGCACCTCGAGGTGATCAGCCTCTGCCTACCGCTTCTTCTGGAGCTAGTGGCTCTGTTCCTACCTCGTCAGCTCACGAGGTAGTGGTCACTTCTTCATCTCATCCTGGACCTCCCCGACATATCCAGAAAAGGCATCCTTCTGAGCAGATGATTGGAGACCTGTTCGAGCGTGTTACCCGCTCAAAATCTGGCTTATCTCAATTCTGTCTCCATTCGGCTTTCATTGCCTCCTTTGAGCCCAAGGATGTTTCTCATGCTCTTTCCGATGAGTCTTGGGTCAATGCCATGCATGAGGAGCTAGAAAATTTTGAGAGAAACAAGGTCTGGTCGCTTGTCGAGCCCCCGCGAGGTCACAATATTATTGGGACTAAGTGGGTGTTCAAAAACAAGCAGAGCGAGGATGGTGTGGTTATTCGAAATAAGGCTAGACTGGTAGCTCAGGGGTTCTCCCAGGTTGAGGGTCTGGATTTCGAGGAGACCTTTGCCCCTGTAGCTCGACTTGAGGCCATTAGAATTCTGCTTGCCGTTGCAGCTTCTAAGGGTTTCAAGCTGTACCAGATGGACGTCAAGAGTGCCTTCCTTAATGGGTTCATTGAGGAAGAAGTCTATGTCAGACAGCCTCCTGGTTTCGAAAACCCCAAATACCCTAACCATGTATTCAAGCTTTCCAAAGCGTTGTATGGACTTAAGCAGGCCCCGAGAGCTTGGGGTGGTTTGTCCTTATGGACTGTAGTGAGGGGGAGCTTTGGGCTTTACTGCTTTACTATATTGATTATGCTTCTGTCTCATTTCTGTTGCATTGCATTCGGGGTGCATTTGGGTTTAGTCCTTCCAGCATAGATTAGAGTGGTTCTCATGCCAAGTTGCTTAGACTTCTTACTCTTATCTTGTGCTTTCAGGATGCTGCATATTAGCTGTTTCTTATCTCACTAGGTTGAGCTCACTCACTTCTTGTAGGTTCTAGCGAGGGTTGGGCCACCCTCGGGTAGGCAGTGCGTGTTTGCTCTCTAGTGTGTGATTTCTTGTCGGTGATTGTCCCGGAGTCATATGGGGTAGATGAGAGTCGATTTGAGCCATAGTTGTCTCTATATCTTATCTATGCTTTAAGGGCTGCCTGTTTGGTTTTATTTGCCAGCTTCTCGATTTTATTGCTTTGGTTCAGGGAGAGTTCATTTGGGAGCTTCTGGAGCTAAATTTTGACTTAACTCAACTTGAACTAAAAGTTGCATCTCATGTTGAGGGGGAGCTGGATTTTCCTGCATTTAGCATTGTAATATAACCGCTTTGAGCCTTGATTATTATCCTGTTATGACATGTTTACACTGCTGTACACCTTGCCATGATTTGTGCTTTATATGCTAGATTGATCATGACTTCATATGTGTAGACTAGATTTTACCATGATAAGTTAATTAAAATTGCCCAACTTGAAGTAAAACTTGTCATGTTAGCATTTGAGTTTAGTCTTTCTGGAGCTATCCCTTTATGATTCATGCCATGTCAACTAAGTTTAGCTGAGCGTTGAATCTTTTATTGAGCCTTAGATTGAGCTATTCTAGTCTCTTGATGTAGCATGAGGTAGTACAACATGTTTACAAAGCAAAACGATCTCTTTTGTGTGAAAAAACTGATTTCACCAATTCTTTCTCATGAGACGGCTTGCCATTGCACGAGGCATGAACTCAGGGGGAGTTTTGGATGACCTAGACTATCTTCTTAAGCTTATTGCTTGGAGTAGTCGCATAAGGTTTGAGATCTAGCACATAAACAAAAATTGGGTTGGAAACGACCATATGCTTTCAAAAACAATGTTTAATGTACTCAATTTGCTTAATCTACAAAAAGAACCAAGTACTTGCGCAAATGTTTCATTCTTGAGCATAGCACTCTAGTTTGTCTCAATACTAGCTTCGTGGTTCCGCTTAGCTTAATCGACATGGCCGACATCATCCTTGGGTATCTCTAGTTAGACTTTACCTCTTGATGACTTGACATTCTCACTTAATGCACTATATTTCAGATTGTCATCTATGTGCTCTAGCTGGCTTATATATATGTTGTCATGATCTAGACAGCGTTTTATTAAGTTATGGCTTGGTGTAGCTCTTTATGGTCATCATGGATAATTCTCATGGCTCAACATGCTTAGAAATAATTAATCTTCAGCCATTTCATCCATGGTTGTGATCTTATTCTCTCTTTTGCATTCTTGATGTGTTTATTGCCAAAAGGGGGAGAATAGTGGTAGAAAAAGCCATTTTTGGAGCTTTGTGGAAAACTTGTTCTTTCGTTTGCTCCTTGTGTCGACATGGTCATTAGCTTCATTTTCCTTCTTTGGACCATGTTGGATTTTTCAAACTCAAACTCTACTTTACGCTTTTTCGTGGTTTGTCAATATACTCATCAAGGGGGAGATTGATGAACCATGTGGATGTGACCACATGTATATGATGAGTAATTGACCGTGGTTTAGATAAGTCGAGTTTGGTTTGAGTGGTTCGGAGTCGAGTCGGTGCGTGGAGCATTTGGGCTCCGTCGGACTTGGTCATTCTGGTCTTTTGGATTTAGGTTGCATATTCGGATGATTCGGCGAGTTTGGACTTGGCATGAGTGAGTATGATGTACTTATGCTATTTTACGCTTTCATGTATCGGCGGTGCTATTTGATGTGTTTCTTGTCCGTGTGGCTGCGGGACGTCGAGGCGAGTCGTGGCGAGACACGGTGGACGGACTAGCGCAGTGGCGCCGAGGTCGAACGGTCGGGATGTGTCGAAGACGGCGTGGACTCGAGGTGGTTGCGAGGCGTGCAAGGCAAGGAGCGCGAAGCTTCTGGAAGGTGCGGAGAGGCGAAGCGGGAAATTCGCGTGGTGCACAAGCGGGAGCGGGCTCGTTGGATTTAGCGGGCGTAACGGACGGAAACCCGTTAGCGGAGGCTATAAATAGAGGTTGGTGGCTGCATGTCCTCTTGAGCACTTCAAGGGTTTGATTGAGTCAAAATAGGCTATAGGGGTTGTTTTGGCTTTAGGGCTTTAGTTGGTGGAGGTTGGTATATACTGCAGGTGTGTCCCCTCTGTGTATGTGTGACTCTTCGATGGTTTCTTGAGTGCGGTGTTCTCCCCTCTACCAAGCATGTATGGGTGTGTATTCTTGAGTTGAGGAGAGGAGTGGATGGCTTAAGAGTTGTAATCATTCCTCTGGTTGTAATCATGTATGGGGACGTCTCTTTGATCCTCAATATCAATATGAGATGCTTTTGGTGATTCGATTCAGCTCTCTGTTATTTTTTCCTTCGATGCCCTCTTTTGGTGATTTCTTGATTTTCGTTGTTTTGAGTTCTTGATTCTGGGAAGGCCCAAAATGGGTTGTTCTGTGATGGGATAGTGCCTCAAGATCATTTGATCGATCTCCCAAAGAGCTAACCGTTTAATCCTCAAATTTCAGTTTTGAGCCTTCTCTGTTAAATCGTTGCAATTTCTAGGGTTTTGTCAGATCTTGATTCCTTTGAGGAGATGGTCTAATCTTTGGTCTGAGAATCCCTTGTGCTATTGCTAACATAACTGCAAAGTCTCTTGAACCAAGGATTAAAGACCTCTGAGTAATTTGGATTTGATGCCTTCCTGTAGTTCTTGAGTTGTTTCTAGGGTTCTTGGTCCCTGTGATTTTCCTCAAGAAGTTGGCCTAAGAATTTGTCTGGAGAAGCTTCTAGCTATTGCTAATATACCTGCAAAATCTTAGAGCCAAAGGATAAAAGATGGAGGAGTAATTTGATCTTTAGAGTTGTCTCTGTACTTTGTCAGTTCCTAGTTTAATCTCTGAATTTCTTGTTGCCTTTCAGTTGTTTGGGGTCCCTATTATGTTGAGAATAGCTCCTTGGTGTTTGGGTCTGAAAAGAAAAGATTCATTTCTCTCATTTGCTTGAAAACAGCAAAAAATCTGAAATTTTCAGTTTTCAGCCCTCTCTACAATTTGGGGCTGTTCTTAATTTCCTTCTCGAAAAATGACGAAACTTGGCATGCAGATTCCTATGGCTATTAAGTAGCTATCCTCAAAGTTTCGTGGCCAAAGATTCAAGGATTGAGTAGGAATTTAAGTTTTTGTAGCTGCTGCCAGTAATATTCAGGTTTTGTCATATTTCTGAATTTCTTGCTCATGGGTTGGTTTTCCTTGGTCTCTAGGTCTCTCTAGCTATTGTAGTTTTTTCTTGCTTCCCTTGTCCAAAAAGAATAGAAGTGTCTCATTGATTTTCTTGGATTTGGCAAGGAAAGAGAACTCCTGTTTGCTATCTGAAAATTTGCTCTTGTCCAAGGTTCAGTGAGTTGGTGCATATCTTTCATAGGGTCTTAGCTATTGAATGAGTGAATCATTTGTGAGTACTTGGGGGCAAGTTTTTTTTTACCGACATTCACCCCCCTCTGTCGCCTTTTTCGGTCCTACAAAACCATTTTGAAAAAGTTGTTTTCTGATAAATCGTTTAAAAAATAACGAATAAATTGTCTCGTATATTTGTTTGAAAGAAGTCGCAAATTACAAGTTGAAAATAATGTGCCTAAGTGTCGGCCATTGTAAGTGCTACAGTACCAGGCTTGAGAGCCGCCCACTATTATTCTTGTGAATTCGGTTCTGTAGGACGAGTGTTGGACCTAGATTTTACAATCCGAAATTCTCTGTGATTTCACCGTATTATTCCTTGGATCAGTAGATAGTGCTCACAGATACAGTACTGAACATCAAAATACACATCATGTGGAAGCGTAAATATAATAGTAGACTTACTCATGTGCCAATCAGACCGAAATCAATAAAATGCAGCAGCGAAAACGGATCACGCAGGTGGGACCCTCAGGACGTGCCCACAGGCAGCTAACTGAGATTCGCAACCTAGTTCTTGACATCTTCATCTTCTTCACCATCATGACCAGGCATATTGTTGAAGCGTAGCGATCTGACTCCTGATTCTGGATTAATTGAGTGAGCGAGGGTGAGCACAAACCACCGTGCTCCGCAAGCCAATACACAGAATGCAAATAGATAACATACATGGCTTATCAAGGAAAGGGTCGGGTTATTTTATTTGCCACAAATTGCTTTTTAAAATATGATACATAGGAATTTCCTGAGACCTAGCAGTTTTAACTGAAACTGATTTTTATCAATGTATGAAAAAATAATAATAATAGCGATCTAGATTCCATCCACCGTTACATGGCTTCTGCACCATATGTTAACCTTTCAGTGCTATAATCGCTTACATTATCACTGGGGCGACACCCAGGGCAACACAAATCAGGGCTTTTCACTGCTCACTACTTTATCAATTCCACCCACAAAGTTTTTGAAATAGAATTATATCTGGTTAAATTCCCATGTCTGCCCTTGACCGTGGGCACGGCTATTCGAATAGTTTTGACTCTGCAGAGTTTGTACACTTTACCCACAAGAGATGATCCGTTCGTTGCTCTACACGATTCCTTAGTCATGTGGTTGAGTAGACCATCACAGTAACTTTTCAAAATATCTGGCCCATTTTGTCATCTCATCCTATGGACTGCTTCCACTTGCAGTAGGTTCCACACGTTACACGCGATGTTAACTACGGATGCTAGTGTATTCAGACTCTACTCTCCACAATGCTAGTACGACTAGAAAACTTCATTCTCCTCTCAGTGTCCCTTTAAGCCTCCCTTGCCCTTGTAATATTCCACTCCTTTCCAATACCGATAAGATGAGTCCAGGGGTTCGATAGATTTACTTAGCCAAATTGCAATTTACAAACTTGTGGTTGTACTGTTTTACATAGGATGTCATGACAAGATTCAATCCTTAGAGTTATCTGAGCGGTTCTACCACAATCCGTACACCGTGCTTCCACTGCACTACACACCAACCCCCATATTATCCGCCCAGATATTTAAGCAAGGTGGGGGTTTTTGGGAGCATAAAATAATCATGTCAAAATATACCAGTCATTTCCACCCATAACTTCCTAAATCAATTTCTCATGATTAAAAGTGATGCTTGGGGTATTTTGGTGCCCCGAGTATCTACGCAGTACTAAGCATGGCGTATAATTGTAGACTTATTTTTGAAAGATTACCATTATAATTTTGCTAGGGTGACAAAGCTCAAATATTCAAAAGTTCCAAGGGAGGTGTAAACTAACAAGTTAAATAATGGGCATATAACTAGAATCTTAAAACAAACATATATTTGCATATCAAATAATAGCATGTAATTTGAATTATTGCAGCATCTGTCCTCAATTGTTGCAGAAAGTATTTAGGCTTGTTGCAGGTTGTCAATTTGAAATGTTGTAGCAAGAATCGTTTGTCGCACTGGGTAAATGAATTGTTGTATCAAAGTACATGTTTGGATGCAAATCGATTGTTGGATTTATTGCACTATTTGTTAAGATGAGTTTATTGCAATAGAATAGGGGCTTTTGTTTCACACACAATGATTTGTTATTGTGCCGTTACAAATTTGTTGCATACATACCAATTTGATGTTACATGGCTGCAAATTTGCCTCTTTTCTTGTAGTTGGGGTGTTTTATTGCACAATAATTTTTTTTGTTGCAGCAGAGTAATTATTTTATTGAACATTTTTGTTGCAATAGGTTGTATATGTTCTTTGTGATGCTACAGAAGATATTTTTGATTGTTAAATATGCATATTCTGATTGTTGTTGGGGTACAACATCTATTAAGAGATATGGGGTGGTTCTTTTGGGGGTACAACATCTATTAAGAGATATAGGGTGGTTCTTTTGGGCTGTGGCTTATGGATTTTGGTTTAAAATTTTGAATTCTGGTTGTTCGCAAGAGAGATTACAAAGAGAGAGAAGTCACATGCGATTTTAGCCGATATAGTTAAAGACGGTATAATGTGTATTATAATCGACTAGTAGACACTATCTTAGAAAAATGTATTGTTTGAAAGGTAGTTATTGTAGCAAAAAGTGAAAAGACAAAGCAAAAGCTGTGTGGAACTCAACCATATTTGTTGTTTTTTGGAACTTCGGCCGGTTTGGGCCCAAAAGCCTTCAGATTATTTCGGCCCAAAAACTTTTCCAGCTTGTTTGAAAGTACATGAACGGCTGTCGGGCTGCCTGGTAAGAACGGCAACAACAAGCTCACAATACTACGCCATTACGCATTGTTACAAAGCTAAATGCGATGTGTTGGAACGATTGAATTTCAAGCTGTAGGTGGTCAGGATATCTATGGCAGCTCTAGCGTCATCCACGACTGCAAGCTTCTCTGAATTTTTGCTGTGTCCGTCGGTTCCTAAACTCTGCACCATGGCCATGGCGGCCTCCTCCATTCGAAAAAAAATATTTCCTCGGGAAAAAAACTCAGTTCATAAAAAAATGCGAGGGCATTTTTCATAACTCAAATTGCATGCATGTATCCAATTCCCCCAAAATTGAAAGTACATGTACTGGCTTATAAGAACGGTACGACAAAGTCAAAATACTGCCATTAAGCGTTGATGCAAGCTAAATGTGAGATTGAGATGGATTGCATTCCAAGGTGTTGATCCGGCCGGCTTCGCAGAAATTTCTGTTGACAACTAGCGACTTCATTTTTCAATACAGAAGTCCACTCACGGGCGGAGCCACACCTAGGACAAGGTAGCCTTCAGCCCAAGGTATGAAAAAATATCTAATGTACAATTCAGGTAAATTCTATCAGAGATCACCGGAGTAACGACGTCGCCCACGTCGCTGGTGAACTCAGGGTTTTGCACACAGGCAACCTCACGCGATCTCAATGGATGAACACAGAGACTCGGTCTTCTTTGTTGCTGCGCAAAGCGTGCAGCTTTATTCTCATATTCTATTAGCTTATATAGGAAAACCGATTACAACTAAATCTGGGGCCATAATCCCCAACATGCACGCCACACATAACCTCCTAACCGAAAACCCAGCTAACAAGTACGAGATGCACAAGAATTATTCAACAAATCTCCTCCTAAGTCTTGTGCACTTTACTGCTTACAGAGACGAAGGCCAATCTTTGCGCAGAGCTCCTGGAACTTGCCCTTGCAGAGTGGTTTCGTGAAAACGTCACCTAGCTGCTCATATGTTCTTATGAACTTCACCTCAATCTGCCCATTGTGTACATATTCCCGGATAAGATGAAACCTTGTGTCTATATGTTTATGTAGGATCGGAAATGGCAACAGAGGGGGGTGAATGGTGCCTCTTTTTAAAAACGACCCCTCAAAAGCATCCACTAAAAATCTCCTCTCCGATAGATATGAAATCTATTGAAAGAAAGACTCCTGCTCTCTGGAAATCTAAATGGGACAAACAAGAGAAAGAATCACAGAAGGAACAACGCAAATCAGTGGAGAAGGCGGCCGGCCGGTCAGACCTCAGGCAACAGGCCGGTTTGACCGCCCCCTGGCCGGTCTGACCGCCATGGCTTGGACGGTCTGACCGCTATGGTGCTGGCGGTCAGACCGGTACTATTCGGCCGGTTAGACCGGTTAATGCCCGCCAGTCAGACCGCCTCTTTGGGTCCGGTCAGACTGCCATGGTTGGAGCGGTCTGACCGCTAGGGTTAGCAGTCTGATCGGTCGCCCGAGGACAGAACAGGCTGCAGCTCTGAAAAATGCAGGGATTTGATCTAATCAATGGAATTTGTGATTTTCCTCGGTTCTCCTCAAGCCAAAAGAGTAAGAACATAAACTGAATAGCTTGGAGACCCTAGAAAACAAGAAATTACATCACATAAGCTTGGAATCAAGATTTGAGTCAATAGTCTGTAAACAGTGGAGTGAAAATGACCAATCTCCAAATTTCTCATCAAACTCAAATCTTTTGCTCATGATCCTTTGCAATCAACAGAGAAACATTCTCACAAGAGTAAGTATGCATCTAGAATCTCTTTTCTCCAACTATCCAAAGAAAACCCATATGCCCCTAACATCAAACCCTAGGGAATCTAAACAGAGGAAGGAATGGATCCAGTTTGAGTAAAGAGCAAACTTATTGATTCTTTCAATTTCTCTAGGGAATGAGCTGGTTAAATGACCTTGAGGCTTACCACCCATCACAGAGCAACCAAGTTTCAACTCCTCAAACAAAGTTTGCTCCAAATCAAAAGAAACAATAGAGAAGCACAGTGAAGCAGAAAAACAACAGGGAGGCAAAAGCTCAGATCATCTCCATCAAAAGGATTTCATAACATGAAAGATTACACAGGAGATACAAAGAACTACGTCCCCATACGCGATTGATACAAGGAAAATACTACCTCCTCACTACATGCTTGAGAGAGGAAACCAACACACACCTACAGAGCTCAACACACAAACCACACTTCTTGTTTGAGCTCACTCACATGCTGGATTGGTTACCATACAACCTGAATACACCACTCCTTTTATCTGCAAGCCAACACAGCAAAGGAGAAAATCAAGAAGTGTCATACCAAACACACTCCCCTTGCTCCATACACACAAGAGGCAAGGGTCAAAGTCAACATGACCAGATTTTGGAGGGAAAACACCTCCTCCACTCATTTGCGTGAGTCAAATTACCAATTTACCCCTCAAGCACCTTCCCGGAAGCTTTCCGCAACTGGCACCTTTGACCGACTGTACCTCGACTCCTCCCTGAGCCTAGTCTGGTCCGCTTCGCAGCACACGACCGCACCCAGCATCTTGACCGTCTGGACCTCTGACTCCTCCCTGAGCCTAGTCCCGGTCCACTCGCCGCTGCCCGTCGTGTCCATCCGACACAGACCGAGACCTCTGACTCCAGCTGAGTCTAGTCCGGGTCTGTTCCGTCGCGCACGACCGCAACCGACTTCCAAACCGTCTGGACCTCCGACTCCTCCCTGAGCCTAGTCCCGGTTCTCCCGTCGTCACCCGTCGTGTCCGTCACCAGTAGCTCCAGCTTCGGTTCTTCGTCTCCCGACTCGCAACCACCTCACCAGCCTCGATCATCTTCGACATCACAACTGTCTGGACCTCAACACCTCCTGTGCCTAGTCCCGGTCCTCCTTGCCTCACCATGACCTAGCTCCGAAGTCCTGCAGTCACACAGACAAGCAAATCGTCACATAGCACCGCACGAAACAGCATAATCAACATAAGCACAAGTAAAGGTACTCAACCCTAGAATACTCAAAACAAACTCAAACTCACTAAACCAACTGTCAATTACTCATCACCAACATGGGGATATCTCCACATGGTCTCTCAGTTTACTCCGGTCATGATGCACATGATTTTTGATCAGTGAAATGGTGGACTTGTTGTCCACCCTTAGCACCGGCTTGCTCACAACTGAATCCAAAATCTCAGCTAGCATCCGAGCTAACCAAACAGCTTGACAGGCAATAGTAGCAGTAGCAATATATTCAGCTTCACAACTTGATAATGCCACCACTTTCTGCTTTGAGGACTGCCAACTGATTGGACTATCTCCAAGAAAGAATACGATTCCAGAAGTGCTCTTCTTGCTGTCCAAGTCTCCAGCCAGATCACTATCACTGAACCCCAGTAATTCTGCCTTCACACCTTTCTTTCTTGGATAGAAGAGACCCCAATCACTTGTCCCAGCTACGTACCTCAAAATGTGTTTTACAGCTGCATGATGCTCCTCATGAGGTTCTTCCATGAATCTGCTCACATACCCAACTGAGAAGGCCAAATTAGGTCGGTTATTCACCAAATATCTCAAGCTCCCAACCAAGCTTCTGTACTTAGTAGCATCCACACATGGACTGCTGCTCTCCTTGCTTAGCTTCAATTTAGCCTGCATAGGCACCTGACAGGAATTGCAATCCATCAAGCCAGCTTTCTCAAGGATCTTCCTTGCATAGCTCCCTTAGACAGAGTAGTCCCCTCTGTATTTTGCTTCACCTCAATGCCCAGATAATAAGAAAGTAACCCAAGATCACTCATCTTGAATATCTCTACCATTTGTACCTTGAACTTCTTGATGCTGCTGCTAGTGGTTCCTATGATTACCAAATCATCTACATAAACACCTACCACAAGCCTCTCAGTACCAGTACCTCGGCAATAGATTGCATGTTCAGATGAACTTCTCTTGAATCCCAGAACACCCAGTTTTCATCTAATTTTTGATTCCAGGCACGAGGAGCTTGATGTAATTCATACAGAGCTTTATGTAGCTTGAATACCTTGTGTTCATGGCCGGGTTGAACAAACCCCGGTGCCTGCTCCACGAATACCTCCTCCTGGAGGTCGCCATTCAAGAACACCGTCTTGACATCCATGTGGTGGACCTCCCACCCTTCATGCGCTGCCAGCGCCAGTAGTAGCTGCACCGCCTCCATGCGCGCTACCCCTCGTCGTAGTCGATGCCTTGGCATTGCGCGTACCCCTTGACGACGAGCCGTGCCTTGTGCCTCACCACCGCGCCGTGCTCGTCCTTCTTGACCTTGTACACCCATTTGAGCCCAATGGCTCGCCGGCCAGGCGGGAGCTCAGTGAGTGTCCAAGTGCGGTTCTCTTCGATCGCTTGCAGCTCCTCCTCCATCGCCCGACGCCAGCATGGGTCCCGCTCCGCCTGAGCGAACGACGTAGGCTCCTTCACACTCACCGCGAAGAGCTAGCTGTCGCCCAGATTACGCACCGCGTACCCGGGTGGAGTTGCAGTGTCGATGATGCTATCCACCATCCGAAACCGCAGCGACGCCTCGTCGTCATGGTCGGCGTCCAGCTGGTCCCCCAGCTCCGTCGGTGGTGAGGCGAACTGGATCCCTGGTGTCGTAACACCCGCCGTCATGGGTGTGGTCAGGGGCGACGTAGGGAATGTTGCCGGAGTAGTCGCTGGTGAGGCAGGGGAAGCTGTGTTCACATCCAGTGGCTCACCGTGCTCCTCCACAACTCTGTACTCGACGGAGAAGATATCGTCGTCGTTTCTTATCTCAACACCGTGCTCCTCACTATTGGACCAGTCCCACTGGCCAGCTTTGTCAAAGATCACATCCCGCGTTATGTGGACACGCTTTGCGATGAGATCATATGCACGGTAAGCCTTGGAGCCCCGCTCGTAGCCGACAAAGATAATCTTCTGACCACGGTCGTCCAGCTTCTTCAGATGAGGGGTCGTGTTCTTGACGTAGACTAGGCAGCCGAACGTCCGCAGATGATGAACGGCCGGCTTCTTCCCGTGCCACGCCTCAAACGGCGTCATGCCATCCACGCTCTTCATCGGTGCCCGGTTCAGCAGGTACACGGTGGTGTTCACCGCCTCACCCCAGAACCAGCCTGGCAGCCCCTTCGCCTTGAGCAAGCTGTGGGCGGTCCCGACCACCATGCCATTCCGGCACTCGACTACGCCGTTCTGCTGCGGGGAGTGCGGCGCCGTCAGTTGTCGTTGGACACCATCAGTCACACAGTACTCCATGAACTCCTTAGCGGTGAACTCCCCGCCTCGATCCGTGCGAAGCGCCCTCAGCTTGCATCCTGACTCAGCCTCTACGTGCGCCTGGAAGTCTTTGATAGCCGCCGCTACTCGATCCTTGGACGGCAGCAAGTTTACCCACATGTAGCGGCTTCGATCATCGACTAGTAGCAAGAAGTAGACGTTCTCGCTCGGTGTTGTCGGCGCCACCGGTCCGTAGAGATCCCCATGGACCAGCTCAAGCACGCGCTCTGCACGCCAATGTGACTGGTTCGGGAAGGGTGTCCTCTTCTGCTTGCCGGCGAGGCAAGCCTCGCACAGCTAGTCCACCTGCTCGATCGCAGGCAGGCCATGAACCATCTCCTCCCGCGCCATCTTGCGGAGCGCCGGCATGTTGATGTGGCCGAGCCTGGCGTGCCATCGCCAAGTGCTTTCCTCGCCACGCACAGCCAGGCACACCGGCCGTGCAAGATTGACTTCGAGCACGTACAGCCGGTTCGCCGCGCGTGTGACCTTGGCTAGCAGCCGTCCTCCCGGTTCACGGATCCGCATCACCCCGGAGCTGATGTTGATGTCGTACTCGTCCTCGTCGAGTTGCCCAACGCTCACTATGTTGGCCGTGAGCTGAGGGATGAAGTAGATGCCAGTGAAGGAGCGATGTTCGCCATTTTTGCACGCGAACAACACTGTCCCACAGCCCTCGATCCGCGCCACTCCGCCGTCGCCGAACCGCACCACCCGCACACCACCGTGTCCAGATCCGCGAACGCCTCTCGGGTCCCCGACATGTGATTCGTTGCCCCGATGTCGAGGATCCATGTCTTGGCACTACGCGCCTTCTCCGCATTGAGGTGGACGAAGACCTTCTCCTCTTGCAGCTGCAGTGGAGTGCCAGATCTTGCCCCATCCTCCGATCTGCTAGCGATGGGCGCCCGTGCTTGCACCCGCGACGACGCGCCAGGACGAGCGCTCGGAGCCACCGCGCATGGTGGTGGTGAGCACGAGCGCACAGGGGATGACGCCTGTGATGTAGTCGGGGTTGGCTGCGGTGGCGGCATGGTGGATTTCGGCCGTGGTGGAGGCGCAGTGAGGCATATCGGGGATGACGGCATGGTGGATCTCGGCGGCGGCGGAGGCGAGGTGAGGCGTATGAGCGGCGTTGACCTAAGCAGCATCAGCGCCTCCTCCTCTTCTTGGATGGCGTGGGCTTGCTCCCTTTTGGGCTTGGAGCGGCAGTCACGGGCCCAATGGCCAGTTTTACCACACCTCCGGCACTCATCTTTGTTGGGCTTACCAGAGTTGTTCGCCGGCCCAGAAGTCCAAGACGACCCGCCGTCGCTCCCACGTCCTCGACCACGCCCACGCCTGTTCCCGCGACGCGCAGAGCTCCCGCTCGCGTCGCCGCTATTCTGGTACTCCGCCTCCCGTGTCTTCCGCCACGCGTCCCATTCTTCCTTTGTTAGGTACAACTTGTCGTCGTGTTGTATCGTCAGTGGCGGCTCAAACGATTCCTCAGCGGCCTTCAGTCGCCCTGTCAGGTTGGCGACGGTGAGCGTGGAGGTGTCGAGGAGTGTCCGGATCGCTAGCATGATCTGTTTGAACCGTGATGGCACGCTGCGGAGCATCTTCTCCACCACCTTGGTCTCCTCCATGACCTCGCCAAGCGTCACTCGAGTGGCCACCATGCCGCTCAGACGAAGCGCATAGTCTTCCACGGTCTCACCGTCCTTGAACGTCGCCAGGTCGAACTCTCGCCGCAGCTGCTGGGTGGTGTTCTTCTTCACACGGTCGTCGCCGACGCACATGGTGGCAATGGCGTCCCACGCCTCCTTCGACGTTTCCTTGTCGGCGATTGCGGACGCCATCTCCGGGGAACGGCGCTGCATAGGGCGTCAAGCGCCATCATGTCTTCCCGGGGATCAACGTTGCCCTTATCGATGGCTCTCCAGAGCACTCAAGCCTTGAGCTTCACCTTCATGAGGCGCGCCCAGTTGGAATAGTTGGTCTTGGTGAGGAAGGGTAGCTAGTCCCGCCGGCCACCTCACGGACTACCCCACTGGATCACGGCGCCGTCCTTGGTGCCGCTCGTCCCGTCGCCTTTCTCGCCAGCCTGCGGTGGTGGCGACACTCCCCTGGTAATCTGTGTAGATTCGATCGTGTGGTCACGATTCCAACGGCGGTACTTCGCTGCGATCTAGCCCCAGTCCGCAACGGAGCTCTGATACCACTTGTCAGAGATCACCGGAGTAATGACGTCGCCCACGTCGCCGGTGAACTTAGGGTTTTGCACACAGGCAAACTCACACGATCTCAATGGATGAACACAGAGACTCGGTCTTCTTTGTTGCTGCGCAAAGCGTGCAGCTTTATTCTCATATTCTATTAGCTTATATAGAAAAACCGATTACAACTAAATCTGGGGCCATAATCCCCAACATGCACGCCACACATAACCTCCTAACCGAAAACCCACTAACAACTACGAGATGCACAAGAATTATTCAACAAATTCAGTCCAGTCTAAGTAACATTTTCATAGTATAGCCCAAATAGCCTAGATTATTTTATCATTGAGTCTGAGGCGTAACTAAACCCTGACTCCGTCCACTTGTAATTTTGTATACATATGCCGACTCTTGGAAGCTAGCTATGCCCATCGGTACCTAAGCTCTGCACCATGGCTATCTCCTTTCTTGAGTCAAGAATCCCTCTTTTCTTGCTGGTGATCTTCGTATCCTACTTCATGATTTTCGGGTCCCGTATTCCCATGGTGTCCTGGAACCGCGATCCTTCCGTTGACGACAAGTACATAGAGGCAATCAGGCAACGAACGAAGCAGGAATTGTTTCTTTATCTGGACACGACGATTCACTGGCGCTTTCTTCCGCCAGCTTCTCTGGGCTGTTTATAGTAACCGATGCACTATCTCTCTCCGTGCTGTCCTGCTGCATTATTGCAGGGCTTGTTCGCGGTGGTGCAGATCAAGGACAGACGAGCATCCCAACGAAGAGCTAGGGCGAGGAGCAATGGGGCCCCGGCCGTACCGCTACCGCGAGCTGGCCGCCGCGACATACAACTTCGCGGCGAGCGAGAGGATCGGACGGGGCGGCTTCGGCGCGGTCTACCGGGGCTTCTTGGATGACAGCGCCAGCACGGGCCGTCACGTCGCCATCAAGGCGCTCTCGCCGGAGTCGTCGGCGCAGGGGAGGAAGGAGTTCGAGCCCGAGTTGGGGATCATAAGCCAGCTCAGACATCAGAACCTCGTGCAGCTGCTAGGCTGGTGCGACAGCCGCAAGATGCTCTTTCTCTGAATTTTTTAAATAAGTTTTTATTCAAAAATGCAAAATTATATCTGTATTTTTTTTTACAAAAGTAACCACTTGTAACCCAACCGTCGGGCGACTAGCCTCTGTCGTCCAATGGCCGAGCCCGAGCGACATGCAGCCAATCGCCCAACCATTAGGCGACAGAACCTCCTATTGCCCAACAGTTAGACGACTGGAGCCCAGAGCAAAATAATAAT
Organism: Dendrocalamus sinicus; assembly: GCA_036346575.1. Taxonomy (NCBI): domain Eukaryota; kingdom Viridiplantae; phylum Streptophyta; class Magnoliopsida; order Poales; family Poaceae; genus Dendrocalamus; species Dendrocalamus sinicus. The sequence goes on along the minus strand of CM070666.1, from coordinate 12,131,050 downwards.
TTTTTATTCGTGTGTGAAATTGAACAATGTCTGTTGATGATATTGTTAAACTATAAAGTAGTGTTATATGGTAGTTCAAAATTTTTAGATAGTCCGTTGTATTTCATATGGCAAAGAATTTAGTGTTTGAGGTCTTAATTCATAAATAAATATAGCAGAGTTTAAGTATCAATTTCATTGTCACGGTTCAGAATTCTTGAATGAAAAAAATATAATGCATGCAAATTGTATTGTACAATGTGAATACATCAGAAGGTATAAGAGTGATAAAATACTTGGACCAAAGATAAGTTGGGAGACACGGAATATGTAATATATTATAGTCCCTGAACCGACGCGCATACGATGCGGATACATGGCATAGTGCTTTCGGTAATTGCTTAAGTACACATTAATACTACTACGGTACACTGTGATGGAAGCATGTGACAAATGCCAGAATACATGCATGTGCAAAGGAACAATATAGTCGGCAGGGGGTTGATACGGAATGCCTCAAATTACTACATGGATCGTGACCATTTACCCTTCCATGTGAGGTCGACGTTGTGCTCCTCGCCTGCTACCCTCGCTTTGGCTGTCAGTTCACGCTTTCTCTTATGCTCCTCACAAGCCTTGCGTTCTCTATGCCTGCATGCCTTGAGATGAGCTTGTGTCTCCCACCGGATATGGTCGCTGTGCTTTTTGTCGCGACAGCACTCCTCGAAGTCAAGACGCCACTAGTTGTGCGGGTGGATCTCTTGGTCGATTCAACTGCGGTAGGCACATAGCGGATCCAGAGACTAGGGTAGACGGGAGAGGATATTAGTGCTCAGTTGAAGAGAGAAATGTTAGGGGAATAAATTGTAGCAGATCCTTACCAGCTGTTGGTAGTGGCTCATGTCCCAACGGCAGTTGGGATATTCCCATGCATAGTTTGCATAACCCTAGTAGCGCATGCCAAGGCTGAGCTACGGCTTCAACTTAAAGAACTTACATTGTCCCTACACCAACAGAAGGGCGACATCTCTCTCTCTTAAGCCGTTTTTGCGATGAGTGCTCGGTTGGAATGTTGAGATAGGGGTTGGTGCTAGGGGGCGTCGTTGTAGGGAGGTGTCGTTGGTGCTAGGGGCACGCGCCCTCACAAGCCTGCAGATCTCATCTCGCGGGTTCTCTATTTGAGCAAGGTATTGCTATAGTCGTGATGCAGGAGTACCCCAATGGGGTAGTACTTAAGTAGTGATGCGGATCAGCAAACACAGTTGGAGCGCAATTCCGTCGAAGCAAATTTAGCATCCGCAATGCATTAGGCCTGGTGAGGATGGCTTGTTGGGTCCCATCTCATGTCCTGCACAAAGCTAGCTCGTTGGGTTATGTCGTAGCACAGAGCTTCTTGGTCGGGTCACATCCTACGCAAAGCTGGCCCATTAGGTCACATCGCTACAAAAAGTTGTCACGTTAGGTCATGTTGGTGCAAAAAGCTGCCTCATTTGGAGAGGGTGGCCACATCCCTCTATGATGATGGAGGTGACGTGGTCACTTTACAAGCTAAAAATATGACCTGTTGTGTAAGAAAGCACGCTGCCTCCCCTTGTGGGTTATAAAATGCACGCCCCACCCCTTGAAGGTAGGAGCACTCAACCATGCCAACCGTAGCAAGAAAAACATTCTCCGTATTATAGTAACATACCATAGCAGACGGCGAGGGGCCTGTCCAACTAGGATCACCGAAGCAAGACCTTCCAATCGAAATGAAGGAGGACTTCAGCCCTAACTACCGCTTGATGGCAAATTGGCTAGCTCAACCGGTATGCCTACAATGCAGACATAGGGAGGACACGGTCGTGTAGATCTTGGATGGCCAATTTGAAGGTGAATGATGTTTCTTCCGATGACCACACTCTGGGGTGCAGTTAGCCAATAGTTTGTCTTTGTTATTGCTAATAGAGCTTCGATATTAACCTCCTTTATAGCATATGGCGAATTATAACTTTGTCCGCTGGATTGATCTTGTTAGACCATGTGGTGGTCGTGATTAAAAGTGATGATGAATAATTGACATGTGGATTGCTTTGGAATTTACGTTTGTGAAAGTTTCGGTCGATCACAATCAAACGTTTTGAATCCGAGTGATTTCATTCAGTTCTGAGTTGCTCCGAGTGGTTTTGGTTGGTTACGAGTGATTTTGCTTTGCTCCGAGTGGTTTTAGTTGCTTTGAGTGGTTTTGGCCTACTTCAAGTGGTTTTGGTTGGTTATGAGTGGTTTTGCTTTGCCCCGAGTGGTCTTGGTTGCTCTGAGTAGTTCTGGCCTACTACGAGTGGTTTTGGTTGACTCTGAGTGGTTTCGGTCAACTCTGAGTGGTTTTGCTTGGGTCCAAGTGGTTTTGATTTGCTCCGAGCAGTTTTGGCCTGCTTCTAGTAGTTTCAGACCAGTCCGATTGGGTCCGAGTGGCATCGGACGGTTTTTGATTCGAGTAGCAATGGAATATCGGATGACGTTCCAGTGGCATTGGTGTATTGGACGGCTTCCGAGTGACATTGGAGCATTAGACGGCATTCGAGTAGAACAGAAGCATCGAACAATATTCGAGTGGCACAGATGCATTGAACAGCGTTCGAGTACCACCGGAAGATCGGACCGCCTTCGAGCGATGTGATCAAAGATGCAGAACATGAACTGGTCAAAGCTACAGGGTTTTTGTATGGTCAAAGCTACAGTGATCTGGTCAAAAACTGTATGGTCAAATGAACAATACTAGGAGGTGAACAATGATTCATCTGGTACTCGAAAGAGTACTATAGCAGTGGTCCATACTCAAAAGAGTACTATAGTAGAGCACGCTTTTATGACCATGTCCAACTTCGACCACATCCGACTTTGACTACAATTGATTTTGGCCACGTCCGAGTTCGACCACAACATTTTGACCACGCCAGACTTCTACCACGATCGACTTCAACCACATCCGAATGACCATGGCATTTCAACTATGTCTGGCTTCGACCATGGCAACTCGACTACGGTATTCCGACCACGCCAGACTTCAACCACGTTCGACTTCGACCATGATAGAACAACCACTGAAGGTAATTGTAGCTTTGGTACTTTTCCATGGTTGTAGCTTCAGTACTTTTCCATGGTCATAACTATAGTACTTTTTCATGGTCGTAGCGCAGTACTTTCCATAGTTGTAGCAACCATAACTGGTCGGTACTCAATAGTAATAGATTTTACTGATCGATGGTCATAGACTTTGCAGTCAATGATCGTAAACTTTGCAAGACTTTGTGATCGATGGTTGTAGACTTTGTGATCAATGGTCATAGACTTTGTAAAAGGTGGTCATAAATTTCGCGGTCTGCTATCGTTGTCTTTGGTTTTTCGGTCGGTTTTCGTAGACCTCACGATCTGTAATCGAAGGTTTTGCTATCGGTTCCTATTGGCTTCATGGTCGGTACTCATAGATTTCTTGGTTGGTACGAGTGCTTTAATTCTTGTGATCTTTGAGTACTCGTGTTAGGCCAGTGGAGTGATTGGCTAGTGCATGGTGATCGGTGAACAGTGCTCGGAGGAACAGTACTCAAAGGATTTGGTACTCGAAAGTTGGAAGTACTTGGTAGTCGCAGGTTTGTACTCGGTAGTCGGTTGGACTTGGTATTCATAGTCGAAAGGGCTCAGTACTCGATGGTTGGTGCTACAGTACCAGGTAGGTACTCGGTAGCAGTTGACGGACATACGGTGACATGATTGGTTGTCGGTGATTGGTGGACGAGGTTGGTACTCAATGGCTAGTGATCGGTTGTCGTGGGTGTTGCGATCGGTTGTCGGAGACTTGTGGTATGTAATCGGTATTTGGTTGTCGGTACTCATTGGTTCTGTGGTCGGCTGCGATAATGTGATTTATGTGTGTTTTTGAGCGAAGTGATGGTGATTCCCGAGTATTTGTTGTTTTTGAGTACTCGCTGAGCTAGCGGTCGTTTTGTGTAGTTTGAGGTTGGTGTTTTGGAAAGTAATGGAATTGCTGGTCATGCTAAGTGGTTGGAAGGTGGATTTCTAGAGAGAGTTGGAGTTGTGGTCGTGGATGTCCTGGTTGATTCTCGTGGATGGTTTGGTTCTTGTCTATGGATAGACAAGGGTGTGTTATATGTTTGTGTGTGCTGATATCAGTCAAGTTGTGGAGAACTTGAAAAATGTCATTTGGTCTTTGATGTGTAGGTGGGCGTGGAGACAATTATGGTCGGTGACGAGGAGAATCAAGACTAGGATGGGGAAGTCTATGGTCCAGGCGATCAAGGATGTCATGCAAGGTGGTCGGGCTCAAGTTGGAGCACATGGAGATCAAAGGTGGTGATTCGTGGAGAAGCTATGGGTGATGCGGTCTAGGAGGTTTCGACACAGAGGTTGATGATGTGTGAAGAAGATACAGGAGGTGCATTCCCGGAAGCTTCAACACGTGGTGATGGTGCGTGATGAAGATACGGGAGGTGCGTTCCTGGAGGCTTCATCACTTGGTGAGATTGGAAATGTTATTGAAGGAGTCTATAATGTGGAAGATGTGGAGATTGGTAAAACCCGTGTTAGAAAGGGTTTCGGGTCCCTTGGTTTTTAGTAGAGATAAGGTTTTGAGTTCCTGTTTGAGGTGAACACGGTTTGGATTTTAGCCTACAAAAGCAAGAAGATGCTAAGGGCTAAAGGGTGGTTTTCAGTAGGGTTTTTTGGGAGAAAGCTTGTGTTGATTTGTGAGGGCTTTCGTTGAGAAGGTTTTTAGGAGTGCTTATAAGGGCACTTTGTAAAATCGCCAAAATTTAGCAATAAAAATCATCTTTGTTACATCCCAAAAATTCGCTTTCTGAAAAATTTAATTTTAAATTAATTATTTTAATGTATTTGGATCTTATTTGGATTTGTCTGGATTTTATTTCAAAATTTAAAGCAAGAAAAGGTATTTTAAAATTTTTATTAAAGCCAAAAAGAGTTTATTTTATTTTTCCTAGCCTTCCCAAAATTTTTAATTAATTTTGGAGAATTTGCTGGAATTAAAAATCAATTTTCAAAGTTAAAAAGTATTTTATAAAATTATTAAATGCAAATTTGAAATTAAAAATATTTTTCCTAAGTCTAAAATGCTTTCAGGAATATTTTATGATTTTTCTGGAATTTTTAGGCATTAAATATTATTTTTCGAAGTATTTATAAGGTTTATAGTATTTGCTGAAATTTATTCCGAAAATAAAAATCAAATAAATCCTATCCCGCCATGTGTCGCTTCAGATTAAATCAACCTCTCTCCACGTTTTAATCCTAGCCACACATGATCACTTACCCCTTCATAACCATCCAAAGGCCCTCATCCACTCACTTGCCACGTGTCGCGAATCCGACGGCCCGTACCCCTTCACTTACTCTCACTCTCTATGACACATGGGACCTATATGTCATATCCTTCTTCAACCTCTCCTTCTTCCTCCTCCCACCCTCTCTCTCCTCCACCATTAAAACCGAAATGGAGCTTTGAAATCCCGCCGTTTCTCCCTCTTAAATCCCGATTAAAGCGTGAAAACGGAAGCCCTAATCACTCCCCTCCAATCCGCCGACCGTTTCCCCTCTTTTAATTCCCCTAATTGCGGGAGCATTAATTCCGGCGAGCTCCCAAACCGCCGGCCTCCCCCTCCTCTCCCCGCCTATAAAAACCCCCCTCCATAGGCTTCTTCGGCACCGCCTCCCACCACCCCTCCTTTTTCCCCTTCTCGGCCGGCCGTTGCAGCCGCTCCTCCCGTCGCCTTGCCGCCGCCCCAACAAAAGCCACCGCCGCCTCCTTCTAGCGCCGCGCGGCCGCCGCCACGGCAGGCCGCCGGCCATCATCCTTCCGTGCTGCGCGTGCGCCGCGTGGCGGTTCGCCGCGTGGGCGCCACGTGGCGCCACTCGCGCCGCGTGGCGCCATGTCAACGGAGCGCCACCTCAGCCCTAATTGTTCCCCGTAAGCTTGGTCCACGGTGGGCCGGGCCCGCGTGTCATAAAATTCAAATTTCGAATTTTCGATGACGTCATAATTAAGTTTTTCCCGTATAAAAATAAATCCCAAAAATCGGCCTTTTCATTTTCACTCCTTTTAATCTTTCGGAAGCCATAACTTTCTCATTTTAACTCCGATTTGAGCCGTTCAAATTTCTAATTTTTTTATAAAATCCTAATCTATCTAAATATGTACTATTTTTGAATTTTTTATTTATTTTTATTTGAATTTATTTGTTTTGTTTGTCTGTCTTCTCGCGCGTAGATTCCGCCGTCGCTAAGGATTTCGTCGAGTCGCAGCAAGAAGAACCAGTCAGCACTCAAGAAGGCAAGTCTCCTTTGATCATCTTGAACCTATGATTTTGAAATGTTTTAATTATTTCAAATTATGTGCATTGCTAATTAAATAAAATATTAGTTCAAATCTTGAGGCATTAGTTATATCCAACCTTGTTATGCCTCAATTGAATTTGAATGCCATGTACCTGTGTAACCCTAGAATTTCCTTTGTCTCAATAATGAGAGTATCATAATTATTTGTGAATATTAGATTGGTAGTATAATGCTTAGTCATGCTATGTACTACCCTTGAAATCTTGAAAATGGGAAATTATGAATTGTTGTAATAACCTTGTATTTATAAAGTTAGTGGTGATTGGAGTTGCCACTGCTCTTTTAAAATAAAATAAAATATGAAAATTGGTTTAGATTAGGGTGGATGGTTAGTTTGGGTTGGTGCAGGAAGCACGAGATCTTGTAAAGAGTATGTTCCACCCTAGTCAATTAAGGACCGACGCTTGTGTTTGTCCAGACTGAGCACTACCGTACAACCCTAAGTCTATATGGGTACGACCTAGCCGATTAACTCATGATAGTCTAGTTTAGGTGCCACTAGTGGAAAGTGGGTGCCAGGGTTACTGGTTATTCACAGTGAGGGACAGGGATTTACTGTACTCATTTGGCGCAAGAGGGGCTTGGATTGGCGATTTAACCCATACGTGGTGAAACCTCAGCGGGTGGTGTCTAGCTAGTCTAGAGTGGGGTAAAGGCTTTGTGATAATTTATCTGTGTCTCATGCCAAAGGAAGCATGGTGACTATTAAGATAATTTGTCTCTTAGGGGTAAAGTTGTACAACCTCTACAGAGTGTCAAACTATTCGAATAGCCGTGCCCATGGTTAAGGGCGGGCAAGGAATGCATTCACATGGTAGATTTCTGGTTTTGGTTTTAAAAATCAAAGTTTGTTTGTATTCCGAGAGTGGAGGGAACTCTAGGAAGGGTATCCTGGCAGTTGGAGCCAGAGAGGGTGGATGTAACCCGCAGTTTGAACTTGGTCAATTATTTGAATAGCTAGTGTTGGTAGATGGAACCTTCACTATAGAGTAAATGATAATTCTGTTAAAACAATTACTTTGTTAAAATGTTGCCTTCAAAAATAATTAATGGTAATTGAAATAAAATATTGCTTTGTGCAAAAGAACCATATAGCCTTCCTTTGTCAAGCCTTGCATCTATTGCATTTTTCCCGAGACTTGTGGAGTACTTTATGTACTCACATGCTACACTTAAAAATAAATCTCAGAAGATTACGAAGCTCAAGAAGGTGACTACGACTACTGCTTCGCTTGCGGCTGTGATGGATTTTTCCCAGAGAACTAGGTCGCGTTTCCCCAGTCAATTGCCTGTGGCGTATTGATGGGTCTTCATCGAGTTTATCTGTTGCTTCCGCTTTATTTTATGTGTGCGGGGTGTTGAAACCTCAATTGTAATAATGAGACCTTTCGGTCAGTACTCTCTATTATTGTAATAAATCGTGAATGGTGATGTATTCATTTCTGGTTAACTGTGTGCACTAGCTTTGATCTGGGACTAGTGCGGTAATACACAGAAGGACCGGGTTTGAGAATCCGGGGTCCCGACAATCTTGAATTAATCTGGCTCGTAATTTGTTGAAGATTGCTAGTGATTGTGGGTGGATTGAAGCATACGATCACATGCAAAGGCGTTGATTCGCTGCCAGGAAAACATAGCAATAGATCGAGTGGTCAGGGCAGTCGAGCGACAAAAAATTTCTACTACGTGCAAAGGAGTTCATAGTGAGCGATCGAAGTAACCGGTTGAACGTTGAGCGATCGAAGTACTCATCGAGCACACGCAAAAGAGTCAAGAGCAAGCAATCGAACTTCTTGCGATCGAAATCTACATCTGGTAATTTAGGTTATCTTTTCTTCTATTTTGAGATTTATTTTCAGGTATTAAAAACGGAGGTAATCATTCACACCTCTGATTGCGCCATACGATCCTACAGATCCTCCCCATGAACGCCATGTTGTGATGTACATGGATACATTGTGGAACCAAATCGTAAAGTTGGAGGCACAGATTGACAATCTCAATGAGGAGAACGATGACATCTGCTAATAGGTGTATCGCGAGAGGGGCAACGAGAAGGTCGTCAACATAGGAAGTTCATATGATTCCATATGTTGCTGTGTGAATCCTAGCTGTATATGTGCGTGCCACTACAATGATGCCTAGCCACGTCCAAGTCGTCCCCTCTGCAACACTCCATGTGGGTAGCGCCAGAAACCTTCTACCAGTAGCCACACCCGGAGAAGCTTGTACCATGTTACTCTTCCCTATTGTATGTGGTTATATTCAATCTCCTAAAGCATGTAATTAAATGGTAGACACATCGTTGTTGTTGGCATTTATTGAGTGGACGTTTGCAGTGATGCGTCTTGTGCATTAAGCTAGAGGATTTGATATGTATTGAACAAATGTATATCATACAAAGGAGTACAACTAAGAATACAACAGTATTAAAGACATCGCATGGTAAATACGAAATTTAAGTATTTTTTGGACCTAACAAAAGTACAGCTAGCGCAGGCGGACGACCGATACTAGGCCCCCCAACAGCACCTCCTTCCTCATCACCACGACTGACTCCAACTCTGCATCCTCCCATATGGCCCTGCTTGGGCCTCCTCCTCTGCGTTGGGTGTCGGGGCTTGGGACCCGACAAGGAAAGACAGTCAGGAGCCCTAGCCTTCCACAAAGCCCTTCCACACAATTGTACGAATCAGTCTTCTCAACTCCTATTTAATGTACGTGGGAGACTGGCTCCAAAGCCCTTGTATGACGACGCTGCTCACCTTAGGGTCCAAGGAGAAGCTGCGGGTGAGCCAGTACATCACAACTGTGATTCGTGCATTCTCACCGTCTGGGTGTAACAGAGTGTCCTACAGAAAACTGCTCAAGTTAACATCGTATGAACCTTCACGAATGATGTCAACACCGTAATGTACTTTCAATATAGTAGGTACCAGCATGGTTGATGTCTGCCTGCAAATATTTACAATATTACAACTAGTCAAATTGCATCGCATGTTATGGAAGTACTGATGTACTGTAAATTATATTTCCACAGCCGTTCGCCTATCGTGACCAACTACACTATGCGTCGTTCATTCCCTAAGGCACATGCCACATATTGATTTTATCCCCCGGTCGGCCCATTAATTTTGGCCCAATACCAGCCCACTCTCTCTTCCCCTTTACCTATCTCAAACCCCCCCTCATTCGTACCAACACAACTCTCTTTCATTTGCCTGAATACGCATCTACTTCCTATCTGCTCCCACGCAAACTGACGCTGTTCTTTTCTCTCTACTCAACCTCTGTCCTACGCTAAATTCCTAATAGGTTTGGAGAACTTACATGACACTGACAAAATTAATTAAGTAATTAAGTATACGAAACTGATTTAAATTGTAATATACCAGTTTTAACGGTACGTGTGAATTTCCAACGTACATATGACATTCCTAATTAATCATAAATGTTGTCTACTAATGTTTTGCATTTTAACATGAATACCAAATTTTTTCACAGTACTCTAACATGCTGCGGTATTCTCAAAGTTAAATATTCACAACGAAATAAATTAATTATACGTGCTTGTCTTCCCTTTTATTTTTTTCTCTCCTCTCTTCTTGCTTTTTTCAGCCATCTAACCGAAATTATACTATTTTCTCTAACTATAATTTCTTACGGATGCTACTTATGCTATTCTTTGCACTAAACAAACTATTTGCTTACTACAAAAACATAGACTAAAAGATTAAAAAAATTACCTTATATACGAATCGCTCCTCACACTCATATAAATAGTTGGACCTCCTCTTCTCCTTCTCCCTCTCCCTCTCCTCTTCTCCTTCTCCCTCTCCCTTTCCTCTCCTTTTCTCCCTCTTTCTGTTTTCACGCTCGGCCAGCAGTCACTTGGATGCTCGCGTGCATGACTTATATAGCCGGTCCAGTTGCCGAACGGTTGGACGACTGGAGGGTGCTGTCACCGAATAGTTGGGCGACAACACCTATCGTCCAACTGTTCGACTACTGCATTTATGTAGCCCAACGGTTAGGCGACTGCCTGCGTGTCGCTCGGCCGTTGGATGACAGGGGTCAGCCGCTCAATGGTTTGGCGACAGGGATTACTTTTGTAAAAAAAATAAAAATATAGGTATAATTTGTATTTTCGAATAAAAAAGAAAAGATGTGCTTCTATACTTTTCTCAATAGTGAGTTATACAGTTTTTAAAGCACGATAAATGATAGATATATGCCATTTAACTCTTCATTTGTTTTAAAATTAGTGCTATTTTTATTGAAAAAAGTATAAAACACTACTCAAAAAAGAATTGTTTAAAAAAATTCCTCTTTCTCGTCAATGAGCTCGTGGCGGAAGGCAGCCTCATCTCAATAGCCCTGATAGGCTGCTAACTTGGACCCAAAGGTATTTACGACTAAAACTATCGTCTCCTCTTAAATACTTTGATATAAACTTGCAACCTTGTTCTTCGCGTGCAAAAATTCACAAGAATTGCCATGAAATTAAAGTACAAGATTGCACTAGATTTGGGATCCGCACTATGCTATCTCCACTCCACACGGAGTGGTAGCAGTGTGTCGTGCACGGCGACATCAAATCAAGCAACGTGATGCTCGACTCGTCACGGAACACCAAGCTCGGGGACTTTGGGTTAGCGAGGCTCGTCGACCACGGAGCCGAACCACGAACGACGGAAGTTGTGTCTGGGACCGTTGGGTACGTGGACCCAGACCCAGAGTTCGTCAACAGCCTTAGGCCAAGCACCGAGTCAGATGTCTACAGCTTCGACGTCGTTCTCCTGAAGATTGCCTGCGGCAGGCGACCGATGCCACCCCAGGGCAACCGAATGAAGCTTCGATCATTCGATGTCGACGCTGCTGAACCGTGTCCTTGAAATGTATGGCCGGAAAAAGATCCTTGACGCGGCAGACGAGAGGCTGAGCGGCGAGCTCGACAAGCGGCAAATGGATCATGTGCTCGTAACGGGCCTCTGGTGCGCGCACCGCGACCGTAGCCGGAGGCCGTCCATTGAGCAAGGCATGAGCGTCCTCCGGTGCGAAGGCGCAGAGCTGCCAGTGCAACCAGCCGCGACGCATGGTTGTTCCGGGCAAATTCGGTAGTGCTTATTTGGACATACAAAGTTTAGATTTTTGGATTTTTTTTACACTGTAAAAACTGAAAATAAGTTGCACATGCTATTATCTTTTTCAACGTAATTAAATTTAAAAAATGAAAATTACATCAAAGATAATAAAAAAAATAAGAGAAAAAAAAAAAAATAAAAAGAAGAAAGAGAATTAAAAAGATAAAAGATAAAAACTATAAACTAGAAGCAAAGGTGGTATTCATTTGGGTTTTTTTTGTGGTTTATGGCTGAAAATCACTGTAGATAGCTGAAAAACATTGTAGCTGACAGAGACTTATTTAGCATAATTAAATTAAAAAAATTAAAAAAATATAAAAAATATGTTAGCCCATTACATATAATACAAACACATATAGGAAAAAAACCGGTAAAAAAGCTTAACAAAAAATTTAAAATTAAAAAAACGATTTATAAATAATAAAAAAATAAACCAAAATCAGAAGTTGAAACCCAACTCATCACAGCTAAAAACTCATTGAGCAGGGCGGGCGTACGGTAACTTGTCGGTGGAGAGCGACAGGTCGTCTGCTGCTGCCGCATTTCACATTCACACGCCAGAGGATTCGATATATCTGTACTGGTACCCGAGCGCCTGTGACGGATCTCAAATAAAATATAATATAAGTTCAAGACTTAGAAAATTATATACAAGTTTCATGTATAATTTGCATCAAATCAACACTGACCGAGTCTTATCACCAATAGTCTCGTAATGCACAGAAAAATTTTCAAGTAACGTATACATGTATCTATAATTTTATCTATATAAAACCTCACCACTCAAGAAATAGGAAGGTAGACCGTAGACTCACCATCATCACCGTCAAATCTTTCTTTATAACAGTAAAAACCGTCAAATCTTTCTTTATAACAGTAAAGATATTGAAGAATGGCACAAGTTTGTTGTGCCCGTGTGTGCCGATTCGCACATGACTGCATGAGAATCAGCCACCGTCATTGTACGATCGTGTCAAGATAACAGTTGGGTAGAAATATTTTTCATGTGTGGACTTTTGACTATGTTTTGGTTGTTCAAATTTTTAATATATAAATAGGTTGATGTATGTTCTCACTACCTTGTTTCAAAACTACCTATACTATATACTGCTAATAATACCTATATTACAGCCGGGGGATTCCCCGGCTCTCACCATGTTCACGTCAGTTTTTTTACAAAATAGTCCCTGTGTTTTCTGAAATTACGTAAAGGTCTTCCATTCTCACAAAAAGGTCCCTGTCAGTTTTTCGGAAAGAACCCTCCACTTCACCGAAATTATGTATACTTTGTTAGATAGCGCCCTGCGGTTTCCTAAAATTACGTATAGGTCCTTTTTTAGTTATATATAGGTCTTTACAGGTTCTTGGTTTTTTGCGAAAAAGATCTTTGGTTTTTTCGAAATTACGTATGCGTCCTCGATTTTTTTAAGAAACTCCCCATGAATTATCGTCTCTTTTGCTTCAGTCCACACGGTAACTAGCGCGGCGTGTCGCCGCGCTTACGCAGCTAGTATTCTTATGCTCAATGCTAAAGCCTATCTTACTAATGGCTTGAATCCACCCCTGCCCACTTCAGCAGCATGAAGAACTCCTTCGATGTTTCCTCCACCGGTTGCCTGCCGGAGACGATCCCCGGTTAACCAACTGCTTGCAAGCATGCATACGTCCATCATCCTCAGCGGGTCGTTCGTTTTGCCCTGAAATTCATACCTACTGCAGAATGCATTTCCACGCGGGTTTTTTGAAGTGACCCGCTCATGGTTACCTGAAACCCCGATACAGTACTTTTGGGATGGACCGATTCATCAGCACCTATGTATTAGTGATATCATTGGCGAAGCCAAGATAAAAATAGAGGTTGGGCTCAAAAAATTAAGCCAAATGATATAAATATAATTTTTTACTTTTGTATAATTCAAATTGCTTATGAAATAGTTACATAAGGTTTATTTCTCCATTATTACAGATCTATTAGCAAATTGTAAAATTTATCACTACATCAAATATAACTATATAGTTTATATTTTATTGTCTAATTGTCTATGCAAATATACAATACAACATTAACACGAATAAAAAATAGATTGATAGTCTTAATACCCTATTGGCTGTTGTGCCTCGGTTCCTCTTCAGCTCTTCCTCACTTCCTCGGTTACTCCTCGGCTGGTCCCCTCCTTCTCCCTGGTCTCCAGCTTGGTTCTTCTTCCTCACTTCCTCCTCCTCAGTCCCCAGCTCGGTAGGCGGCAGCTCCCCACCAGGCTCCAGGTGCTCCATCTCCAGTCCCGCCGCCGGCTCCACCAGCCCTATTCCTTCATCCTCCCTAATCCCTTGTGTGGTAGCCGGCCTACTGCCAAGACACTCAGGATCCATTGCCTTAGATCCCCCCGTGTGGCCGCCAACCCGTCGCTGCCTGTCGGCCTACTCAAGTGCGCCGCACTCCTGACTCCTCTCTCCTCGAACTCGATTTGGATTTTAAATGTGAGGATTTGGAATTCTGGATGTGAGGTGGGGTGGAGTAGATTGGATTTGGATGTGAGGACTTAGGGTTGTGGGCTGACCCATCTCCATCTCTTCCTCTTCAGCTCCATGCCTCCATGATCCATCGATCCATGGCGTCTGCTGCTCCGTGCAATCCATCGATGGTGCGCAAGGGGAGTGGGCGCCTCCAGCTCCATAGGGTAGGCTAGAGTCTAACAAAGCCCCACTAGTGGAGTCGCCTTGAGTGATATGCTCTGGAGACAATTATAGAAATGATTATATCACTTCTACTTTAACAATCTTTTGAATAAGTTGTTATTTTGTCCCTTGAAAAATATTTTTCGTATTGATCAACAAGTACACGATTTGTTCGTGGAACTCTTTATTCATATCTTGATGTTATTCTAAATTATCCCTAGTCTTATATCATTACGAAGGATAATTATGATTTATAAATCATCACATGCATTCATTGATAATTATGTTTCATAGATCATATATATCAGAATATCAAATTAATAATGTGGACACATATTAGAGAATATGTCGTTGGATTGACCCACTTTGAGACTATATTAAGATTTTTATGTTTTATGTGTCATCAATTGGTCACAAGTAATGATGATATATAATCCTTGTACCTGATATCAACATAAATTTCTATATGTGCAATAGTATACTTAAGGGTTTCCATGTACCCGAGTGGAATACGATCTCTACTTGTGTTGAATAAGGATTCGGTCGAATGCTCTGTATAAAGGGGAGTATTGGGCTATGGGTTTTAATAGAGTTTGAGAGACATTGCAATACCCATCAAAACCCTATCCGTTTCTTTCCAAAGACTGCTGTGTGCGCTAATGCTAGCACACCGGCATATGGCATTCCATCCCTGGAGACGTGGACTTCAGTAGATGTACTACTGCGACTGCAGCACTAATCGGGACGATCTGAGGAGAAGGCAATTAGCTTGTGGAGATCGACTGTCGCTAGAGGACGATCGGCTTCCAAAGATCACTTTTCAAGGATATTGTATGATTGAAAGTCATGCAGGATGACCAAGAATGAAAGTTGGGCATGTTCTAGAATCTAGTTCGACCTCTGGAGATAGCGCTGACTTCAAATGAGTATAGAAGATGCATATGGAGTCCAAATGAGGTGATCTTGGACTTGTTGGAAAGCTTTTGACGTCTTCTTTCCAATGGTTCTGGTTCCACCTCAAAACTCCACCTGAGCATGGCGTAATCTATAAAATAAATTTGAATTAGTTGCAAACCTAGGCTTTGAGCCTTATATTTGTTTGAGCCTAACAGAAGAGTTGTAGTGGGATATTCCCTCAATCTCATGGACGTGCCCCCCATGTCTCTAGTACTATAAAAACTGTCAGAGATGTCACTTTTAGGGTTTAGGTATGTTTAAATTAATTTTCATTTAAAAAACATCAGTTGTATACTTGTGTCGACTAGACCAATTACGTCGACTTTAGGCCTCTCTATTGTTCAATGAAATTTTGTATTTCATTCGCAAATTCAGATCACGTTTATTTCTTTCTTGCTTGATTCTCGATTGTTTGCAGGAAAGATCATTCGTGTTGGGTATGGTTGGTAATGATAAGGACGTGGTGTAGTAATTGCAGGGCGAACTTGGTCGTTTCGATCAAGTAGTTTCGTCGTCAACGTCATATCAAACAATCGTATTTATTATTTTTATCGGAAGATCAGAACAAATCTCCTCATAAGTAAGAATCGAAGATTAGTACTTAGATGGACCAGGTCACCAGGCACAGTGATCACATTGCTGTGTTGTGTCATTACTTTGTAGATTTCATGCCAGAACACACAAGTTATCTGAATCAACGTATGATATAATCTTGAAAGAGAAAATTGATATTACGCCACTCATTTGGAGTGGCTTCGATAAAATACCACTCTCTATATGGCAATTGTTAAAATGTCATCCAATACATGATTAGCTCTATGATTTGCCATTTTAGGGGTTTTAGCCATTTCTCTTTCATTTTTTATTTTTTCCCCCAAAATTGCATAGGAAATGTCCATAATACCCTCAGACTCAAAATCGGTCCAGGCCGAACGAGGAGACTTCTCTCATTTGTTCTGTTCCTTCCTTCCAGGCCGAACGAGGAGACGCCGGACGAGAGCCGCTGGAGGGCTTCGCCGCCGCCGCCGGAAGTCGCCGCCGCCGCGCCCACACGCATGGGCCACCGGCAAGGCCCGCCGCCACGGTGCGCCTCCGCCACCACGGGCGCCGCCAAAGACGGAAGACCCCGCCGCGCCGCCGCTTCGCACGGGCTTCTCCGCCTCCTCCGTGCGGAATTGAAAAGCCCGTGCGGAAGCGGCGAGCGCGGCGGCTTTGGCGGCGGGCGGCGGCGCCCGTCTTGCGCGCGCGGCGGCGGCGACTTCGGCGGCGGCGCGGCCTCCAGCGGCTCGTCCGCGTCTCTCGCTCGCTGGACCGATTTTGAGTCTGAGGGTATTATGGATATTTCCTATGCAATTTTGAGGGGAAAAAATAAAAAATGAAAAAGAAATGGCTAAAACCCCTAAAATGGCAAATTATAGAGCTAATCATGTATTGGATGACATTTTAACAATTGCCATCTAAAGAGTGGCGTTTTATCGAAGCCACTCCAAATGAGTGACATAATATCAATTTTCTCAATCTTGAAACAGTCAACAGGTCAAAAACCTGTCCCCGTGAGATCAAGAAAATGCAGCCAGAGGGCATGTGAGCTCGCCGTCCGTACAATTCCCCTTCCCTCCCAGACTTTCGCCGCTCGCTATTCCGGCGTCGGCGACCTTCTTCGGCCTCGCCGTCCACGACTCCCAGCCGGCTAGCCCTCCACCTCCCACACCTCTCGTTGACTCCGATGGCCTCCCCGGTGTCCAGATCTGGTTCTGCTGGTGTGGTGCCTGGCTTGGACTGGAGCTAACCCCTCCGCCCCGTCCCCTACCTACCTGGAGATGGTAAAATACAACTCCTTCCACCTCTTAATTAAGCCCATAGTTTCAGCTCTTCTCATTTATAGTATACGTCATGAAAATGAGAGTGCAACTGCCGCTCTCGTTTATTCCTCAGATTATATAGCACATACATGTACAACTTGTAGTCTTACACAGCAAGTAAATTACTTTCATACATGGATTGCAGTCCATCGCCGAAATGGCAACAAAGAGCTGGGACGTGAGGTCCTCCCTGTATACCGTTCGACATGGACTCTTCGCGGCAAGAACTGCATGGGGAAAAAAATCCTATAAGACCAGGTATTTTACCCCCCGTCAACTTGAACCCTTCTCTAGATTTCACACGTGGCTACACTAATGTTGAAGCATCCAATCCCAATAAACCTCCCTACTAAGGACATGTACAATGGTACATGTCAGCTGCATGTAAATGTATATCATATAAGATTTTAGGTGATATAGAGGAGAGAGAAGGAGGAGAGAGAAAGATGATGTCTACTATTTAACAGATGATTTTATAGACGACTTTTTACCATCTATACCATTGTATATATAACTATATAGATATTAAACTAATTGTTTAAGACTATTACAGACAGCTATATAGATAACACATTGCATTCATTGTTTTTAGTCCTGTCAATAGATGACATAGAGATGTATTACATACTATCGCTGTCTATACCATTGTACATGCTCTAATGCACCTTCTCCTTTGCCGTTTCTTAAGCAAAAACGAGCACGCTTTAATGGCCGACAGATTGAATCCGCAGGCACCGCCATGCACATCCAGAAGCAAGATAGGTCATCAATCCATCCCTTCGAAGCATCAAACAAAACAAATGAACATCGGCCGCCATACTTGTGTGGTTGGCATGTAATATAGAATTAAATTGGAATTGAATTGATTTTATTAAGAAAAGCTCAATTGGATTGATTGGGATATGAGAGAACAGCAGTTCTCCTCCGCAGTCTCACGGGACCACGCCATGACCTTCAATGCTGCGCGACTGGCCAGAGCACTCCCCGCAACCATCGGCAATCACAACAATGCTCTGGAACCAAGTGCTACAGCACGTACTGGTTGATAGAAGAGCGTCCAACATAGTATTAATTTCTTCTGATTCAATCTCCAGCGCAGATGACAATTTGCGGCGGTAGATAGCTAGTGAAGTCTACTTGGCGACGTGCCGCAACGCCGGTCCTTGAAGAAGTTCGCCGGGTAGATCCTGAAGCAACTCGCCGCCCGCGCGCAGCCATGCCGCGTCATGTCTCGACGTGCCTCCGCCGTGGTGCTCATGTCGTTATGAGATGTGTGGATTAGCAGTTACGAAATGAGTGTGTATTCGCTCTTTAAGGTTTGTCCTGCCAAATGTCATGATTTGGGGAGGGTTAAACTTGATAGGCAAATAGACATGGTCTCGTAGGATTTTTTTTTTCCGAAGAGGAAGTGCAAGCGCAGCAGCTTGAGTATCCGGCATAATCTCTGATGATTCTAACAGAATCGTCTAATGTGCAGCTTAATTGGGAACACAGAATCAACATTTCAGCACATGCAAGACCAAGAAACCGAGCACAAGTTCTTTGAAATAAGGAAATCGAGCGAATTCGTGGAGCAAATCCGATCATGAGATATCAAGACAGAGAGTTGCCGCTGTGAAGAATATACCATATCAATGCAGTCCACAATGGGTAAGCATGCCCGACGAAACAAGAAAATCAAGCTGGATCGCTGGAATTTCCGAGCAACGCGGTGGGCGACGAGTCGGAAGAAAGCGTGGTGTCGCCGGTGGTCACCGAAGAGCGAACGGCACTAGAACCGTCAATCGACAGAGCCCCGTACGCAAGCCCAGCCACGGTACTCTTGTACATCTGCGGCGGGAGCGCCGGCAGCCTCGCGTCCTCGGACTGCAGGACGTGCATGGCCTGCGCGACGGACGGCCGCTCACTCTGATCAGGGTGCGCGCACCAGAGCCCGACGACCAGCACGCGCTCCATCCGCCGCTCGTCGAGCTCGTCGCCCCTCATCCTCTCATCGGCCGCATCAAGAATTGCGTTCTTGCCGTACAGGCTCCACACCCATCTCAGCAGCGTGAAGCACTCCTGCGAAGTTTCCACCACCGGTCGCCGGCCGGAGACGATCTCCAGCAGGACGATGCCGAAGCTGTAGACGTCCGACTCGGTGCTCGGCCGGCGCGTGTTGACGAACTCCGGGTCGATGTACCCCGCGGTGCCGAGCACGGCCTTGGTTGTCTGCCATCCTGTGCCGTGGTCGATGAGCCGGGCCAGCCCGAAGTCCCCAAGCTTGGTGCTGTGAGACGAGTCGAGCATGATGTTGCTCGGCTTGATGTCGCCGTGCACCACGCACTGCTCCCACTCCCCGTGAAGGTAGCGCAACGCAGATCCCAGACCAACAATGATCTGATACCTGCATGTTAATTAAACCCAGCAATTAGTCGAAATGCAAATGCTTCCTACGTCCGGTGTCCGAGATCCAATGCACATGAAGTCTCGTAGAGAAATTAGTTGGTTCTCCAATCTCCCGTACCTTTCTGGCCATTTCAACAATCTCTCACTGCTGTAGAGATGTTTGTCGAGGCTGCCTTCCGCCACGAGCTCGTACACAAGCAGGAGCCCCTTGCGGCTGTCGCACCAGCCCAACAGCTGCACAAGGTTGCGATGCTTCAGCCGGCTTATGATCCTCACCTCGGCCTCGAACTCCTTCCTCCCCTGCGCCGACGACTCCGCCGACAGCACCTTTACCGCCACTGGACGGTCGTGATCACCGACGCCAAGGAGACCCCGGTAGACGCTTCCGAAGCCGCCTTGCCCTAGCTTCTCCTCCTCCGCGAAGTTGTTCGTCACGGCGGCCACCTCGTGGTACATGTACCGTCTGGGGCCGGCCGCCACACCTATCGCGAGCCCATCTCTGTCACTTCGTTCTTCGGTGTCGCTGTCACTGTCTTCATTTCGTCGTCTTCTCATGCGTCGTTGCCAGAGAGGAAATCCCACCACTGCACATACCAACAAAAACAGCACGGGCACTAGTACAGATAAAAGTACCCGTACTTTGTTCGGAAGCTTTGAGCTGATGGTGGGAGGTGTCTCCTTTGACGCAAGAGTGGAACTGAACGACCATGAGGATATCTTGTGCAGCTCGGCATACGAGCCGGTCGCCGCCGAGAAGCCAACGGCGACCACCTCCGGTAAGTAACTCCTCAGGTCAACAGCCGCGTTGACGTGGTACGTGATACCGTTGATTTGGAGATCGACGGCTAGCATCTTCGTGCCATTTTCGTAGTTGATCGTGGCGGTCATCTGGACGCCTGACGCCAGTATGTCTCCCGGCGAGGTGGTGTTCGTGTACGCCACGGAGGACATGCTGTTGACGTCGATGCCGACGTGGTTGCCGCTGAAGTCTACGGGGGGGCCGTTATCAAAGGTGTCGAACTCGACCGCCACGAACCGGCCGTCGCCTGTCCCGTTCAAGCCGCCGCCGACAAGGCCGAGGCCGCCCCCGCCGCTGTTTTCTGGGATCTTCGATGGGTAGTGTGCGAGGAAGAAGGCCATCCCGTCGCCGGTGTAATTAGTTTCGGCAGGAAGGATCCGGAAGGAGAAGGTGGTGGTGAAGCTGGCCAGCTCGCCGGTGGCGTTGTCCCACAGCGGCACGGGCAGCTTGTAGGAAGCCCTGCCTATGCTGCTGTTGCTACCTCGGGACCGGTCGTTTGTCGTCAGCTCAAGCGTAGTCGAAGTGACGTCCGCGTCGCCGGCGAGGTCGATTGCCTCGCGGTTATAGCTGCGGTCGGAGAAGTTGAAGCTGAAGGAGAGTGAGGCGGCGCGAGGGACACAGATAGACAGCAGCGAGCAGTAGAGGCAGATCAACAGCACGAAGGCGGCGGGACGACGAGAGCCCGTCCCTTCCATCGTCGGCACCGCTCGTGGTGGCGTTTGGGGTAGAGAGATTAGAGGACTAACGGTGCGTTTGCGAGCTAGGCTTGGAAGCTTAAGAGCATTATAAAGCGGGCAGTGGATCGGAGTATTTCCGCGCATCGGTTTGATATTTTTTCCACGCGCGGGCAGACAGGTTCCCCGGTTACATGATTCGTTGAATTAGTCTTGTTACCGTGACATAGACATTTGCCTATATGAAGAATCAGTCTACACTATTGAGGAACCGCGCGACGACTAGTCTGATCGATTTCTCTACTTAGAATAAAACGAATCAATCACAGAAGACATAATAATAAATTGAAATTATATAGAGAGATAGAGAGAACTCTTTGTATTTTTTATTAATTTTTTATTGCATGTGTATAAAATATGCCGGTACGGCTCCCTATTTATAGTCTCCGGTGAGGTGCTCACCATGGGACAGGGCTGCTGGCCCAAGCCCAGGTTTCCTAACACTCCCCATTGGGCATTCATCCTATACGTTCATAACTCGTTAAAACTTCATAAAAACGCAATAGGAAAAATTTGTACAAAGAGTACATGATCTATGTTATACTGCGATGCACAAATTGTCTCATTAAAAACCTTGGTTAAGAAACTTCAAGAAAACTCATCAAGGGAAAAAGAGTATAATTCACCCAATTTCATTCAGTCTTTAGGACTTTATTCCTTTGGGTACTTAATCTTCATGATCAAGATTTACTAACGGCCTTAAGAGAATTCCCCCACTGAATTCTTCATTTATCTAAGTCTTATCATTCCAATTCCTCACACGCACCTTTCAAAGCTAGATGTAGGTAGTGATTTAGCGAACAAATCTGCTAGATTTTCACATGACTTAGTATGCAATACTTTAATCTCGTCCATCTTTTGCAATTCATGAGCATAGAAGAATTTGGGGTTGATATGTTTTGTGAGATGACCTTCACATAGCCCATCTGCACTTGTGCAACGCAAGCTGCATATCTTCATAGATAATTGTGGAGGTTTGCATAATGTTCATCCCACATAACTGCTAGATGTGGTGAATCATTCGATGGAGCCGAGCGCATTCACGTGTGGCTTCATACAGTGCTATAATTTCTGAGTGGTTCGTCGAAGTCGTTACGAGATTTTGCTTGGACAATTTTCAGGAAATTGCAGTTCCACCACACAGAAATACATAGCTTGTTTATGACCTTACGGTATGCGAGTCAGACAGGTACCCAGCATCTACATAACCAATCAAGTTTAGATCTCGATTCTTTCTGTAGAATAATCCAAGGTCCTTACTTTCTTGGAGGTATCGGAAGATGTCCTTTATGCCCTGCCAATGCCGTTTGGTAGGTTCTGCACTGTACCTTGCTAAAAGGTTCACGACAAATGCAATGTCCGATCTAGTGCAGTTTGCTAAATACATTAGTGCTCCTACTGCACTCAAGTATGGGAATTCCAGTCCCAGAACTTCCCCCTCCTCTTCCCTAGGTCGGAAATGATCTTTTTCTTACTGTAAAGACCTCCCGATCATCGGTACTTTCGATGGGTATGCCTTCTCAAAGTCAAACCTTTCTAACACCTTCTGGGTGTAGGACGACTGATGTACTAATATTCTTTTAGGGACATGCTCAAGCTGCAGGCCTAAGCAGAATTTGGTATTGCCCAAATCTTTCATTTCAAATTCTGAATTTAAGTGGGAGCTTGCTTCTTTTATATCTTCCACTGTCCCGATGATATTCAGATCATCTACATACACTGAGATTATACAGAATCTATTCTGGTATCGTCGTATAAATACATAGGGACATTCTTCGTTATTCGTGTAGCCTTTCTTCCAGAGAAAGTCGCTTAAGTGATTATACCACATTCTTCCAGATTGCTTCAGTCTATACAGTGACTTTCTGAGCTTCACACTGTACATATTTCTATTTGCTCTGTCTTGGTTCGGGAGAGGGATTCCTTTAGGGACTTTCATATAAATCTCCGAATCCATGTTTCCATAAAGGCATACAGTTACCACATCCATCAATTTCATTTCTAAATTCATGTTCATTGCCATTGAGATCAAATATCTAAAGGTAATTTCACTCATGACTGGGGAGTATATTTCTTCATAATCAACTCTAGGATGTTGAGTGAAACCTTATGCTACCAGTCTTGCTTTGTATCTCACTACTTCATTTATTTCATTTCTCTTTCAAACAAATATCCACTTGTGCACTACTGGGTGCACATGGGGAGGTGTGCGGCATACGGGCCCAAACACCTCTCTTTCATTCAGATATAGCAATTCAGTTTCTATTGCCTTTTTCTAATTTTCCCAATCTAATCTTTTCTTACATTCTGCGAGCGATGCAGGCTCGTGATCAAGATCGATGATTGTGGCAATTTTCTTTGCGAAGTAGATATCGATATTAGCTGTGGTTCTATTCATGGACTCTCCCGTGTGCACATAATTTATAGCTATTTCTTCATGAGTTGTTTCTTCTGGAGTGATTGCTTCTTCTGGAGCTCCTCCTTGCACATCACTTCTTCCAATTGCAGTGGCAAGTCCCTTTAGTTTCTCGGCTCCGATGTGTGCGCACACATCCATACCGACTTCTTCTTCCATGGAGATATTCAGATCTGGTATGCCCTTTTCTGAAGGTGTCATACTTATGCCAGGTCTCAACTGGCTCTATCGGCTGTGATAAGTCTTTCTTATCCTTCTTCGCCGGGCGTCCCCGGTTACATGGGATTCGAGGAGCCGGAGTTCTCGTTCTTCTATTCTGAGGCCTTTGGACGGGATTAGGGATACCTTCTGCTTTCTTTGGTATTTCAACCCTCTGCGGTGCATTGCGTGCAAGCACATGCGACTTAGTCACGCTCTTCAAATCACTAAAGTGATCGGGCAGCTGGTTTGCTAATGCTTGCAAGTCAATGATCTTCTGAACCTCTTTCTCTGTTACACTAGTGCGCGGGTCATGTGCATGAATTCCCGTGGCTTTCTATATAATTTCCTGATATTTTTTATCAAGGGGTTAATTTCCTCCCCCTAATGTTGGGAAATTATCCTCATCAAAAATGCAATCAGCGAAGCGGGAGGTATACAAATCTCCCGACATGGGTTCCAAATACCTGATTATGGATGCAGTCTCATAACCAACGTATATCCCAGTCTTACGGAGAGGGCCCATTGCAGTACGCTGCGGAGGGGGTATAGGTAAATAAACCTTGCATCCAAACCTCCTGAGATGAGAAATTTTCAGTGGTGACCCTCGCGCTAGTTGCATAGGTGAATGGATGTTGTAGGCCGACGGTCTAAAGTTGATGAGATTTGCTACATGTAGGACTGCGTGTCCCCAACATGTAGCTGGCAAATTAAATTCTGCAAAAGGGGTCGGGCAATAAATTTAATTATCTTGATTAAAGCCTCTGCCAAACCATTCTGGGTATGGACATGCGGTATCGAATGCTCAACTGCAATCCCCATCGCCATGCAATAATCATCAAATGCTTTTGAAGTAAATTCTCTGGCGTTGTCCATTCTGATGAACTTGATGTGATGATCAGGAAACACATTTCTGATGTGAATGATTTGCGAGATTAGCTTTGCGAAAGCATGGTTTCTTGTGAATAGTAAACCAAAATATGACCTCTTCGAGGAGGCATCAATGAGCACCATGAAATACTGGAATGAGACCACAAATGTCTCCCTAGATGCGTTCCAGAAATGCAGGGACTTCATACTTCACTTTCAGAGTGGAGGGTCTAGTAATTAATTTCTCGGTGGCACATGCAGGGTACACAAAATCTTCATGATTCGGGAAATTCTTTACATTAATATTATACCCTTGGGAATTGTTGAATATATTTCACATCATTCTAAAACCTGGGTGACCTAATCAGTCATGCCAGAGACAGAAGAGTTCAGAGCTTCTAAATGCTGTCTTTAGGACAGTATAGGTTGCAGGTGCCTTGATGTTGGTATAATATAGCCCAGTTCTAGTGAAGAAAGTTTTTCTAATACCCTTTTGCTATTCTCTTCGCGCTTCGTAATGAGTAGGTATTCCTTACCGTACTCTTCTTCAGTCTTAACATGGAAACCATTGGCGTGGATATCCTTAAAACTTAGGAGAGTTCTAGTCGATTCTGGGTACAATAAGGTTTCTTCAATGACCAATTATACATGCATCGTTTCCGGCGATTGTCGTAAGGCTGCCAGCATTCTTACGAATCGATTGAAAATACTTAGTCTCTCATAAGATGGTATTCGTTGTGCCACCTAAGCACACTTTCTCCATAGGGCGCCACACACGTTCTAATATAAGGTATTTTATTAACATGTATTAGAAGACACTCAACATATAAATAAAATACTCCAATATCAGAACATATCATGCCATCATAAACTGAATAAATGAATGAATTATTCAAAATCATTCAACCATAAGGAGAAAACAAATGCTAAAGTACAATCCATGCAAGTTCTTACTTGTCCTTTTAACACAAAATAAATGACAATTAAAGTCTCATGCATTCTGTGCATCAGACTGAATCTACTAGAAAATCAGAGACTTCTTCGGCTATCTTCTCAGGAGTGATCTTCTCTTCGAGAGAAATCATGGCAGTGGATACCTTTAGGTCGTAAGGAGGTGCTGCTATCGGGATGGTCTCAACCTCCATCAACTCAGGCAATTGCCCAGAATGCTCTCCCTCAACCGATGCAAAGTGGGCTTCAGGCTGCCCTTTGCCATCCTTTTTCTTCTGGGCTTGGTGGGCATCAATGACATGCTGCGGCTCCTTATAGATCCGCGACCAATGCCCCCATTTGCTACACTTGTAGCAACCTTAGTTCTGCTGGCCATAGGTCTTGCCACTCTTCTTTGCCTTTTTGTCATTCGGAGCATCTGACTTGCCTTTCTAGGCAACGGCCATACCCTTCTTCCCCCTTCTTTTCATCAAGGGCTTTCTCACTTAGTAGCTCCCAGCGTTGGCCTCGCGGCCAGCAGAGCTTCCCGGTGGCGAGTGCGTAATTCTTGCAGAGAAGTTCGTCCTGAGCCTCCGCAACCTGCATCATATCAATCAATTCGGCGTACTCCTTGTAGCCGTCTTGACGATAGTTGCGAGCGGATTGTATTACATTGGGGTGGAAGGTGGATAGGTCTTCCAATCTTCTGCTCGTGTATGATCTACTTGCCACAGAATTAAAGATTGGTACAAATCCTGTGCAAGGCAGAATTGTACTCCCCGACCATCTTGAAGTCGGCAACCTTAGTCTGATCCACTCTTGCTCTGCTTGAGGAAGAATGGTGTACTTTAACCTCTCAAACCGCTTCTTGAGTGCGGTCCAAAGTGCTAGCGCACTCTTTCCTACCATGTACTCATTCTTGAGAGTGAGACAGAGGTGGTGCCTGAGAAAATGAAGTGCTTGATAATTCTCCTTAGGTGTGGGTTGGGCGTCATGTGATCCGCCAATTCCGATAGCCGCGTGGAGTTTCTAAGCTCCAAGCACTATCTCGACATCGAATGCCCACGTTAGATAGTTTTGGCCATGCTGGGCCAGCTCCTCGAACTCCCAGTTCGTGATGCCAGTCATCTACATATGTATGGAAGGAATAAAAAAGTTTACTGCTAGTAAACATGCATGGAATAATTTACCGCAGGTAAATAAGTGGTACAAAAGGTTCTCATAATGTTTTATAATTTTCTATGCATTTTCTATAAATTTTACTTCTAATTTCAGTGATTAAAAGCAATTTAAACAATTACAATTAACCAAAACAATAAATAAATACAGAAAATAATAATGGCAGAAATAAATATGCTTCAAATGCTAAAAATAATTCAAAAATCGGATTCCCGAGGCCCTTTTATGCTAGAATATGAATTTTCAGCAAATTCTGGAATTTCTGAGGGTCTATACACAAATTTTCAGTTCAGAGAAAAATTCGCACAGTATCCTGATTTTCCGAGGGGATTTCTGCAAAATTCAGGGCCCGTTCGTAAATCTAAGGGCCTGCTCGTAATTTTTGGAATTACCGAGGCATCTCTGCAAAAATTTGGGACCCATATGTAAACTTTAAGGGCTGATCGGTAATGTCCTGAAAGATGGTGGGTTTTTCTGCAATTTGCCGCCCCCTGGCCGGGCCCCTTTTTCTTTCTTTCTTTCTCCTCCGTCTGGCCCATTACCTCTGGCCTGTTTTCAGCCCACCGGCCCAGTGGCCCACCCGAGTGGCACAAAGGGATGGGGTAGGGTTTCCCCTACCCCCATTTGCATTTGCGGCGGTGGCGGGTCAAGACAGGCATGCGGCGGGCCGAAGGCAGCTTGGGCGGCGGGTCCGAGCGAGCAGAGGCCGGCGAGGCTCGGCGGCGGGGTCGACCGGCGCACGTGGCTGTGAGCTTTGGGCGGCTCCGCTCGGTGGTGCTTCAAGCGGTCGGGGCCAGGCGGCTGCAGGGCGGCTCAAGTGTGGCGGCGGCACGGCACTTCGGATGCAGCTACCCCGGGTGGTGGCTGAGAGGGGATTGAGCGAGGTTGGCGCATGCGCGAGCGCAGCGAGAGTCCGGGCAGCGCGCAGTGCGCGGCGGTGCGACCGAGGGCGAGGCCGGTTGCGGGACCGCGAGGCGGCGTGCAACGGCTTAGGGCTAGTGGCGCACGACGTCTTCGGGCTGGCGGCGCACACGGGAACCGAGGCGTCGCTTCGGGCGGCGCGTAAGGGAAGGCAGACCAGTTTAGGGCGGCACGCACGGGAGCCGAGGCGGCGTGGCTGCAGGCCGACGGCCGGGCGGCATGTTCATGCGGGGAGAAGCCGAGGTGGTCGACGCGTGCGGCGGCGCCATGCGGGGCGACCGGTGCAGCGGCGGCTTTGGGGTGTTGGGCTCGATTTTGAGCGTGCCACGACGAGGCAACACTGGCGAGCGCCGGCGGTTAGCGACGGTGTGCGCAGGGAGAAGCCAAGTTGGCACGACCTCTTTGGGCGGTCTGTGGCCGGCGGCCGATGGCAGGCCGACGATGC
Organism: Dendrocalamus sinicus; assembly: GCA_036346575.1. Taxonomy (NCBI): domain Eukaryota; kingdom Viridiplantae; phylum Streptophyta; class Magnoliopsida; order Poales; family Poaceae; genus Dendrocalamus; species Dendrocalamus sinicus. The sequence continues at coordinate 12,103,147 of CM070666.1, read as the reverse complement.
TCTCGCATGCGGCGGCCATACAAGGCCACCCGTGCGTAATTTTTTATTATATATCTGCAGTGCAATCAACATCTACCCCGTGATGCAATCTACTTTAAGTCTGCTCACGGTAGATTAGGGCGAATTTACACAATAGAAAATCAATCTAGAACGCTAAAACTGCAAATTTACAACAGTCTAGATAATTCAATCTATTAGAGCTTCGATGATTCCCTTCGATTCACCGGAGCGATCTCGTGCTGATAATGTGTTGAGGAACCGTCACTGGGAACCAGTCCGATCGATTTCTCTGCTTAGAACGAAGCGAATCAATCACAGAAGACAGAATAATAGATAGAAATCACACAGAGAGATAAAGAGAACTCCTAGTCTTTCTTTATTAATTTCTGATTGCATGTTTACAAAATATGCCGGTACGGCTCTCTATTTATAGTCTCCGGTGAGGTGCCCACCATGGGCCAAGGCTGCTGGCCCAGGCCTAACATACACATCAGTGCACGCAGTCCCCCACTCCCCAATCAATCTAGATCGATTGTACATTGGAATTTTCGAGCAACGCGGTGGACGTCGAGTGGGAACAAAGCGTGGCGTACCACCGAAGAGTGAGCGCAAAAACCAGATTTGGCACTGTTGTATATGGTGTTTATAAAAGTAGTAATATACGCATCGTATTTGTAAAAATATGACTTCTGTCGTTCAATCAGCGAGCAATAGCGTCGGCGAGACAATACGTAGCGAGGTCATCGGCGGCAGGTGCCTGCCGCCCTGCCAACAAACGGCAGACAGTTTGCCGCCCGGTGAGGGAACAACAGGTGATTAAACCGGCTGATTAGCCGGCTTAATTACCCGCCCTAATTTTATTTTATATTTAGTGAGTGTTCGAATTTTTAAATATATCAAATGAGCTCAAAGAATTATGAAAATTTATATACAACATCCGGACACAACGTAACTCATAATATAATGTTTGTGTAATTTTCACCAATGTGAATGTTGCTAAAATATTTATAAAATTTTGATATTTGTATGAGTTTTACGTATAGTAAATGAGCTTTAAAAATTATAAAATTTTATGTGAAGTCTTCTAACATAGTCGTAGTTATTGTATAATTTTTTGGAAATTTTATGTGATCTGAATTTTTCACATTTATTTTGGTTAATTTAATCATAAATTAAATTCATGATTAAATTCACCAGCCGTAAATTCACAATTAAATTAACCCAAATAAACGTTGTAAATTCGTACCACATAAAATTTCTAAAAAATTACATGATAACTATGACTATGTCAAAAGATTTTAAATAAAATTTCATAATTTTTGGAGCTCGCTTGCTATATGTAAAAACTCATAAAAATATCAAAATGTTATCATTTTTAGCAGCATTCATAATAGATAAAATGACCCAAAAATTACCCTGTCAAATATGTTATGTCAAAGGGCTGTACATAAATTTTTGTATTGTTCTATAGTGGCAAAACAGAGCCCCGACCGATGAGTCAGAGACCGTCGTCTTCGCTGCGTACTTTAACGCTAGGCTCCGCATTCCTATAGCAGCCTTCGTTGGTGAGATACTTCGACTGCATGGGCTAAAGCTTGCACAGCTAACCCCCAACGCAATCGTCTGACTGGCCGTGTACAGCTAGGCCTCCTGGGCGGAGATGGTGTGGCCAAGCCTAGCGCTGTTTGGCTTCCTTTATGATGCCTGGTTCCAGCCCAAGAAACTCAGCGAGGGCAAGTACTCCAACCTGGGAAGCATGAGCTTTCTGCTTCAAACTACGTGTATGAAGCTATTCCTAGTGAACTTGACAAGGATGAAGTAGGAGTCGAGCTGGATACGACGGTGGTTTTACCATCGTGTGGAATAAGGTAGAAGTCTGAAGTGATCAAGGAAGCTGATGGACTTTAATATGTCATCATCAGTAACACTTGACCACGAAGACAAGCACCGCATGTGGAGGTTGTTTGGGGTTGCCCACTACTTCAACTTGCGGGATCTCACAGAGGAGTATTGCATGTTTGGCATTTTCTTGTTGGCCCGCCCAAGGTGGTCGCAATAAGCAATAAGTATATAAGTTTTTAACAAAAAAAGGGGAGGGTGAACAGACCTTGGAAGTTCCTTGCAAGTCCTTGCCCTCGGGTGCAGTAGCAGTCGCCGCCAACACCTCCTCGTGATTCGAAGAGTGGTTCGAGTTTGATAGCGTCGCATCAGATGAGATACTCAAGCAAGGTGAACTGATCTGTGGAGGCGAGGTAGTAGTAGGAGCGGTGTTCTCTAAAAGACGACGTCTTCGATCACTCTTTGGGTGGGTAGACATAGGCGATGGACTAACCGACTTAGTTTTCCCACCGTGGTCGACAGCAGTGGACCTAGTCGATCGCTCTTCTTTCCAACCAATAGGTAGATGGTTGGGCAGGCTGGAAATACGACTTGGGTGCCTCACATCACGACCATCGGTCGACAAAGGAGGTGGACCCTGATGCCGCAGACCCCTTCACGATAGGTTGGCACTAGAAGAGGCAATGTGTTTCAACCGCTCAACAGACTTGGTACGATGATTACTTTGAGGCCCAGCTATAGGACCTGATCCTCGTTTGCCAAAGGTCGGCTGTTAACCATCACATGCCATGGTCGTAAGGGATGAAAAGCAGATCATGACGCTTGCCTGAGAAACAGGCAAAGTTCACTCGAAACTGATGACGATGGAATCAAGCCCTGGTGCTTATAAAGAGCTACTCGTATATGCAACATTGGGAGGGGTATGAGTTCTCATATGACACCGGTAAAGAAATGGACCGTGACACGAAAAGTGCTTTTCGGTTTTAGTGTGAGTGAGTATCGCCAAGTTAAGTTCGTTTCGCTTTGCGCATCAAACTTAACTTGACGGGGGGCATTTGTTTGATGAGTTTTTGAGAAAAACGTCTAGACAATCCAAATAATGTGTCATGCCTCATATGGTCATGCGCCGTCATGAGTAGTCTATAAACCTTTTGCTGCGACTACGTTGTGTCGATCAGATCGATACGACCACGTTTGGCCGGTACGACCACGTTTTTCGATCACTTGAGGTATTGAGCATCGCTTTCGATCACGTGTATCAACCACGTTGCGTCGATCAGACCGGTACGACCATGTTTTTATCACTTAGGGTATTGAGCTTTGCTTTCGATTATGTGCATCAACCACGTTGTGTCGATCAGACCAATACGGCCACGTTTTCAATCACTTAGGGTATCAAGCTTTGCTTTCAATCATGGGTATCGACCACGTTGCATCGATCAGACCGGTTCAACCATGTTGTGTAACGCAGTTTGCAGATCATCAACAATAAGGCATGGTCGCATCGTCTCTTCATCTGATTAGAGATAACGTTTAACAAATCTTTTGATATTGAAAGCAAAGCCCTAGAAGGAAATATATCTACAATCAATCAGGACTTTAATCTAAATTTAAATAGCATGACCGACACAGTGTTGGAGCCGTATACGCCACGGCACCCTGCCCGTGCCTATAAAAGGAGAGGCGGGGGAGGGGTGAAGAGGCAGAGGAGAGGTTCATGCAGAAGGACCCGCAGACGCAGACGGCGGCGAAGACGCAAGCACACCCACAAAGAAACAAAGACTAAGGGAAAGAAGAAAAAGAAGTCAGAGAGACCCGAGGCAATGATCTATACAAGCCTAGGCCATGGCATCCTATGTTCAGAACAGTAAAAATATTTTCTGTTCTCTTTCCTCTGCATCTTTATCTGCATATGATGAACGGCGGTTATGACAGCAATGTCGCCAAGTGACTACGACTGCTCAGGTGCTCTAGGGCTCACTGAGATGTGGCTCACAACCCCTGAGGATGTCTCTGATCGCTTTCGAAAGAATGACGCCTCCGATCGCTGGCCAAAGTCAAGTGCCTCCGATCTCTTCGCAAAGCTGAGAGCCTCTGATCAATTTCTGACGGTGAACATTCCGATTGCTGGCCGAAGTTAGCACCTCTGATCGCTTCCGAAGTCATGCGTCCCCAATCGCTCTCCGAAGGTGGGCATCTCCGACCTCTGTTCACAGTCGCACGCCTCCGATCACTTCCCGAAGGCAAGCACCTCTGACCGTCGGCCAAAGCCGAGTGCCCCCGATTGCTGGCCAAGCTCGAGCACATTCGACCGCCTACAAGGATTCAAACACTTATGATCATCAACCATCTATGATCGCTGGCCAAGGCCAAGCGACCCCCATCGCTAGACAAAGTTAGGCATCTCCAACCACTATTCACAGTTGCGTCTCCGATCACTTCTTGAAGGCAAGCGCCTCCAACCGTTGGCCAAAGTGGTGTGCCCCCAATCGCTGGCTGAGCTCGGGCATGTTCAACCACCTGCAATGATTCAAACACTTACGACCGTCAGCCATCTACGATCGCTGGCCAAGGCAGAGCGCCCTCCCCCCGATCGATGGCCAATGTTAGGCATCTCTGACCACTGTTCATAGTTTCACACGTCAGAAAACTTCCTAAAGGCAAGCACCTCTGATCATTGGCCAAAGCCATGTGCCCTCGATCGCTGGCCGAGCTCGGGCACGTTCGACCGCCTATGAGGATTCAAACACTTATGGCCGTCAGCCATCAACGATTGCTGGCCAAGTCAGAGACCCCCATCAATGGCCAAAGTTAGGCATCTCCGACCACTGTTCAAAGACATGTGCTCCCGATCATTTCTAAACTCAGGTGTCTCCGATCACCGATTAAAGTCGTGAGCCTTCGGCCGCTTGCTGGAGTCAAGCATTTCCGACCACTTTCCAAAGATGGACACTTACGACCACCTCCTAGAGACGGACGCTTATGACCACCTCCCAGAGACGAACGCTTACGACCACCCCCGATGGTCGAGTGCCTACGACTGTTGGCCATCTATGACCGCTTGCTGGAGTTGAACGCCTTTGACTCCTTCTAGAGACGGACGCTTACGGCCGCTTGCTGGAGTCAAGCGCTTACGACCACCTTCCAGAGACGAACGCTTCTGACCGCTTTCAAAGATGGACGCCTATGACCGCTTGCTGGAGTCGAGCGCTTCCGGCCGCTTCCTAGAGACGGATGCCTATGACTGCTTACTAGAGTCAAGCGCTTACGACCACCTCCCAAAGATGGTCACCTCTAACTGTTTCCAAAGACAGGCCTGTCCGACCACTTCGTGCGGATGGACACCTACAACCGCCCTAAGTTGGGCATCTCTGATCGCACATCATAATCAAGATGAATACTTTTCAAAAATGAATGCCCCTGACGCCTTATCGAAGTCGAGTGCATTCGATCACTCATCATACTTGAAAAGCGATAACAGTCCTGGGTGCTCGAGCATTACTGACTGCTCGTTGTATTCGTACTTCTTCGGTCGTGATGTTTTAGAACTCCAGTGGGTACTCCCTATGATCAGGCACTCCACGAGTGCTCCACTCGATCTCGAGCTACAATACTTTTACAAGTACACCTTATAACCACGATTAGAGGTCGATGGCTCCAGTACTCCAACAAGTACTTTCCTCGATCAATTGCTATAATAGTCTTCTAACGAGTTCGACCACAGTGACTTTCAACCTTGGATGTCTTCCAACGAGTTCGACCACGGTGATTTCTGTCCTCGGATGTTTCTCGATGAGTTCGACCATGATGGATTTTGACCTCGGTGTCTTCTGATGAGTTCGACCACGATGACTTTCGACCTCAGATGTCTTCTGACGAATTCGACCACGGTGACTTCTGTCCTCATATGTTTCCTGATGAGTTCTACCATGATGGATTTTGTCCTCGAATATTTCCTGATGAGTTCAACCACGATGACTTCCATCCCTGGATATTTCTCGATGGGTTCGACTGTGATGATTTTCAACCACTAAGCATTTTCGATGGTTTCGACCACAATGGGTTTCGACCATGGGCATCTTCCGATGGTTTCGACCATGGTGGATTTCGATCACGAACACGCATCGATAGGTTTCAACCATGATGGATTTCGACCCTGGATATTTCCTAATGAGTTTGACCATGGTCACTTCCATCCCTAGATGTTTCCATGATGGGTTTCGACCTCGGGTGTCCGTCGATGGGTTTCGACCACGATGTGTTTTGACCTCGGGAATTTTTCGATGGATTTCAACCAAAGGAATTCCATGATGGGTTTCGGCCACAGATGGCTTCCGATGGCTTTCAACCACGTTGATACTTGACCCCCGTGGCCTGCTCTATTAATCTTTCCACTCAGGCTATGCCTATGACACCGATTCTTACTGCCATTGTTGTTAGATTAGTCATGCTAAATGTTAATCATGCACACATCAAATCACTTTCGTTGTGTGTTTGTTCGATACTGACAAGGTCGAACAACATGGGCGGACATGGTCAAGTGTAACGACCACGCTATCAACGGCCCCATAGACAGACGAAGCTATGAATAATGCCAACACCCATACCTACATTAATCATTCATCCTATGCATGAGGAACATAAAGCAAAGACTGAAGACGACGACCAATGCACAGCTTAATCGGAGGTTTTTTGTGGGTTATCCTACAAATGTAATTAACCAGGAGCCTTCAGAGGCCCCAAGAACCAGGATACCATATCGTTTATGTCAGATTTACTATGCTAAGCAGGCTACAAAGCGCACTCTTATAAAGGGAACTTATAATTTTGTTCTTCTCAAATAAATGAATAGAATACATGTTTTCTCTATCTTTGTTGTGTTTATCTATTTTTGTGTATTTTAGTACACTGTCATGCCCGCATATTATAACCTTTGGCAAGAAATCCGTGAGTGATTTCTCACGTCAAACAATATCTACATGTCCTTAACACAAAGCAAGATCAAGAAAGAAAAGAGAAGCATAAAAAACCAAGTCAAATCAGGATTTCATCACTTGAACCAAGAGCAGAAAGACTTGAATGAATTTTGATCTCTATTGATACTTGGAGATGAATATTTACAACTGCTTCCTAACCACTTCACAAGCCTAAAGATGATAATAAGCTCAAGACAAAGAGACACAACTCATCTCACAAAGGTTCCCTCTAAGAATCCTAACTCCTCTCCAAGCTTGGCCTAAACTCACCAAAAGCTTGGCCGTAGTCACCTCTCTCCCTCCTTATATATGAAGGCTCTCAAGGAAAACTCTGACTAGCATCTCTAGTTGAGTTTCATTTACTTACATGGGATAAACCATTAACCCAACATTATATCGAGTTTTACACTTGCACATACACGCTTCTCAAAGCACACACAACCATTAACCCATTAGTGAATCGACATTTGATCCACTTAATATTTTCAGTACATTCATGACTTAAACCAGTTAGGCCACTGCCGTGGTTTCACATGCTACCACCTTTTTTGTATTGGGCAATTTAGCATAATACCCATCTACTGCCTTTCACGAACCTTCACACTTCTTTTGCCTTGAAGTAGCCCCGCACTTCATCTTGAACTCTGTGTGGCCCCAATGACTTGCCGCCAAGCCTCTCACATTTCTAGATCCCACCGAATAGTGCTTGCTTGTAAATAGGTCCAATCACTTAGTGTGTCATGTGCCTCACCTTGCACCACGATAGCACCTATGCCTACCCGATCATTCAGGACCTCAGCTCCTCTCCGAGTCTAGTCCGAACCTCAGCTCCTCCTTGAGTCTAATCTTGGTCCACCTTGTCATTGCCCATCATGTCCACCATGTTGTCGTTGACCTTAGCTCCGCCCTGAATCTAGTCCCAGTTCTCAGACATCTTCCAGCGGCACATTGATTGCTCTAGACCTCAGCTCTTCTTTGAGCATAGTCTCAATCCCTTGACCACTCTAGACCTCAGTGCCCCTCATCTAGTCCGATCTTGTCTGCCTCACCATGACCTAGCTGTGGAGTCTTACAACCAATAACAACAAACAAACCATCACGTAGCATCGCACTGGACAAAATTATCATTGTACAAAATTGATGACACAAGAACACTTACCTTTACACCAAAGCATCTCTGCATGCTTTAATGTACAGCCCGGAGTGCCCAATGACTAGCTATTATGCCTTCACGCATTCGGTCTCCCCCAAACCATCTCTACGTGCATTCGCTTCAGCACTTGGCGCACCACATGATCCAACTCGCATCTCCATGATCCTTATCTTCTCTGTGCTCTCGCTTGAGCCATATAGCCTCACCTAAACTTACATGACCGCTCTGAACCTTAGCACCCCTGCTTAGTCACGGTCCATCGTCGTCGACCGCTATGTCCTCCAAGCCACCTGCATATCAAAAGACTAAGAAACAAAGATGAGCACAAGTTCCATGCATTTAGCTTATGTTAGTTAAAACAATGTACATATATTTTAATATCGATCTTATGTATAATTTCTTGGATTCGGGGATCTCTCGCTATGACTTGGCTATGATCATACAGAGAAAAGACACAGCGATTTTTTATACAGGTTCGGGCCTTCTCTTGGTAGAATAACAACCCTACTTCTATGTGGCTGTTGCTCAATGAACTGATTACAATCGAGAGAGGCATGCGAAATGTCTTGCTTTACTTATATTCTTCCTTAGGTCTGTTGGATCTATCCCATCTCTCCTCTTCCTCTTGATATCAACCTTTATATAGCTTGCGAAGTGGTGACAATTGTTCCATGCCAAAAGATGTCTTTACGCTTCAGATTATAACCATCTGACGTGAGTCATTTGTCAGAGAGACATGGTATCTCATGCGTCGTGCGATGGTTATTATCAGAGAGAGAGAGAGATTATGCGTAGTTATTTCAGAGAACAAATGCACATGCTAACCATCTCGTCAGACAGACCTATGATGCAATGGGTTATCGTAGATAGGTCAGTCAAAGTTTAGCTTGGTCATAGAAGGATCTATGACCACAAGGTAGTCGTAGGATAACTTACGACCATAAGATGGTCGTAGGAGAACTTGCGACTATGAAATGGTCGTAGAGGTTACGATTATCTTGTGAAATTTCTTCACTATATATAAGGGGTATATCCAAGCAGTATAATGATGTAAGAATATCATTTATAGATAAGTAATAATTTAAAAATCGTTATATCCTCATCACAATGCATCATGCAATATATATGCACCTATACCACTGATCCTGACCTCTAAGCACCAAAGCTTAAGCTATAGTGCACACACCCAGCGTATTGCAATATTTTTTTAAAAGGCCAACAAAATTTTACGAAATATTTTTTAGAGAGAACACACCTACCTATCTAGATCTATATTAATAGAATGCTCTCCTAGTAGTCACCGTGTTAATCCTAGGTGGTAATTAAAAAGGCTTGAAAATTTTATATTAATAGGAGAAAAAAGACTGAGAATAGAAAACATACTGGCTATCTACCTTTACGTACTAATATAGTACTCCATCCGTTAAAAAGTATAAAACAAATAATTTGAAAATTTTTGTTGATAAATATAATACTTGCATATAGATTTAACAAGGCAATTCCTCTTATGGCCCTATTTATATTATCTCTATTATATGCATTTATTCATTACCACCCACGCAAAGTATTCTCTATCATCTTTCCATGACAATTATGAGTGGCATCTAAGTCATTTTCCAAACGGCTTCTCATTTTCTCAAATCCAAAACCGTGTATATCATCTGTATCGACCCTGTTCTTTTTAGTTTTTGTGATTTCTAGCTTTAGTTTCCAAACGGCTTCTCATTTTCTCAAATCCAAAACAATGTATGCGGACACCCTCCCCTCGCTAGACAGTCTGGCGTGAGTATCTCCATGACTCCATCTGAAGTAACCGCCGACCGAAAAATCTGCATGTATTTTCAGTGGCCGCCTTCCAAACGAGTGAGAGGTTGTGCTGAAATGTTGTAATTGCATCCAAACGTCAACAAAATTCATGAACCTGCTAAGTAGATTGAATTTGGTGCGTTGTCATTACGAACCAGCCGACTCCGAGTCAAATTATTTGTGGTTTCCGTCTCAGCTCGGATTCGGCGGACGAGAAAAACTAGCACATTGCTGTGCGTCATGAAGACCTAGGCGAGGCAAGCAACCCTGTGCGGACGACTGAACCGCTGAGCGTGACCGCTCACGCCTTCTTTCTGCGCTGGACCGAGGAGAGCCTGTCAAGGGAGCAAACTTCTCTCACTGCTGTCCTTGTCTCTCTTGTCTTGTCCCCTCTCTTTCCTGCACAAAGGCGTTTTCTCTTCTGCCTTGCTGCACTTTCCTTGTGTGATGCGATGTCTCTTTGCTCTCTCCAAATGCAACTGACTGCACTTATGTTTTTTTTATCGGGAGCCAGAGCATTGCGCGGCGAAACGGAAATGGTCAACATGATTTTTTTTCGACGATTCGGTTCTCGTCTAGACTTTGATACCATTTATTAATTTTATTTCAGGAAAAAACGCATATATCACAGACTCTTTTTTCTTTCTTATTTTTCTCTTGCAAAACTGGGTACAAGCCTCCTAAATATAAGAGCTAATACTCTCCTACTAGCATACGTATTCGGATTTCAAATTGGATATAACTTCAAGTTGAGTTACATACGGAGATAGACTCTATTATATCTTGAACTCTAAGTCAAAATTATTTCTAACACCCAAAAACAACAGTAGAACCCCCAATTGAAACAACAGAACCTGTATGAACTAGTTAATGTCTAACATGTAAACTTGGTTTACAGCAAAACGGAGCTCCTGAAAGCACCCTTCCTCGCCTGAATTTCTTCCTGTATACCGAAGAAAACTTAACAAGTAAGGCTCTTTTCTTTTTGGCTTTTTGTGATTTTTGTCTTCAGTTTCTCTAGAAGTCAAAATAAATAGAATAGTATCTCCAAACAGATTCTCGAGTCTAAAACTATGTGCATCGTCTATGTCGGCGTCTCTGCCTTTCATCATTGTCTTAAAAAACACAGATAAAAACTATCTGCCGCAGCTAAAATCTATTAGCCGTAGCCTAAAATAACAGAGCCTTTGGCCTAAGTGTGTTAAAAAAAAATTCTCCGGTTCCACTCTTTTCAAATATTCCATGCTGTATAAAGTAACGCTCCATCAAATCTTTCCGATGTTGCTTATGCTCGTTGTGATCGGCTGCATCCCCATCCAATGAAAGACCCTCTTCCAGACCTGTTTAGCGAAAGGACAAAAGAGCTGTTTCCGGCTCCTGCCCACACAACGGTCAAACAACAATCTGCCGTGAGTATCTCCTTCTGAAGGTAACAGCCGACCGAAAAATCTGCATGTATTTTCAGTGGCCGCCTTCCAAACGAGTGAGAGGTTGTGCTGAAATGTTGTAATTGCATCCAAATTAAACGTCAACAAATTCATGAACCTGCTAAGTAGATTGAATTTGGCGCGTTGTCCTCAGTCATTTCCCTCCTGTGAATTCTTCTGCAACGGATCCGCTCTTCCTCTTGGCAAGTTTGAAAATGCTTGGCGCTATGATCTTAGGCGCTTGCTCGTTAAGCCACGGGGCATGCCAAAATTTTGCCGTGTTGCCGGTTCCTTGTTGAAGCCCTAAAAAGAGATTTGTCGATATCATTACAGGGCAAAGCTTGTTCAAATAGCTACACAACCCATCTATTTACATGATCCCAAACTATTCCCGCCAGAAGATTTTCAGACAATAGCACAGCGTCCTTATGGAGGAGGGTGCAAAGGTTAAGGGTGAACCAAGACATATCAACTGATTTGATCAAAATCGTCAAGGAGATCTGAAACCAATGAGGCCGTCAATAGAAAGTAGGGCTGGCAAAAAAGCTCGGGCTCGTGGAGGCTTGGCTCGGCTCGTGGATGAAACGAGCCGAGCCAGCAAAAAAGCTCAGGGTCTAAACGAGCCGAACCCGAGCCAGCTCGCGAGCGGCTCGGTTGGCTCAGCCCAATAAGCCCAACTGCCCAACTAAAAACCCTACTGAGTCCCGACTCCCCCAACTCCCCCGTTCCTCCCCGGCCCTTGTGCGGTGCCTACACCGCAGACGCCTCACGAGTCACGCCTCCACTTCTCCAGTTCTCCTCCCCGTCTCTTCCTCTCGGCTCCCTCTTTCTCTGCGCTCCTTGCGCGCCTCTCCGCGTTCGACTCCGGCCCGACTTCCCACGCCGCCGCGCCGCCGCCGGTGCGGCTCTCCCGCACGCGCCTTCTCCTCGCTCGACCGATCCCAGCGGCAACGTGCCGCTGCGCTGGCCCCTACCTCCACGCCGCTCGGTTCCACCTCCCCTCGCACCATCTACCCCGTCGGCGTCGCACCGCCCAACCCGTTGGTGCCGCGCCGCCGCGCCTCCCGATTCGGCTTCCCTTCCCCGGATTCCTCTCTTCTACGCCTCCTCTCCTCGCCGTCCGCCGCCGCAGGGTAAGCTGCGGCTAGATCCGGCCGATCTGGTGTCTTTTCTCCACGTCTCACCCCTGATCTACCGGTTTTGGCTTGTTATTTTTGGTTGCCCGAGGTTTTAGGTTGGGAGGCGAGCTGCCCCGGCTAGCCAAGGCCGGCTAGCCGCCGCCCGTACGCCGGGGAAGTACCCGGTGGCAGCTAGTGGTGTGGCTCGGCCGGCGGTAGCACGCAGCCGCCACCCTCTTCGGTAAGCCTCTCCTCTCCTCATCTACCTCCGGTGGTATACTTTTGGGTTGGTCCATTGTGCTCTACTGAGGATTGATTGCTTATTGTCTCTAGTTCACTATTGGCTAAACTTGGATGAATGTGGTATGTTGCTGTAGATCCGTGTGCTTCCCTCGGCCGCTCGGCGTGCGACTGCTGGGCGGACTGGCGGAGCCAGATCAGCGCGACGGCTAGCCGTGGTCGGGGGCACCGTGGGCTGAGGACTCCCGCTTGACCCCTCCCCCCCAAATCTCATCTCGTTACGGGCGCCGCGGCGGCAAGGGGGCAGTGCCCAGTGTTCAGTGATTCGGCGAGGGCACTCGCGAGCTGGCTCGAGCCGCACCACGAGCCGAACCGAGCCCACAAAAAAGCTTGATATCCTAACCAAGCCGAGCCGAACCGAGCCTCCATTCCACCAAGCTTTCACGAGCCTGGCTCGGCTCGTTGCCACCCCTAATAGAAAGATAACTTGAGTGAAAATCGATCCTAAATGACACATCGATACGAAATAATATCGAGTAGAAATAACACTCAGATAGACATAAACCGATAAAGATCAACACATCGATAAATATTGATCCTCGTCGAACTATAGAGGATGAGTTAAATGTATTGGCTAAAACTAGAGACTATTGCAGAGCTAAAAAAAAAGTAAAGATGCATGACAAGATACTGCATAAGTCTTCTAGCTCTTATTTGTATGCGCAGACCCAACTTCGGCCCAAGGGCGAGCTTGCGACTCGATCCCCGACTCCTCAACACCCGACCAGTCCCCCATCGCCACCGACAGTCCTAACCCTAGTCGCCACCGACAGTCCTAACCCTAGTCGCCACCGTCCAGGCGAGCACCGAAGGCCAAGCCTTCGAGGGTTGGCGCCGGGGGATGGCGGACGGCAGGAGAAGAAGAAGGGCGCGGCGACGATGTTGTGCAGCGTGCAGGTCGTCTGGTTAGCTCAGGCACAGGTGCACGCAGCACCTCAGCTCATCGTAGCCCAACTATCTCGGCTGCTTGCTTGTCTGAATGAATCGAGAGATGAGTCAGGAGTGCCCAGTGCACGTAGGTCAGCCCCCCGATCCGTTGTGTTCAATCAGCTAGGTAAGAAGACCGTGTTCCATCAATTGATCCACTTCAATGCGTTGGAATTTTCAGAGATGAACAAGTGAACAGATACATCTACGCTGTGCATATTTCGATAAACCGAAATATCAAATTAACCGAAACGAATTAATTTGGTTAATTAGGTTCCTTTGTTATTTTTTCTGACTAATTCGGTGGTCACCTCTCAAAAACTAAAATACATTTTTATGAACCGAATACCACGGCCCTATTTGCCTAAGTTGGAAGATTACCGTGCTATATAGTTTTTAGAGTATTGCTATATAACATTCGACTGTTTTTGAGGACAAAAACAGTCAGATTGATCTGGGACGTTAGATCTCCATCTAACAGATCCACCCATACAGTGGCGGAGCTAGAGCAAAACGGAGGGGGGTGCAACGGGCCGCGCGTGGGAGCATAGGACGGTGGGAGAATGGGCTGGACAGGGCGAGTGAGGGTATTTGTTGGGCTAGGGGTACACCATATTGGACCAAGGGGGTGCACAAAGGGTGAATGTTTACTAGTAATAACTAAAAAAAATTTTGGACCCGGGTTCCTGGGAACCCCTCCCCTTCATTGGGCTCCGCCCCTGCACCCATACAAGCCCCCCTAAAAAAAATGACCCCCTCCAAAAAAAATGATCTAGAGCGTTGGATCTCCATCTAACGGCTCAAAATCTAACTGTTTTTATCCTCAAAAACAGTCGAATGTTATATAGACATTCCCTAGTTTTTAACTCTACCACGAATGTTTACATAAATGAGCCAATAAATCTTTTTAAAAAAGCTGGTTTTTTATAAGTGTTTTTTTAAAATATTGGACACAGTGCTTGTGTATTCGGTTCTGTGGGACGAGCGTGCCCCTTAGCCTAGGTGGGCTTGTCTACTGGACTTTCCTTGATCAGACGGCTACTGCTGCCCGCAGATCAGATTGGACGGCTCACGGATGTGGTCCTTAGAGGACGTGTCTTTTTGCTTGGCCAAGGTATTGTAAGAGCATCTCCAAGAGAGACTCAATATTTTATCCTCTAAAATCTTATATTGGGAGTCTTCCTAAAAAATTATCCTCTAAATCTTTCCCCTCCTTCAGCAGCTCCTCTAAACTTGGATCCCTAAAATTACTATCTAGGCACTGTATATTTGATGGTGATCCACCTCAATTTTAGAGTACCAAAATTATTGGGTGTGTTTTAGAGTATCTGTTAGAGTTTGTTTTTAGTTTTCATACCCAATATTTTAAGATAGGGGGTGAGAAAGAGCATCTCTTGGAGATGCTCTAAGGTGGCAGTCACTCCCATGGCACTACGTTTGTCGTTTGGCGTGAGGTGTTGGGTTGGGGATAGAGAAGTTCTTAGGTTCATGCTTGCCTAAAATACCCTTGTATACTTACTAAGACCCCGTTTGGTTGGGTTGAAAAGCTATAGCTTATGGCTGAAATTGCACTGTAGCGGCTGAAATTTCACTGTAGCTGAAGGTGGCTTATTTGGCATAATTAAACCCAAAAAATTTAAAATAGAAAAAATATGCTAACTCAATGCGGACAACACAAACGAATACGGGAAAAAAGAACCAGTAAAAAAGCTAAAAATTTAGAAAAAGACGAAATTTATGAATAGTGAAAAATAAGTCAGAAGCTGAAGCCGAAATGAGCGGAGCTGGTACAGATGGATTCGGTCGAGCAGTAACCATCGGTGCAGATGGGCCTCCAAGAGGGTTCTAATTCATTGTTGCAATTCTCTCTACACCAGCCGGTGAAGATGCTACGATAAAATGTGAACCTTGGGCTTAGGCATCAAAATTACCTTTATGGGCAGATACATATGGAGCAGTGAGGAAGCACAAGCCCTCAGATCGATATTAATTTTATTGCTTAGAGTCTAAGTTTACACGATATGTGCCTTTTTATGTTGAAAATTAGTATCCCTACATATCAAGTACCACATCTATCTAAAAAAATGTTTAAACACGTTGACAAATAGGGAGAGAAAAAGAAAAGAAAAAAGCAGGACATTGATAAAGCAAAACACTCCAAATAAATATGTGTAAGTTGAAGTTTGCACAACACAGCATATCAACCGATCATGAAAATAGAACAAAATAACATATGTTACTTGAACCGATCTAGCGTAAGCCACTAGCTGGTCTAACCCCAAGCCAATGTCAGCCCAAGGCCCAAGCCAGCACCAGCCTCAAGTCAACCAAGTAGCTAACTCTAGGTCCAGACGACGTTTAACCTACTTTCCCCTATTTCCCATGTGACACACCATGCACGCAACCTTTCATCTGCAGTGGTGACGGGCCTGGCGCCGAAGCTGTCGTCGTCTGGGAGCACGCCATCCACTTCTCACCTACACATGCGTGCGTTAGATGGTATGGTTAGATTTCTTGCTGTGTTAATCTCACTGCGCACGCATGCAAATGGAGTAAATCTCAGTATACGTATGTTGTATGCAGTATGACCAATGGTCACGACAATAAGTGAGATCATTCACTCGTCATCTCGTCTTGGCTCCTCACTTTTAAAGTTCAAATGTTCAATGATCTTTATAGCTAACGAAGTAATGATAAACCAACCAAAATTGGTACTAAATTTTACGATTTAAATTTTAGGGTTTCAATTTTATGATCTTTAAAATATTTGTGTGCCAGGGCTTTAATATTAGAATGCACTGTTTTGATTTTTGCAACAATTGAATTAGGAAATTTTTCAATGTGTTTTAATATCTAATTCAATATATTCTAACTTTCAATAATTATTATCTTCCTATGACAGGTAGTCCATAGTCATATAACTATATCTAAAAAGAAAGGCACTGGATTTAAGTGCAAATGCTACAAATACTAAAAGTCTAGAAATTAACTGGGAAGAGGAGATTCAATTTGATCCAGGAAAAAGGAAAAGAATAGACGGCCATCTTCTTAATCAGAAAGATGTGGTAAGAAAAAAAAATACTTTGATTTACCTTCTACTATATTATTGATAAATACATCGATAAATACATGTATAGAGCATGAGATTCTCGCGTCATTTTATTCTAGATCCACCACTGATTTACCTTGGATATGGGGCATCTTATATGAAGGCTCCCCATGTTCTGGGCTTCTCTGATTACTTGGTATAGCAAGTGAGTTCAGCACGATAATCATCTGTTCCATCTACTTACTATGCTCAGCCTGCCCTTTTTTATCAGATCTAAGCCCTTCTTTACCTCTTCCAGCTCTTCCTTAGTAGCAAACTGCTGCTCTCCATCCTCCACTCCAGTGAATTTGCCTTGTTTTACCATCTTCTTCAACCCCTACAGATCTTTGTCAGGGATTTTACAAAAGAAACAGTGAGTTTCTTCAACGTATGTGAAGATCTGTGGCTACTCTCCCGCAAGAACAGCGCTAGCTTGGGAATTTTTACAGAGGAACAAGTCCTCAAACCTTCACCTAGTACTGAGGCCAGAACTAGGCTCTGCCACCAATTTGTCAGGACACGGGGATGAATCCGAATCCAGATTGAGATAAATTGGGGTGAGAAGAAAAGGGGAAACTAACAAGAACAAAAAGAGCAAGAGGTTGCGGCCTTCGGTGCCGGTTAATTTTGCTGTAATATCAAACTCACTGTAATCTTTTGCAGCTGCTACGAAGCTCATATCAGCCTTTTGCTTTGTTTCTTTGTTTTCTTGGTTGCTATTGTTCTGCTGGATCTCTCCTGCTGTTTCTTCAAAACAAAAAGCACGAGGTGAGATGCAGACATGGTTTAGTTCATTAATAATCGAGATAAAAAAAACTTACAAAATGGTTCCATCCAGCTTATATAGTGCTTAGCTTTTACACGAGTTAAAATAAATGAGGTAAAATGGAAAGAAGATTACAGCTACACTTTGCGCGGGAATTAAACAGTAATTACCGAACTCATCTTAGACCCTACAATCTTCATAACTCTCTTCCTGAGCGTCCATCTGAGCCTCCTCCATGCCCCTTCGTTCAGGCTGCTGCTTGTTAGCTCTTCTTCAGAAATCTTCAGTTTGCCGCACAGGTTCAGAGTTTTCAGAGGACCACTGCCTGCTACGTGGAGGCCGAACCGGAGGTTGCGTGGGGGCAGGTCTATCCCCGACACCCTAACTGGTCCGGGAGCCGGCCGTGACGGAGGCGAGGCAGAGGTGGTGGTGGGCGGCGGTGGCGGTCGCGGGGGAGGGGGTTGCCGGAGGCCGGTTGCTCCGAATTCCGGCGATTAAAAAAAAGGAGTTCGTAGGCTCTAAGGCTCCAGCGGCTCCACCACTGGGATGAATTGGTGATCTGATCGGTTGGATGCGTCCTCTGCCCTCCTCGCGACATGGAATTAGGGTTCCTAGGGACACTAAATTGCAAATTGCGGTCTACATCGCACTGGATATGGTAAGTTCTAAGCATAATTGGTCATACACCCAGAGGTTCTTTACCTTGAGTTTGGTTTGATCAATTTTACCGTTGCAATTTTTGCATTCTATTTTTAATCTCTACTGCTTAAAATATATAAAGTTGATGATTGTACATTCTTTCCCTCTTTCCAAAAAGAGAAAATTGCTATAATGGGACTCCAAACAACGTAGTTTCGCTATAATAGGACTTCTAACGTTGACATCGCTAAAATGACACCCGAAACATTGGCTTCTCGTAATACATGACATTTGGCTCTTTTAATTCCAATGTTCGGGTATTTCGAAACATTAGCCAAATGTCATGTATTACGAGAAGCCAATATTTCAGGTGTCATTTTAGCGATGTCAACGTTAGAAGTCCTATTATAGCGAAACACGTTGTTTGGAGTCTCATTATAGCAATTTTCTCTTCCAAGAGATTCGCGTGTGTCCCACCTCTTCAATCCGCACGCTTCTTCCTTCTCCCCTACCCCTCCCTCAACCGCCGCCTCTCCCGTTTCTCCGGCGACGCCCCCCCCCGGCGGCCGCATTCCCAGCGCGTCCTCCCGCCGCCGTAGCCTCCGCTCTCTACCTGCCAACCACCTATTCCCCATGTTTATCCCCCCTCCGATCTGCTCTCAGCCCCCTCGACAGCCTGAGGTCCCCTACATCCCCTCTCTCTCACCCTCTCCAGCGACAGTGCACCTATGCCATGGCGGCGCCCACCAACGACTCCCCTCCCTCCTCGCACGCGCCCTCACTCCTCGCGCAACCGCCGCGCCCCTCGTACAAACTGCCACACCACATCCAATGTGCTAGCTAGATCTCCTCTTGCTCCCTCTTCCCTCTCGCGCCCGAGCTCCCCCACCTCCCTCTTCTCACTCCCCCCACCGCCCATGGTGGCCATCACCCCACATGTCATTGAGACATCACTGAGGCAAATCTACAAAGCCACTCAACAGTGGGGCAAATCTACAATTTTTCCGTTGGGGGGTTTTGTAGATTTGCCCCACTTAAAAAAGTGCACTTTGTAGATTTGCCCTAGTTGTCTCAATGACATGTGGGTCCACATGTCATTGAGACAACTAGGGCAAATCTACAAAGTGCACTTTTTTAAGTGGGGCAAATCTACAAAACCCCCACCACCAACACACCTGCTGTTTCTCTCCGATGCTTCTCTCCGCGTCTCTCGTCTTCCAAATCCAATCCCTAACAAACGCAGGCGGTGGTGGCGGCTCCCCGGGGGGAGCGGCTCGCATTTCCGCTGTTTCTCTTCGGTGCTTCTTCCCGCGTCTCTCGTCTTCCAACCTCCTTACACCCCTCTCCTCCCGATTCCTTTGCCCCTCCCATCCGTCATCGCGCCCTCTCAGAAGGTGGACTAGCGGTCCCAATCGATCGCGGTGGTGGAGTGCGAAGAGGAGAGCGAAGGGAGGGAACTAGGGTGAAGGCGACAGCAGTGGCTGTGGTTCGGGGCTTGAGGAGAAGTGGTGGTGGTGGATAGCAGCAAGGTAGGAGGGAGGTCAGGACAGGGAAAGCGATGTGCGGGGTCTGTGTTGAATGCCACGGGACAACAAGAGGTGTGGCGGCAACCCCCTTGAGTGGTGTCGGCGAGGCCAAGCCCTGCGGTAGAGGAGGTGGGGTGGTTGATTGGTGGCTGTGGCATCTAGACCGCCACCGATTAATGAGCGAGTAGGCTTCCAGCGAGTGAGGAGTTGCAGCCAAAGTTGAGCAGCAAGAAGGAGCCGGGAGGGACGACTGAACCCCAAAGGTGATTCCTAGATCCTAAAACCCCATGTTAGTATTTTTCCATTGACCTAGATTGGATGTCTCAATTTTGATTCTCTCGATGTAATTGGAAATCCCAAATCACAATTGGAATTTAGAAACTGAACTAGATTGGGAATTTTGTTAATTTGTAATTTTCTCTCTTGGTATTGAATTATTGAACTAGAGGCAGTCGTTCTCTTTAACAACTATGACCTGAGCCCAAGTTAAGTTTTGCAACTTCTGCTAATTGCATCTATAGGTATTTGGATGTGCTTCCGAGCACCTTCGGGAGCTCCCTTTGGTTCAACAATGACGAGCTTGCCGAATTGGAAGGGACAACGCTGTATCGTGCTACTGTTATGCAAGTTCATCAGTGCGAACTGTTGCTTTAGCTTCTTTATTGGCCATTGTAGAGTACATTAGTGGAAATGAGCACTTTATTTTGTTTCAGAGAAAGTCACTACAAACATTGTTCAATGATAAGATGAAAGTCTGGTTGAGAAGCTTTTATGTGTCGATGAATCACAAAGGTTTGTTTTGATTTTGCTCCATTTTTCTATTCCTATTCGTTTCTTCTTATATTTCTTCTCCCAAGCATGCTGCATGTGGAGTTCCCTTTATATTTTAGTAAATGCTTGTAAGAGTTCCATGATTCCTCAAAAGAGAGTGTTCCATGACTAGTTTAGTGGGAAGATAATAAATCCTTACCTTGTATGCAGTTGTTCTTTTTGTTTAAAAATATATTATTATCTGAAAAAGAGAAAATTGATGGTATGCCTCATGTTACATGTGTCATTGACAATATAGGACTATGTTCCCATATTTTCTTGACCGATTATTTGTCCTTTTGAACAATTTTGCTCCTATCTTCCTCCCCTCATTCTTCCTCTTCTTTTCTTCTGTTCTTCCTGCTCCAGCCATGGTTGGCCCGGCGCTAGATTGACGACCGATGGCTAGGAGACGGCGGCGCAACAGTCTTTCCCTCGAGAATTGTTTCTATGCTTTCCTATTTAACAAGAGTAACACTAATTTCAAAGCACATGAAGAGATGAGTAACATCTATCCATCATTTATTGTGCTTTAAAAATTATGTAAATCACAGTTGAGAAAAGCATAGAAACACTTTCCCTTTCCCTCTCCTCTCTCTGATGAGTTGAGCTGCGGCTGGCGAAAGGCGGCGCGGTCGGACACAGCTGCGAACGGCGTAGCCATGGGCGGCAGCGATGGCGGTCAGATTTGACATTGCAACAATTCTGTCTAAAAGAATCGAGTTAAAAGAATTACACTTATGGAAAAAGGCTCAATTTTTAGCCAATTATCTAGTTATTGCCAATGACAAAACGAACTAACCTCCATGCATGTTAAGATACATAATTATCCTATCTGTAAAAGAAGAATTATTACTATATTAGCTTGCCTGGAAAAAAGATTTGTCACAAGAAACTTTGCTTTGTGAATTTACAAAGAGATGTTGTAGTTTGTGATTCAAATCTAGTCGGGTTCGACCACTCTGGTCTTTTCGACCGCTTGAAGTTCGATAAGGAAGTAATGCAAACTGACGAGAGGTTGTGATTTGGATTATCTTCGTATCTGTGATGAATCCTGCACCGACCTGCATTAGACATGGTGCTCTAGTGTGCGTGCACCAGTAGGAGTCAAACGTTGCTGCTCGATGCGTCTTCCAGCTACAACTCTTCACTGTTATCTTTTGAAACTCTCTAAGCGAGGTTCAGTTCCCGTCTCCAAGAAAGTTATTGTTCTAGTTTCCGAGTAGGTCTTTGTTTCATTGCCAACTAGGACTTTATTCTTTTTTTGTTAGGGACTTTGATCTCTAGCCTATAAATATACCCCTGTAACTGCACGGTTAAGGCACACCGAAGTTTCCCATATTTGTAACTTCTCCTCATATGGTGATTTCGCCGATTGTGTATATGTGGTTTTCACCCGAAAAGGTTTCCACAGTAAATCTCTGTCTCTTCTTCTTAATTGTTCTTCATTGTTTTTGTGCTTTGTTTTGGCGATTTCCTAACAAGAGAAATAAGACAAGGCACTTGATCTGGTGTTGACTGTGAACATGATATGTGCTGTTTGAACAGGTACTGAAGTTCAATGGACACTCTTACTGACAAGCTAACACATTTGCAAGCAGGGGCGGAGCCACCAGGTGGGCTTCGTCAGGCTTCAACCCACCCTTGGCCCACCCCGAACCCCCAATAGCAGAGAGTTTCATCCAGACATCCACCGAGGATCGAGCCGAGGCAACGGCGGCTGAGCTGCATAAGTACGGAGGCACCCTGGAGCTAGCGATTGCAACTCTCGCTACTACTCGCTCCTGTGCTACAAGGTGCGCGTTCTCATGGCTTGCAGCTTGTAGAACAGTGTTTGAGAGATTTCACGGTCCTGTTGATTCGATGTCGGGGGTGTCTCGTGCCGACGCCCACAAGGTGTTTGTCGAATTGCACCAGTGAGTCTGTAAGCTTTTGGCGGGGACAATAACTAATTTATGTGCTAAACATTTAGCTGCTTATAAATGGGTTCATTGTAAACCAGGCTAAAGGCGGAAGAATTGTTAGCTTTGGTGTGTTCATATGGTGGCCTACTTACTTCTAGTCAGTCATATGTTGCATTTTTTTGCTAATTAGGTACAAAAGATTGCCTCATTATGCTAGCTAATGTAATTTCATGAAAAAATTGCTGACTGCTGTGTTGGATTTAAGCTATTTTATTTATCATTTCAGATTGGAGGAGCTCCAATAAAAGGGAACAAAAAAGACGGAAGAATTATAGAAGTGCATTTTTTTTTGTGTTTCCATAATGTAGGACCATATTATTTTGGGATATAAGGAAGCCTATGTTGGTCTACAAATCAGATTCCTGTACTAAGGTTAATTTGATTTAACCCATGCATCTCTCTTTCTCTATCCCATGAACAAATTAATGCAACTTGTTACTAATTGGTCCTTAATTTGCACATTTTAGGTGAGCAATGTAATATTTATTGATTCCCCAGTAGGAACTGGGTTTTCGTATTCCAAAATAGAGCAAGGATATAGCTCAAGTGACAATAAAGCTGTCAACCAAATCCTCATCTTCCTCACAAAGGTCAGACTTCCTGCCTTTCGGTTCCAGATCCCAACCACTAATGTTATACACAAAATGATGACAAATATTTGTCAAAATAAGCCCTCACTAATCATGCTAAAATTAGTTCTATAACCTTCCTTTCTAATTTTGCAGTGGCTTGATGAGCATCTGGAATTCTTGTCAAATCCTCTTTACATTGCCAGTGATTCATATTGTGGTATGATTGTTCCAACCGTCACCTTTAATTTGAAATTGCCGGAGGAACCTCCCATACCTTTCAGTTTTTGAATAAACATATTTTGTTTGTGAAGAAACTAATCAGTGGCTTTTTTAGGTAAAGAAGTTGGCAACGGACCAGCTCTTAATCTAAAGGTTTAGGGATTCTACCATATGCTTGGCAATGGAGAACAACTACCATATTTATATGGAATATTCATGATCATTGACAATTAGTTATCATAACACTAATTTTGCTATTTTTATATGCAGATGACTGGTCTCTACTCACTGGAAGCGTATTTATATACTTTCGGGATGTTATTTCTATTATTAAGGTATTTTTGTTGTATCTCTCTCTCTTTTGCTTTGTTTCTCTTCTATTTATGTATAAATTTGAATTACAATTTAGCTTAACCCACCCTTGATTTTGTTCCTGGATTCGCCGCTGTTTGCAAGCGTGTCTTGTATTCATTACCACTAACGCAAGCGAATCAGGTGAAAGCTTCTTTGTTAAAATCATAAGGTCTGTTAAGCTCATTAGCAGGTTGCTGTGCTGATTCCTGAAATAGCATATTCCTTATTCAAAGTAGATGCAAGCCTTGAATAGTTGTTGCCCGTTAGAGACTTACAGTGTCTGTAATATGGTTGACATACAGTGTGATACGTTTACCTGTCACCCTTCCAGTTTCCAAGCCCGTGCTGGACGTGCGCGTTCAGCTGCTGGTTTTCCTTTGCTTGGCTTGACATTAACAGGGTTTCGCTGTTCTCCTCTTGTCTTTCGGCAGAAATTACTGTGATTTCGATATTCTCAGTCACTATCATGTTTTAAGTCGAGTGGTGGTACTTATCAGTCGTGTTCGACATCATCGTTGGCGTTGGATGTAATAGCTATGGATTTTTGTCTTATTAGCAATTGGAGTTGTGTTTTTGTACCCGGTCTTTTCTTAGACCTTTACTTCTTATATGAATAAATAGTGATGATTGTTTCTTAAGAAAAAAGATATTCTCAGTCACGCGCTTTAGTGTCCCTGATCCCTTGGCTTCCTTGACTGAGCATTGCCAAGTCTACTCATCCGGGCTGAATTTCTAGCCCCCACTAATTTGTCAGTATCTTAGTTTTTTATGTGCTACTTATTGGCTGTCTTCCAAGTTGAGCTGCAGGATGGTCAGTTTGAATGAACTCTGATCTCTGAGCTCCGCCAAGTTCATATTGATCTGATCAAAATCAACACCATGGCTATCCCATATTCAAGTATTTATCTCATGCTTTTCTTCATCTGCACCTCCTACCAATACCATGGTCCCCCAGCTTCCACAATACCCTCCAACTACACTGCTCCTGATCACCTAGCTACTTCAGCTCATGGTCGTGTTACCAACACAAATGTGACCATGATTGACGGCTTACCCGCCATGGACTTGTTCGAGAGTGAACCGCCATCCGTTCTTCCCAGGAGCAAAGCCAAGAGCTGGACAGCAGCTCATGATTTGAGTTCTGGCACGCTTCCTTACGAAGTCACTACTAGAAACTCAAGCAGGGCTGATCTGGTAAACGAGTCAGTCCCTTGCAGAGGTAACTGCACAAGCCACACGAATGGGCTGAGTCCTAGGAGTCATATCCCTTCTGCTTCTGTTGCTCCCGGTGCTGCAAATGAAAGTGCTACTTCGCAGCTACCACCTCACCGCCGGCCAGTGCAACGAGGAGTGCACCGTCGGCATAGGAAGAGAGGAGGCACTACCGATGTAAGAAAACTACTGGGTGTTCATCACCATCCGGCGAGATTACCGAGTGAACGTGCTGGTAATGGATTTGCTGCCATAGTCGTAGGTTCTGCGCTGTCCGTCTTGCTATGTGCCCTTGCGGGGCTTTTGCCGTGGTGTATGCATAGACACTCGGTAATAGCTGCAGCGATCGAGTTGGAGGACGACGAGCCCATGCTGCGACCTGAACTACTCCGGCAAGTAGCAGGGCCTCGGCGATATAGTTACAGCAAACTGGCGACTGCGACAAGCAACTTTGCAGAAAGCAAGAGGATTGGGAGAGGTGGATTTGGCTCTGTCTACTGTGGCTACCTTGACGAGCAGGACCGTCATGTGGCGGTCAAGAAGTTCTCCATGGAGTTGCTGGAACAAGGGAGCAGGGAGTTCGAGGCCGAGGTCAAGATCATGAGCCAACTCAGGCATCGGAACCTTGTCCAACTCGTTGGCTGGTGTGATAGCCGGAAGGGGCTCTTACTTGTTTATGATCTTGTGCCGGGAGGCAGCCTTGACAAGCATCTCTATGATCCTGAGAGATCGTTAACTTGGCAAGAGAGGTACTGATACTAACATTTCTCTCTCACCGGAGACCTACTCTGCGATTGATCGCTTCCAAATTAAACAGAGATTTGTATATGTTCTGATAGGTACAAGATTGCACTCGCGCTGGGCTCAGCCATACAGTACCTCCACACAGAGTGCAACCAATGCGTCGTGCACGGCGACATCAAACCAAGCAACATCATGCTCGACTCATCGCACGGCGACACCAAGCTCGGTGACTTCGGGTTAGCCAGGCTCATCGACCATGGAGCCGATCCACAAACAACACATGTCGTTGCAGGGACCGTCGGGTACATGGACCCTGAGTTCGTCAGCTGCCAGAAGCGCGGCACAGAATCAGATGTCTACAGCTTCGGCATTGTGCTTCTTGAGATCGCCTGTGGCAGGCGACCGGCGGCTCCAGGCCAGCTAAACGAAGCCTCCACGCTGCTGAAGCGTGTCCGCGACATGTATGACCGGAACGCGATCCTCGACGCGGCGGACGGGAGGCTGACCGGCGAGTTCGACGAGCGGCAGATGGAACGCGTGCTCGTCACGGGCCTCTGGTGCGCGCACCGCGACCAGAGCCGGAGGCCGTCCATTGAGCAAGCCATGAGCGTCCTCCGGTGCGAAGGCGCAGAGCTGCCGGTGCTTCCAGCTGCGACGCACGGTGGTTCTGGCCAAATTCGTTTGTTGGAGGAGCGGGCTTACGGCGACATGTCGACGCGTTCGTCTGCCGCTACCGCATATCACACTCCAGAGGATTCCAAGTGCTTCTACACATCACCCCTGATATAAGCTGTACAAATCTTAAGTAAACGAAGGAGTATCATTTATACTTTAATATTCATGTAACTTCAAAATAAAGATACATAGAAGCTTCGATGTATCTGTACATAGTTGAATAACACCATTTTGTTGCGCCCGTGTGTAGAACTTTTATGGCCCGATCACCACATGGGATGGCGGTGGTGAAGCCAGGATGCAACCGGAGAGAAAGCTCGAAGGACTAAACTATTTTTTTTAACTAAAAATTGAGAAGAATTAAGATAAATTGAGATAAACATAACAAATTGAGCTTATACAGTCTAAATTTATACATAAATAAAAAAGAAATAAATCTAAAAAATAAATACAATAAAGATACCTTATACAAAGTAACCGGTATCAACGGAGGGTGAGATTAAGCCATACAAAGCCTCACTGGGTGGCTACGCCGAGACAGCCTTCGTTACCGTACGATCGTGTCTACTCTCGTGAGATCACAGTTGGACGGTGGTGGAATAGTCCCCCACGTGCCCGGTGGAAATATTTTCGCGTATGTTTGAACTTTTTGGCTCTGTTTTGGTTGTTCAAAATTTTAATATATAAATAGGTTGATCTATGCGCTCACTACCTGGTTTCAAAAAATAAAAAAAAAGTATGGGCTCACTACTCCGCTTATAGTTTGACACTTTGACATCACTCACCAGGGTCCATCCGTTGTTACCCACTCTTATGCGCATAGAAGTATATTTAGTTGGTAAAGCGTATGCCCACGGTTTGCGAAGTTATGCACTGGCGAACGTAGAACAGTATCTAAGCCGGGGCATGCCCGCAGGTGGACATAGCCTAACACAGGGCAAACAACGCATGCAAATTGAAAGGGCACTAACTTTTTGTAACCCGAGAGCAAGAGCTCTGCCAATTTAATGCCTCCGTTCTTTTCAGCATTTTAATCGGTTTTTAGCTTCAACTATTATCAATCAGTATTATTTATCAAACTTAATAGTTATATTCAAAAACCATCTGCTGTAACCAGAAAACAGATAAAAAAAAGAAAAGAATTACAAACGTCATCTCTGGAGCGAAGACAACACTAACAACGTCCATAAAGGTGGAAGCTCCAACATCGGAGAAGGAGCCCCCCCACCTCAAACTCCTAAAGCAACACATGCTCGAAACAGGTAACAACACAGCTGAGCAACACCAAAGCACAAAAACCTCACCCAAAAGTCCCGAGCAAAGACTGAAGCTGATTGAGCAAAGACTGGAACTGGTCGAGACTGAAGCAAAGCACAGAGCAAATCACACTAACTTTAAACTAACATAAATCAACAAAATATAAAACGCTGTGACTAATCACACTGTTCGAAATCAATCCAGCCCCAAATGGGCAATGGGTAAGCATTCCCAACGAAACAAGGAAATCAAGCTGCTTGATCCTTGGAATTTCCGAGCCACGCGGTGGACGACGAGTCGGAAGAAAACGCGCGGGCGGAATCGATTCTCGGGATTTTATTCCCACTCGCGGCGCCGGTGTGGCGCGGTCGCGCGCGGCAGGTTCCTTACGAACATGGTTCACTGAACTCAGTTTTGTTACCGTGTAGAGACCAAGTGAACGTAGTTTGCAATGTAGGAGTAAAATGCTCTCCGCCTTTCTCGAAAATTCTGCGGAGCTTGTTGAATGCCGTTACTGCCTACCATACATACCAATGTCGGATCCATAATTGTCGTGATAGGTGTTCGAAGTTAATATAAAATATTATTTAATAGAAAAGAAGAAGTATATAATAGAAAAAAAAAATCAAAATACAAATTATTCGTAGTAAGAACAACATCTCAAATAATTTAAAAAATACAAAACAATTAAGAAGAATTTGTTCAATTAGGAATATAAGATTTAGAACCTGAAAAATGGGGATGCATTTGTGTTGTTATCGACATGCAAGGCCTACCTTGCCAGCCTTAGTGGCCCAACCACCAAAGAAGAAGATGACTAGAAGAGAAATGGGCATTTTCTGAGCAGTTAGCAATCGGCCCACAAGTCCACAACAACAACTAGTGTCCACAAAGCTCAATTAGGGACTAATCCTCACATCCACACCCCACCGATCACAGGATGTAATGGAATGAGGAGACCGAGTGCGTACCTTGAGGTGGCTGAGCCCAAGATTGGCGAAACCCTCGCGGCAAGTAGCTATAGGCTAGCAAGATTTGGAAGCTGGGGCAGGCGGGAAGAGGCATGGCCACCAAGGCGCCAAGCTCCAGGCTCCATTACTCTATTCTAGGGGTAGTGGGTGACACAAAGAGACACAACCTGGTAGCCACAAGGGGAGGCTTGAGCCCAGGGGTCGAGGTAGCCAGCGGCGCGATGAGGACGAGCCGATGAGACGAGGGCAGTGGCTAGGAGGGGGCTGCAGCTGGTTGGGCGTCACCACGTTGGCCATCGAGCAGATAGATCTACTAGAGAGGCAAGGAGATGGAGAAGATGAGGAGTGGTCGAGGGGCATGGATGCAAGGAAATGGGAGGCGAATGCTGGCTTCGTTGGTTTGCCCTACTACTGGGAGCCGACAGCCGACTTAGGAAAAATTTGGTATTTGATATTTTTCTAATTGTCTTATTCTTTACTTGTTTACTATTTACTTTTGTTGATAACTTGATGTATCAATGTATTGCATAGACAATTAGACAATAATCTATCTAGTTGTATTTTGTGTAGTGATAAGTTTTACGATAATCTAGACTGTCTAGTTGTATTTTATTGGTATGTTTCGTTTAGTCGAATGTTCTTTATAATTTACTATTGTATCTTTAACTTTGCTATTTTTGATTTACAAATGATAGATTGCTACTCACTGGAAGCATATTTACATATATTGGGATACGCTCTCCATTAGCGAGGTATCATCATTGTATTTCTCTCTATCTTTTTTTTTGCCTCTCATTTATTTATGTATGAATTTGGATTGTATAAGAGTACAATACTATATTTGTGTCAATTTAACTTAGTCCTTTTAAGCCCTGTCTCAATTTTCATCCTAACTTCACCACCGTCTATAGGGAGCAGAGTACTGCCAGCACCAAGAGATTGGATCTACTACCAGCCATGCTCCATTTTGCTAGAGAGGGCCCTATGACTTTCCAAGGTATGTTACTGTTGTGGGGGTGGCTCAACCCCCCGTGACTGGGCCGTGCAACTAGTCCAGCATGTAATAGGCCTAATAGTGTAGAGGAATATACCAGTATAAATATACCAATGTACCCTCATCCTTTGTAAGTACTAAGGGGTAGGATGGGGATTTCCCATTCTACCCCACTCATATATATAAACCCCCAGGAGGGGCAAAGGAGGGACATCCTCTCATTCTTATCAACTCTCCCACAGATCTAGCTCTCCTCTTCCACTTCTACTAGTCCCCTTCTCTACTGTTTGGCCTGTAGCCACAACGGTTACCTCAATCCTTAATTAGAAAAGATGTAATAACTAATGAGCATGTGTTGTTACATGGCAACTTGCAACTTTGGTCGTGGTGCATCATTCTTAGCGGCTGGAGATCTGAGTTCCCTTCAAATGTCGATCCCCAACATATGCATCTATCAGACCTGGATTTTATAATCCAAAATCCTCTATGATTCTACCGCATTATTTCCTGGATTGGTAGATAGTGCACACAGATATATTGATGAATTATTTCATACATCACATGAACTATACCAAATACTAATAGTTCACAATAGAGTTAAAATACACCATGTCTGGTAGTAGTTTACATAAGAGTCGATTAGACCGAATGTATACCATACAAAAGCAGAAGCGGGAGTAGTACGCAAGGTAGGACCATAGGAAATCCATAGGCAAGCGACTGGGGGGGGGGGTAAATATGAATGACAGTTATTATTCAAGCTTAGATAATATATGTGCACACAATTTCCATCAAAGTCTACTCGACCAGAACAAGAAAACTATGGAAGATCATCCAACTCCTTCATCTAGGCCAGAAGCATCGTAGTAGGTATAATGATCTTGCTCACCTGTTTCTGATTTTAATATGCGAATGTAAGCACAAACCACCATGCTTAGTGAGCCAACACACAATATGCAATAAATAAATGTATGGCTTGACAAAGGAGGGTTTAGGTTGCTTTATTTACTAAATGCCCTGAAGATTTACAATAATTAGGAAATCCCTGAGATTTAACTAAAATAAGATTTCCTAAAGTACATGAAAGATTGCAATATAGTAATAGTGGTATAGATTCCATCCACTGTTACATGATCTCTGCACCTCATGCTAGTTTTTTCAGTGTCATATCCACTTAATTTTATCACTAGAATTGACATCCCAAGGTAACACAACCAGACCTTTTAATGCCCAACACTTTTCCAACCCTACCCACAAAGTTTTCAAAATAGAACTGTATAGATGTTATGTTCCCACACCAGCCCTTGATCATGGGCATGGATGTTCGAATAGTTTACACTCTACAGAGGTTGTACACTTCACACATAAGAGACAATCCGTTCCTTGGTCATGTAAATGAGGATATCATCACAGTAACCTTTCAATTTACCTTGCTCCTTTGTCAACTCACCCATATGGGCTTCTCCCACATGTAGTGAATTCCATAAGTTATGCAGGATGTTCGCCACAATGACTAGCGTAGTTGGACTATAACTTTCTACAACGAGTAGCGTAGCTGGCAACTTCACCCTTCATCTGGTGTCCCATTCAAGCCAGAACGTATCCTTGCCACTTGTACTACTTCACTTCCCCATCAGCGAGGTAACTCCAAGGTCTGATAAATTTACTAGGCCAAGTTATAATTCATAGACTTGTGGTTTATAGTATTATAATGGGAGTTCATGACAAGATTCGATCTTTAGAGTTATCTAGGCGGTTTTACTACAATCCAATACTCTTATGCATTCATTGTACCACCCTCCCCATACCATCCGCCCAGGTATTTAAGCAAGTTGGGGTTTTTGGGAAACACAAAATAATCATGTTATAATATACCAGCCATTTTCCACTGATAACTGCCCAAATCAATGTTTATGTTGAAATGATGCTAGAGCAAATTAATATCCACGAGTATCTAAGCAGTACTAAGAATGGCGTATAAATATAGACTTATTCTGAGAAAGTTATCATTATAATTTTTCTAGGGCGACGAGATTCAAATGTTCAATTGTTACAAGGGGAGGGACATAATCCTTAACAAGTTGAATAGGGGCATGTAACTAGAATTTTAAACAACATATATTTGTGTAAGGAATAACAACATGCAATTTTGATAACTTAAACATAAATTAATTTGCATGAAATGTAGGTTCAATATAATCAAAGTATTGACTCATCTTGTTCACAAGTTGTCTGGTCTTGCAGATCTTGATTTGCCTTGGCTTCTTCTTCTTGGGTGTCATATGCTATTTAAACATTGCACGAAAATTTGTATAAAAATTGGTAAATGAAACTAAATTCAAATGAAAATACAAATGAACTCTAAAATTTTTTATTTTAGTTCCATTGGATAGAACTTGATTTTACATGAATTTATAAATTTGTTTCATCAGATTTGGACTTAAAATTAATAAGTTATAATCTTCTAAAGTTTTGGATTTGAATTAATTCCAGAAAATAAAAGAGGAGGGAAATTTTCTCTTTTGACAGGTGGGGCCCACTGGGGTATTCAACTTTTTTATTTGTTTTCATATTGAAAATAATACTATGTATGATAGGTGGGGCCCACAGTTTTTAATTTCCTTTTGAAATTATTTTACATTTGGAAAGCCTACTGTGACTAACAAGTGGGCCCCTTTTACTGTGTATACAATAAATTGGGCCCACATGTCTGTGGCCCAATTACTTTTTAACCAATTTTAGAAGTATTTTTAAACGGGGGGTGCACATGTGAACAGCTTAATTAACAGAGGTCATTAACTTCTAATCTAATCGCACAATTAGGCTAATGGCGGTGCTACAGTCATCTTCCATGCTGAGGAAGCAGCGCTCACCGCCAACAAAGGGAGAGATGGCCAGGCATGAGCATGCTAAAAATGGGTTCTATAGGTCCTAGCTTATTTCTGGCCGAGCTTGCCATTCGAAAGAAGAAGAAAGAGTGGTAAGTAGGGATGGCAATCGGGTGCAGTGGGTACGGGTAGTGCTCGTCCATACCCGTACCCGTGACCCCGATTTACGCCCATGGGTATACCCGCAAAGGACGACGGGTGAAAAACCTCGCCCATACCCGTCGCCCGCGGGTACCCGTTGCCTGTGGGCATACCCATTTACCCGCGAACTGAGAGTCACCATCTGAGAGTTGAACTAATGACAGGTACATATAAGCAACAGCTGTTGCTAGGAAATATAATAGCTATTAAAAAGTTTATAACAATCAATAGCAATTAGAGATATGGAAAAGTTTATAACAATCAATAGTAATTAGAGATATTGCTATGACTGCGCCACCTATCAATCTATATCGTGGGCAAACGAGCGGGGCTGGTACGGGTGGAGCTTACCATACCCGTACCCGTTTACCCGACGGATAGAGTGTTCCCCATATTTCTATACCCGTGGGTAAAGAAAATTTCCCATACCCGACTCTATTAGGGTATTTACCCACGGGTATACGGGTAAACGGGTACAATTGCCATCCATAGTGGTAAGGGCATCGTGGCTTATTTGTGGCCATCCACGTGCCGCAGATCGAGTGACCATGCATGCGCGGTTGGGCCATTCCAGCCGAGCATTTTGGGCTGTGATGGTTGGCCCATCAAGCCATTTTCTTTTAAAACTAGGCCAGGCCACAAGCACTGTGCAGCACTATTCCAATTAGGCCGGCCCAATCACTATTTTGCACTGTAGCAACACTATTCATTCAAGGCAATATTATACCCATTTTGATCGTCTCAACCCCGTGAATCCAATTCCAACCACCGCTCCACCAAACCAAATCCTGATAAAGCTCAAACCCATAGTGTTCCAAAATCAACTGGCCACCATATACCCGCCTGTCTCTATTCATCTCAAAATCTGTCCAACCTGTTTGTACAACCATTTCGACCGCCTCAAACCTGTCTAGCCCATTTTCGATTCCGATCTGCCAAACCATACACCACCTAAATCCTAGCCACCCAAACCTATTTTCTTTATGTCTTTTTAGTTATTTAATTGTATTTTATTCTCAACTTGCATTCTGCAAAGCAAAAACTTGTTTGACCTCATTTTCCACACTAGTGAACGGACCAAGCGGTTGGTCAACAGAAGAGCTACAAGAGCAATTGAAGTAAGCTAACGACGGAAAGGAGGTAAGTCACATATTTTTGATCATGTTGAACCTACATTCCATTAATTATTTACTTACTAGTACTTCAATTACCTTTTATTTACGCACTGATATTTTATGTACAATAAATATTTAGAATGACATGATCCTAGTTACATCCTACCATTGAAAAAGCCCTGTTTAATTTGATAGCCATATTCACCTTGATAATACTTAGTAATGTTAAATCTACTACTTAAATAACCATGGTAGTGTAGGAAATTCAACTATTTTATACTACTACTTGGCAGACCATTTTTGCTAGTAATTTTGCAAAAGTGATTCTAAAAAATGATTATCATGGGAAACCAAAAGTTGGTTGGTAATACTGCACTGAGCATTGTGATTTGGGTTTAGAGATGGAAAATATTTCGGAGTAGAATGAGGACAAAGTTGTGAGAAAGTAACGATGACCTTATGCTGAGCAAAGAACATAGTGATCGCCCATCCACAAGCTTTGACTTGTCAAATCTAGTCTAGTAGCTGCTCAAATCGATTGAATCTCTACAGGAGTGAAAGAGTGTTGGTTTGGAAGCGGTGTAACCATATTGAATAATGGTAGATTCCTCTCAAGACGGGCAGAAGATATTCGACCGAGGCGGTGGATACCAGGGTCTGAGTTGGAGATCTACCGAGTAGAGCCTATATAAAGAGATGAGTAGTGAAACGACCTTGTTCTCTTAACTCAATTATAAGAGTTAAGAAATCTTATGGATAAAGCTGGGCAACTCTACAGAGTAATCAAATGGTATCTCAAATACGCCGCACTTCGAGTAAAAGAAGCTATGTTCAATGAGTGATTCCAACAGCGAAGCATAAGTGGATTTGGAAATGATTTTAAAATTGATGAGGTTTGGTAATCAAGTTTTGAAACCCCAATCCCTTAAGTAGTTATTATTCTTTTGTGTTTAAATATGTTTACAAATAAAACTGCATCCACATATCATAACAAAACTACTACATCATCATCACTTGTGAATTCTAGCAAGTAGTTATATAGCATTTCCCCATGTGACTTGTTGAGTACGGTTGATTATACTCAGTCTTGCTATAATCTCAACCACAACAGATACCAGAAGAAGAAAGAATGATGCAAGTATTCGTCCTAGGGTTATGACCGCATTCAAGCGTTCCTATGGAGTTTTCTTCGGTTCTTCTGAATATAAGTTAAATCTTGGGCTTGGACGCCCATTTTGTTGCTAAAGTTGACCGTTAGATCTTATTTTAATCAAATTAACTCCTTTCAAATATTCGTGAGTAGGCATGATACTCCTTCCGTCCGCAACTGAACTCTTGGGCAGCTGCGGATTGTACGACGCCCCTATTCCCAAAAATGGGGGCGTTACAACTTTGCATCAGGATGTTGGCATTCAAATGCTCCTCCAGCACGAGAGCTTGATCTGGACCGTCTAGGCAACCGATTAGACAGCATGCCTAGTTTGTCCAATAGAGATGGAGTGCAAGTAGATTGCCTTCTAATTTTTTTTTGTATTTTTGTTTCACATGTAAAGTGATGTCTGGGTGATTGATACAAAATTCACATAGAGGGCTGAGTTCTTTTCGGCTTACTACTTATGGTTTTTGGCTTATGTTATAGTAACTAGTTTTCAAATGATATATCTTTTTAAAGCAGGGTCTACAAGTTGATTGTAGTAGACATTGTATCGACTTCATCTATATTCGCTAAACTCACACGCGAGTGTCTCTCTCTCCATAGCTCAAAAGAACCCACCATTGTCTCAGTTGCTTCCTTGTCACTTGGGCTGATGGATCTTGGTAGCATTCTACTTGCATTGTGCACCCCATAATCCCACACAAGGGCCTCTTCTTTTTGGCTTGTAAAAGCTGCTTTTCAGTTTTTTTACAGTAACTAGCTTTTAAACGAAGTGTCTTTTTAAAAGGGGGTCTACAAGTTAATTGTAGTACATATTATAGCGACTTCATTTATATTGGTCAAAACCGTACGAGAGTTTCTGTTACTCTGTACTCTCTCTTATGAACAACCTAAAAGCTATAAAGCATAATTAAAAGCTATAAGATGAAACCAAAAAGAACAGGCCAAGTACTAGCCTGATCATGGCGCTAGTAGGCATGCAGTGCGTGGCCGAGAAGTCTCAAATGTTTTTTCGAGGCTCAAATATATATTCTACTATTTTTTTTAAAGCCAGCTCCTGTGGAGCATGCTTCCGCAAACACATTTGTGAGAAGGTTTTTTCTTCTTTTTGCGATGTATGAGTTTACTTAAAAAACCATCAACACGCGGATAGTAAGTGAATTGCACCGATTGGTTAGATCCATGTGTCAGTGTTTGTAGTGATTGGTTAGATCCATGTGTCAGTGAGTGTTTGTACTGGTTTTGGAGAAAGGTTGTTTGTACAAGGTGTAGGCTTGATCCAAGGATAACTAACCCTCTATAGATTTTCCCATCTACACCTTATCTTAAGGCCTATTTAGAATATAGGAATCTTTCTAATTCATGCGTTCTAAACATAACCTTATTTTAGAAGAATTAAGATGTTGGGTACCACTGAATAATCGAAGGAGCATATGACTACTTTTGATATTGATCCAGCAGGTTGTAGCATTAGTAGTGTCTCTATTTTGTAAATCCAAAACAGAAAAGTGTTTCTTGTGAAAAACAAAACCACAATAAAAAAAAATTAATGGAGGTTCATGTACACAAGCCCGTGGTAATGTGACGTGCCGACTGATGAAGGCTCCACACCCTACAGAATTTGACAAACGTTAGCATGGCAGTAGTGCAGCACAGGGACCATAGTTCAACAGAGAGTTTGAGGTGGGCCCTTAGCCTTGCCATCTTTGTCTCTTATACTTTTGAGAGCGGTCCAAGTGGTGATGAGCGGTGAGTGATGGCAACTTCCTGATTGAAGGAGACACGGGAAATCTCTCCACTGGTGCAATTTTTTTAGTGAGATCTATTGCAATTCTACATTTCTAATTTATATAGTCACGAGTATATTGTTCGACTATTTATTTTTATTTATTCCATCAACTTATTCATGAAATTGTACTACTAATCTAGCAAAGCCAAGATCTAGAATTTCTCAGCGTGATTGCGGAAGTACAATAAAAACCATGCTAAACATTGTATATTTTCTAGGCTGATAACAAAATTCGTAATTTACATCAACAGCTTAGATTAAAGAAGAAAAAGAAAGATATAATAGTGCTCAATATAGTTTCTATCTTATGGTTGAAAAGCATTGTAGCGGCTGAAAATACACTATAGCGGTTTATAGCATTTTTGAGTAAATAAATTTTAAAAAAAAAAATTATATTATCATGGATAATGTCAACGAATAAGGGGAGAAAAAGTAAAAAAAAAAGATAAAATTAAAAAGCTGATATATTTTACAAACCAGAAATATAAATCATTTAGAGCGGGCCTGAGCTCAAAAGTCTATCTGATTTTTTTTTGGGTGACATGAGCTGCCACCGTCGTGCCATTGTCCCCGTGGAGGATAGCGCTAAAAGCTTTTGCTCTGAGATTCTCCACTGGACTCTGGACTCATTAGCTGCGGAAAGAACGTCCCAAATAAAAAGTAGCTGAAAGTACAACAGCTAATTTTTTTAATTGTCTATTTCAACCATATAAACGTGCAAGTTACGAGTATTTTCATGGATAATGTAAGTTGTAACATCGTCATATCGCTGTTCTTCTTTGACAGTTGAATGCAATTATTCCCATTAAAAGTTTTTGTTGTATTTTTTGCTTGCTTAATATAATATTTTATGCGGTTGACATGATAGGCAGTTTTCTTTTAAAAAAATCATCACCATGTTCATGGAGTTTGTAGGTGAAAAGTTCATGATCCAGTTAGATATTTCGTCCTGCACTGCATCTACATGCAAAGTATCAATTTTTAAGTATGTTCCCACAGGGGGAAAAAATTTGTACAAAGGGATCCATTAACTCTAAAAACAATTCATTAAGGTCCCTCCTCAAGTTAGTATTCTATCCGATCACAAATACATATAGCTGTGGACATCAATACGGTCCTTAAAACGCAACTTTGATTACTAGTTTATATTGTAATATATTTATAAAATCTAATAAAATTATAACATTGTGAAAATACTTTTCGAGACAAATCTATATATATGATTTTTATGCTCAGAACTAGTTATGGGGCTAATTATGTCGCAATGTGCGCTGTGCGTGACCAAAGGACCACTAAAAACCTGATAAATGCATGCTCCTTCTACAGAACATTATAAGATAAATCTAAGAATAATAAAATGAGTAGTCATCATATCCCCAACAACTCTTCTGTACTACTATTCAAAGAAATAACCTCAAACTTGTATTATAACTCATCAAACTATGCATGTGACAGTAAATGTACTCGCTGAAACTAATCCATGGGAAAAAGTCGACAGCATTTTCTGGAATCATACCAAGACATTGAAAGGCCTTCTAAAGTTGACAGCATTTTCTGGAATCATACCAGGACAGGGAGGCCTGCCAATCTTCTGTGTTTTACGAAAAGAAGAGTGCAGAAGTTCTAAAGCAACTGACAGCCCATTCGTATGTAACAACGATAACTAATAACTGTATCTGTCACCAAATTGAAAATAGCATTATCACAAGATAAAAGCAGAGGCACAAAAGGTAAAGTACTTGCCACTTGCGTGTCTGAAAGATGCATTTCACCTCAACTCTATGTCCTAATCTGCCTCCTGATCTCACCACTACCTAACGTAGCATGACCGATGATGCTATGGCCGTGCTCCATCTGTCTTAAGCTGTGGTTTCAGATTTTTTATTATAACGGATAAAATACACTGTATCGATCGACATCTTTTCCTATATAATTAAATAAAAAAATCATGTCATCATAAATAATACAAGCCAATAAGAAAAAAAAAAAAAAAGTCCAAAAATTTAAAAGATAAAATTAAAATGTCAGAAACCAAAAACTAAAGCTGGTTGAAATGGGACCTATATTATTATAGATGGTTCCCGAAGAAATCTACTCCAACTCATTAAAACTTAACCACAGGACCAAACAAAGTCTATTATGTATTTAATTAGTATTAATCATAATTAATTAAATGCTAATCATAAGGTTAATTTTAAGCTAATCATATTTATTTATTGCTGCCGCACGGGGCCTAGATAGGTCCTGGATGATGCTAAATTTGTGAAAAAGAATGTCTGAGGTCAAATTTTAAAAATAGATAGGTCCTGGATGGTGCTAAATTTGTGAACTCCAACCGGTTCTTTATCCTCCTCTTCATTTTTAAAATAATGTCTGAGGTCAAAATTTAAAAAATAGCTACAGCACCGGTTAGTGTACATCGCCCTCCCTTCGCGCGTTCCTCTGCCTCTCCCTCGCGCGCGCGCTCTCTCCACCAACGCCGCATCCCAGTTCCTCCCATTGTATCCAGTTCCTGCAGATATCTTCCGTTTCCTGTCCCAATCCGAACCATCGACAACTGCAGTTTCTGCTGGTTTTTCCCGTCCTGTGCACGCCAAGATTCTGAGAGTTTCTGCTGGTTTTTTCTTCCTTAGGAGTAGCAGACTAGCAGAGCGGCGCGGTGCAGTTGCCTTTCTTGGGGCCAATAAATGGGGAGGAGGATGTGGCATGCCATTGCGGCGCTCGGCGTTGCGTACGCGGCCGCCGCCGTCGCCGCCGACAGGGGGCTGTCGGTGGCCGGCGCCGCGGTGGCGCCGGAGGAGATGGGCCTCCTGCGGAAGATTGCCAATTTCCTGTGGCAGAGTGATGGCAGCTCATACCACCACGTTTGGCCGGTAACACAGACAAACTGCATCTTTCGGAGCATTTGTTTATAAGCATTCAGTTTCTACTATCTAGTTCACTTTGCTTTGAACCGTTTCGTTAACCAGCAGATGGGCTACTGTACTTTCTGTTTGTTTCACTGGGATATGTCTCCTGAGTTTTGTGGGTGTCCTGGAATTCAGTTTGAGTCATGCATGATGGAACTGAATTCTCTTAATTTAATTTGATATGTTGAATCGGCTTGTCCATGCAGTTCAAACTTCAACTGTGTACTTTTTGTGAGTGGACTTGTGATTTTAATTGCTTTCATAATCTTAATAGACGTGTTGATTTGATGTATTTTGTGGATGTTGACTCTAGCCGATGGAATTTGGATGGCAAATTGTGCTGGGGTCACTGATCGGATTCTTCGGCGCGGCATTCGGGAGCGTGGGTGGCGTGGGTGGCGGCGGGATCTTTGTGCCGATGCTGACATTGATCATCCGTTTTGATCCGAAGTCGTCAACTGCGATATCGAAGTGTGAGGATCTAACTCTGTCCTTTGGATTTTTTCCCTTTGTGTTCATGCTCATAAAGCAATAGCTCGTGCTGTCCTGCTAGGAATAAAAAAACCAGCGGTTATCGGCCGGTAGGTACCAAAAGAGAAAAACCGATAGAAATCTCAGTGGTTACAAATGAACTTCGTAGGTTACGTTGGGCATTTTTGTGCTAGATTATCTATTATATGAACTAAATGTGCATAAATATACTAGTCCCAACATTTTGTGCTATGTTTTCTCTGGCTTTTCTGGTTTTTGAGCGGTTTTTGGTAACCGAACGGTTATCGGTTTTCAAACAGCCCAAATTCAAAATTTGATTCGTGAATTTCAACCGGTTTTTTCCCGGATTTTCCGGTAATTGGCCGGTTACTGCCCACCGACCGGGTTTTGCACGGTTCCGGAATTTCTATCCCTTGTCCCTACTATTTGATTTCTCAAGCTTATTTAGTATGGTGGTAATTTAATGATTTATTCATCTGTGCATTTGTTTGCATCTTTTTATGGTATCTTGCTTGTGCTGTTGCTGTTGTACCTTCGGAGAGTGAGACTTTGGCAAATTAGGAATTAGAATACTTAGATGTACCAAAAGTGGTAGTTGATTTATTCTCTTCTACTCATTGTGCCAAGCAGGTTCTTGTGGTGGTTGCTACTTGCTAGTCGTTTGTGGATTACATCTTTTTACTTTGGTCTGGCCTTCTTTACTTCCACTTGTTTATAAGCAAAGTTGACATCTACTCGTTTTCATAAAAAAGGGAAGGTAAAAAAATGAGAAGTTTGTACATTTATTAAAAGTTAAAATATTAATATGCAAGTCTAAAATATGGAAGATCAATGCACAAGGCTCCTGCGTTAGGATCTTAATGTGCTCTAGATTGTATATGCAGTTCTATGATGTACCTTCATTTCTTTGATGTTGTTTTTGACTTATATACTGATTGTCTGATCGCTTCTCTATTTTCAGACAAAAATTTGCTTCTCTTCTCAATATACATTCCAGTTCTTTGGAAACTCATTTTTGTTTACACCTAATTATCGGTATCTACTTTGTATCGTTGGTTGACATTGTTATCAGTAGTTCCGTACAACTAAGAAACATCTGTAGCTGACTTGCCATGTAACTGTTGAAAAAATATGTTAGAACAATATAAAAATATCTGAATGCACATTTTCTGTTAGTTTGGTTAGTTTTATTGAGATGTTGATGTTGTACTCTTTGGGGCAGGTATGATCATGGGTTCAACTGTCTCAACTGTATACTACAATCTCAAGCTGAAACATCCCACTTTGGACATGCCGGTGATCGACTATGACCTAGCCCTGCTCATCCAGCCTATTCTGATGCTCGGGATCAGCATTGGTGTTATTTTCAATGTTATAATCCCCGACTGGCTGGCCACAGTTCTCCTGATAATCCTTTTCCTAGGTGCTCAATTCATCCCAACAGAGCTACAGTTGCTTATCTAATTGCTCATGAGTGACCTTAGTTTTCATCTCCAAATTGAATCATAGGCACGTCAACTAAAGCTTTTCTGAAGGGTGTTGAGACATGGAAGAAAGAGGGCATAATCAAAAGGGTAATCTTTTGCAATTACCTCGTCATCTTTATGAACAGTGGTTCTTTATCTTCCCTTCTTTTATTTCCTCTCCTGTTATACTAATGGGACTATATTTATTTCTTCCAGGAGGCTGCAAAACGGTTGGAGCAAACCAGTAAGCGAGCTAGAAAACAAAGTGCTGTTCATCTGTCACAAAATGCAGAGACTATTGCCTATCTCTCCCAAATTCCAACCTTTCAGGTGAGGAACCGGAGTATGCACCACTTCCTACAGGACCAGCTGCTGCAGCTGATGCAAAAATCCCATCAGATGAAGCGGTAAACATCTGATAATGATAAACATAATCCCCTGCATTCATGGAAACCATACTAATAAGAAATTTAAGCTAGAGATTCCAATATTTCAGGCATCACTTATGAAGAACATATACTGGAAGGAGTTTGGTCTTCTTACTTTTGTGTGGATGGCATTCCTTGTGCTTCAGGTCACAAAGGTGAGGATTTCAACGCAAAGCTACAAAATAAAATCGTAATGTCAATGTCAGCTTCATCTAATTTTCAACTTGTTACCATTAATTGGTTTGTGACTGCATATGTTTGTTTGATTCTTGCTATTTTTTTACTCTGATTTTCTTTTTTTCCCCCTCTTTCAAGCCAAGCATCCTTTATTTTCTGTCTTTAACACATCATAATGTTAGGCTTTTTTTTTCATGCCATCTCACAATAAAAGACATGAGGGTGGAAGTTATCCTTAGGATCAACCTAATCAATAAACAATAACAATCGAATCGATATTATATACAATTGATGTTATTATGTCGCTTTTTATAACACACTAGGGAAGGCCCTATTTTCTCATTTCATAAGTAAAAGATACACATCCAATTGATATCACTATGTTTCTTAGAACTGTTGTACTCAGAATTTGTTTTAAAGTTATCTCATCAGCACTAACATTTTCTGCAGTAAAATATTAATGCTTATGTTGTTTATTTTTTCATATTTGCAGAACTACACTTCTACTTGCTCCACATGGTACTGGATCTTGAACTTTCTCCAGGTACTTAAATTGCTGCACCTTTCTCACCCCAATTATACCAAAACTCCATGCTGATTTATTGATCCTCTAAAAACTTGAAACCACTGAGATTTACAGACGTATCATCAGATTATGAGTTACCTCATTTGTTTTTATTCATCCTCCAAAAAAAACTTGAAACTTACAAATCCAAAATCTTCACATGTTTTTAAATTTTTATTGATCCTCTAGAAATCAGAACTACTTTTAACTTACAGATTCAAAATGTTTCCTTGTCAGCAGATTTATGAATCACTAATGTTAATGTCTTTTTCCTACTAATTACCTTATGATCTTAAGCTCCTTTTATTGATCCTATATGGACTAATTTTCACCATAGGTCCTTTCTTTCTTTGCTGATTTATGTTATTAGCATAAAAATGATGGATGTGTATGGTAACAATAATGTCCATACAGCATTAAGGAAGCAGAACATGATAAATCTTTCTGTTGGTTGGATGTAGATCCCGGTGTCAATAGGAGTGACTATGTATGAAGCACTGGGCTTGATGAACGGGAAGAGGGTGCTATCATCCAAGGGAAGTGAACAAACTACCCTGGAAGTTAATCAGCTCTGCATATACTGCCTGTTCGGTATCACTGCAGGGATCGTCGGTGGTCTGCTAGGTCTCGGAGGTGGCTTCATCTTGGGACCACTGTTCTTGGAGCTCGGCATCCCACCCCAGGTACACTCCACCCCAATTCTTTTGTTCATGTGTGTTAACAAGTTGATGATTTGGCAATGAGAATACCTCCATAACTGGAACCATTGTAGGTTTCAAGTGCTACAGCCACCTTTGCGATGATGTTCTCATCTTCCATGTCCGTCGTTGAATACTACCTCTTGAATCGGTTTCCAGTCCCTTACGGTACAATCTCGTTATTTCACTTTTCACCATTTTTTTCTTGCTAACGATAGCATGTGCTGAATCAATTTCTTTTCCTTTTCTTCAGCTGTTTACTTCGTCATTTTGACATTCGTCGCTGCCATTATTGGCCAGCACACGGTGAGGAAGTTGATCAATTGGTTAGGGAGGGCATCATTCATCATCTTCATATTGGCTTTCACGATCTTTGTCAGCGCAATTTCCCTGGGTATCATTTCCTACACCTGATCACTACAATTGATCAAATTATGCAGTTTGAACAATGTTACTGAAATGATTGTCTTTTCAATCTGTAGGTGGTGTCGGCATCTCAAACATGATTCACAAGATCGAGCGACACGAGTACTTGGGGTTCGACAACCTTTGCAAGTATCATGCATAGGAAGCAAGCAGGTCAGAACAAGTGAATAACGTGATGTTCAGTCCTCGAGGAGAAGCGAAATTTGCGACAACCTGCATTTTCTAATCCTTTTTAATTACCAAAATAAGGCTAATGAAAATTAATTAAGCGATTGAAGTGCAGGAATTTTTTAAAAAAAATGCAGAACATTCCAAATAAATTAAAACTTTCCCAAGACAAGACTAATTAAAAGTCTTCA
This sequence comes from Dendrocalamus sinicus, assembly GCA_036346575.1. Taxonomy (NCBI): domain Eukaryota; kingdom Viridiplantae; phylum Streptophyta; class Magnoliopsida; order Poales; family Poaceae; genus Dendrocalamus; species Dendrocalamus sinicus. The sequence goes on along the minus strand of CM070666.1, from coordinate 12,059,201 downwards.
AGCCATCTCAAATTTCAATTCTCAATTATGAACTCACCCCCAACATGTTCAAATAAACTCAAGCCATCAAGCAAGAATTAAAATAGTTCCCGAATCAAATAAAATATTAGCTGTCCAAATTACATTATTTTTACATCTCAAATTACATTTAATTATAACTCTCGATCTCCAACAATTATAATTTCAATTACATAAATTGCAATCCTAATTACAATATCGATCTCAACTAAGGTCATCATCTTTAAAATTTAAATAATTACAATTACACCAGCTACATTCAAATTTTGCATTAGACTGCAATTCTTGACCCCAATCAAAATACTCGTCTCCAAAATATAAATAAATGCATTACAATTTCAAATGCATCCATCTTGCTAAGCTAGCACAATCGACATTCTTTTATTTGTGAAGAAAACAAATAATGGAAGAACAACAAAGACTGAACAAAATAATTAAATGAAAGTCTAATTTCCATTAGAACCTGTTTGCCCTTAGAATACCGAAACCTTTAGCACTCACTGAGATATCAAGATCATCGGGAGCCGATCGGCACCTCTCACATAAATGGGCCTCACCATTCAGTGAAAACAAACCCAACACCCATTTTACTATTTTATCAACTTGCCTCAAATAGTAGAAAATTAGAATAGTGCCGAAGCCATGCTATGGACCAAGGGTTCATAAGAATCACCCCAAATTGCCCACTGCACAGGAGCCACGGGGAGAGCCAAGAAAGGCCAAGCACAGAGGAGAGCTCAAGAATAAGAGCAAGTCCAGCGCTAGCTAGAGCTAGCCCTCTCAAGCCAACCGAGGAAACAAGGGCAAACAATTCCATTGCCATTGAGAAAGCCACTAGAGGACCAAGACCAAGAAAAGCCAAGTTCTAAGCTCCCCTTGCCCTCACCAAAGCCACAGTAAGCTAAAGGCAAAGCCAAAACTGAGAGCCATCCTACAATGCAATAGCCACCCAAGAACCCATATTGCGCATAGCCACCGTGAGAGCACCACCTCCAGAGAGGGGACAGAGAGTAGAGCTATGAGAAGAGGAGCCAAAAGGGAGTTGGGGAGATCGATGGTGTGAAGATGGAGGCCATGATGACAAAGAGCTGACAAGGACCACCAAGACTATGCCAAGTCGAACTAGGCCAAAGAGGGGATGAGAAGGACCAACAAAAACATGTGGAGAATGTCACCACCACCATGGCCATCATCATCGCCTTCCCATCCCTAACTGAAATGAACCAAGTAAGGCCACCACAACCCATCCCTTAGCCCATTCATGACACAACACAACATAGCACCGCACGGGACTCACCAATCGAGTGGAGAGTAGCTACATTAAGTAAAAGAGAGAAAAATGAGCTAGCTCTCACCTCGGCCAGTAGTGCCACGATAGTAGACATCATTGGCTTGTGGTGGGAGCTAGTGGAAACCCTCCCCTACACCCTTGACAAACCTCACACTCCCTAACACATGAGGCTAACCAAGTCTCGTCATGGTAAGGATTAACCATTTGCAATGCCATCACCCTCACCTTCTTGAGCCCTAAAAATTGAATCAAATAAGAAAAATGAACAAGTTCAAGTCTTGAAAATAAACTAACAGAAGAAGGGAAAAATTAATGGGGAGGGAGGCTAGGGGCCAAGCCAGTGTAGAAGGCCGGTTGCGGGGGTTTTGGCCAGCAATGGTGTGTAGATGGCTAGAGCTGAGCTGCATGGTGGCGAGCAAGGAGCCATCATGGGTTGCAGCAAGCCGGTGTGTGGCGCATGGAGGGAGGAGGTGCCAGGAAGAGCCGTGTCTAGAGTTGGGCTACAGGAAGTTGTGGGTGGCACCAAGAAGGAAGGAGGCACCAGGAGGAGTCGTGGCTAGATTTGGGCTGCAAGAAGCCGGTGAGTGGCACATGAAGGGGAGTGTTGACTTTGCCTCAAGAGAAAGCTCACACATTGCAAATAAATAGAGAGAACACATGACAATTGCCTTAGCCACAACTGTGTAACCAAGTTTTCTAAATCTCTTATCTCTTTCTTTATTATTTTCCTCTTCTTACAAAATTGGTTACAAGTGTACTTATTATATATGTTAATACTCTCTACTAACATGCGTATTCGGACTTCAAGTTGGTAGCAACTTCAACTTGAGTAACACATAGAGATGAACACTATTGCGTCTTAAACTTGATCTAAACTCTAGCTCAAGATTATTTTAAACAATCTCCTCCTTAATTTTGACTCAACATACTCCTAATTTAGTCTCAATGCATTATGACCTACTAGATACGCCACCACATGAAGCATTCTACATACAAGCTAAACACATAGTTGAATGTAGGAACTCAACTCAACTAGTACAAGTTTATCCAGATGCAAAGACTCTAACTCGTTGAGGTTGTCGGTCTCATCTATAACTTACCCAATTTATATTCGACATAGGATGGCGAACACATCGTCTTAATGTTCTAGACTCATCTCCCACTCGGTGCAGATCAACAAGACATGTCCATTGCCGTTGTCACTGCTGTCATGGATGTGTTTTTCATACATCTTAAGACGACCAATGACCTCTTCTATGGTCATTCTCTTCAAGTCTCCAAATTGCTCCATGATTGAGGAAATTGGGAGAAACTTTGAGGGAACAACACGAAGGAATTTCTTCACCGCATACAACTCTTCCATCTTCTTGCCAAAGGCTCAAATCTTGTTGACAATGATCATCAACCAAACAGCAAAGTCATTGATCGACTCTGTTTCCTTCATACACAACACCTCGAGCTCGGTCTTAAGATTTTACACCTTGTTTCTTTCACACAATCAGCGCTAAGATGCATCATTTTCAATGCCTCCCATGCAACTTTAGCCATCTCCTTTTCAGCCATTAGGAAGAGCATCTCCTTTGGGTGCCCTGACAAATGGCCGCCAATTCCATCTGATCCTTGCACACATCGACATTGTTGTTCTCGATCACGTCCACACTCTTTGAGCCCTCATGTATGTCTTTATCTTGATTGCTCAAGCTTCATAATTGTTTGTTGTAAGTATCAAATAATGTAACAAGATAGTGAAATTCTCCTTCGCCATCACACTGGATGATGCCTCGTCACTAGTGATACTACTTTCTGGAGAACACGGTATGATCTTGGGTACAGATAAAACACTCATGCTAACTTGAAATGACTCTTGGACCGTGAGGACCTATAAAGAAAAAAACCTGAACGTTGCTGCTACACTTGATCACGTCTACCTCGGGAATTTTCTTTGCTGTGTTTTGCCTCGGGTTCTTTGATTGTTGTGCTGCTCCTTGACTTGCTCTGCGTCGACTTGGGTAGACGATGTGCCACTTTATTGTTGCCTACTACTGCTGATCTTGGAGATGGACATGACTTTGCTCTTTCTTGTTGTGTGTGGCTTTGACTCCATATTGGAGCTGGACCGCCAGACCACTTATAGTCTGTTTTGTTTGGAGACGGGTGGGACAGGATGAGGGACGCCCCCGTCCCACCGATTCCAGGGGATGGCACGGTCCCCTTTTTTCAGTGTTTTTGGACCATCCCATCCCAGTGACTCGGATCCAAACACCATGTTTTTAGGGATGAACCTGTCCCATCCCCCATGATCCCAGGAACCAAACACTACCTTAGTTTCCGAGGGAAACCCCGTCTTTTTCCTTATGTTCCACGCGCTGGACCGAAAACCTTCACATGTTGATGCTAAAGCCCCGCTCATTTTTGGAGATGACTTTACTTTTGGTTTTTATTTCACTATTCTTTAATTTTATTTTTTTCTAGTTTTCTAGCTTTTTGGGTTTTTTGCCTTTTCTTTTTCCGTATTCCTTGGTATTGTTCATGATGAACTAATGTATTTTTTTAAATTTTTAAAATTTAATTACACCAAATAAACTATTATAAGCTACAGTGAAAAATAAATCAGCTATAATGAAAAATAATAAATAATCATCAAACTAAACACCACCGGAATGCATGAAAATTGAACATGGACAAGGTGAAAGCTTCCAAATAATAATTAACCAACATAGCTTTTTGCCTTGAAAATGATGTTGCTGCTTTTCGCCAATTCAAGAGACCAAATTGGCCTCTACGCTTCGAAATGCGATGGGAGGAACATGCTGGAAGAATTTTCAAATCCGTTATGCTTTGATACTAAAGGTTAGGAGAAAACTCACATATTACAAATAAATAGATAGAACATAAGAGAATTACCTTGGCCGCAACTGCATAACCAAGTTTTTTGAATCTCTTTTCTCTTTCTTTCTTATTTTTCTCTTCTTACAAAATTGGTTACAAGCATTCTCATTATATAGGCGAATACTCTCCTGCTAACACATATATTCGAACTTCAAGTTGATCATGACTTCAACTTGAGTAACACAGAGAGATAAACTTTATTGTGTTTTGACTCGATCTAAACTCTAAGTCAAAATTATTGGAGGCACCAGGAGGAGCCATGGCAGGAGTTGGGCTACAGGAAGTTGGTGGGTGGCATATGGAGGAGGAGGCATTAAGAGGAGCCGTGGCCGGGCCACAAGTGGAGGTGGTGATAGGGAGTTGGATGGATGGGGCTGAGCAAGAGAGGTGATGGGGAAGAGTGAGGAGGAAGACATGGGACTAAGAGCATTCAACAGCCAAGCCAAGAGAAAAGAAATGGGGAAAGTAAAAGAGAGGGAGAGGAAGGAAGGGAAGAGATGAGCTATTGAATGGCTTGAAAGCCATTCGACTGAATAGGAAATGGATGAGAGAGAGAGATTAGGGAAGAGAGAGGAGGAGCGTGCATAATAAAAATTTTATTTGCAAATCTTAAATATTGAATACTCCATTGAATGTTTAGATTACCTAAGATAATTTTATTAGTTGTATTAAATTGCAACACTCCACCAACAAACAATCATGACTATAAAAAATAAAAATAAATTAAGTGCCATCCATAGATTAAAACTGATATGCATATATCGTCTAGATCACTTGGTTGCACATTTAAATATCCAGTTAGATTTGTTAGTCAAATATAAATTGTAGAAACCCATTAATAACTATTCTAGATTATTAAATAAATAAATTGCCGTTCGAGGACTAAAAATATTATGTGACTATTTAAAATTGTACACGGCGATTAAAAATCATATGTGAAGATTAAAAATTGTACGTGAAGATTTAAATAGCATTTAAGTGGTGAAAAAATCCATAATCGGCAACATTAATTTTGGGGTTAGCACGGTAACGCACAGGGCAAAGAGAGAATGGGAAAAACACGAAAATAATGTGAGGCTTTATAAATAAACTAATCACCGACAAAATAGCTAAATTAGACAAATAATCTAAAACAATAGAAACAATTTACTCACAATAAAATGACTAAATTAAACAATGTCTGATAGATGCTACCCGCATAAAAAAAGCGGCATAAAATTGGATAGGAATATTTCTATAGATATAGTCCGTTATTAATGATAAGCCACACACACCCGATAATGATATAATTTAATTAAATTGGTGCAATCGATTTAATTGACCGTAGCATCACCCTAAGAGCACAAGCACATCAACATATTGCATTTTATTCTACTTTCATAAATTTAGTTGTAGCCTATGTATTAAATATAGGCGACAATCTAAGTTATGGAAGGAACTTCACTCAATCTTACCTGAGTCTGAATCTGTATGAAATCCCAAGCAAGCTTATCCTTTGATCACTTAGTTATTTAACCTGCCTAAAACTAAATTCATGCAACATATATTATTATGTGCATTAAAAATGTATTTCAAAATAAATTCAGATAAATGAGATAAGAAAAGAGATAAGATGATGAGATGAGAAAATAGAGGAGATAAGAGATAAGAAAGAGTAGTATAATAGGTGGGTAGAGGGTGTCCTGGTTAGGAAAGAAAGGGAAAGGTTAGGGCTCTCTATATATAGGTATGACATAAGGACCAAACAAATCTCACTGGGAAAGGGGGTCATACTTAAGTGTCGGTTATATTTTCGTTTGCGAAAAATGTTACATTGTTACGTTACTATTTTCTCCACAATGGGTAAGTAGTTATAAATTAGAGTAGGAACTTAGAACCGATATAGAGCTTGGAAGTGGGGTATCCTAAGTGCATATATTAGCACAGGTGGAGTGTTGGGTGAAGGAATAACCGACCCAACCAACGACTATTCAAGGTCGGTGGGTGTCATGTGAGGGTGAGAAATCACCCCGGATCATCGATTAAAAATAGTTGGGTGGAGATATAATAATATAACATGGAAAGATGTTCTGTATTCTGGACATGGCACCACATATAAGGAAATATGGGATACCTAGTTCAAAGAGCTCACAATAGCTATAGGTAAAGTGGCACAAACCTATGTAGTGCTAAAAACTAAAATAATGAATTCATGCATGTCTCTTAAATTGGAGGCTACGGAGACCACTAGGGGTCTTTGTTCTCACTAAGTGACTAGTAGCATCATCAAAAATTGAAACTTGAAAATTCCACTTAATTTGATAAACTATTTTCTAGAAAAAGGGATGAAATAGAAATTGTGATAACAAGAAAGAGACAAATCATACAATACATTTCTTTGCTATTATTGCTTGTTGAGTACATTTGTACTCACCTTTGCTAGCAAATTCCTTTGTTAGATCCATGTCTGGTTGGGGACTATCTCAGGTTGGACGTGGTGTATTCAGACCTAAAGGATGCCGCGTGGGATAAGGATGAGCATATCGAGTTAGATGCCGTACTTGGAGGTGGAGGACGAGCGAGCTGCCCTTAGTGTTTAGTCTTCGGGAATAAGGGAATTAGGGTATTTATATAATTGAAGCCTACGAACAAACTTCTGTAAAAGTTATGTGGAATTATTGTAAATTAGGAAGTTGTGTATTTAAAGACTTTAGCCCTATGTGGCAAAAGTACTATAATAACAAAGTACTATCTCTAGCTATTGTTCCGCTGCAACACTCTGATAGACTTATTATTAGTTAGAGCGGTATTTTATCGGCTAAGCAAATAATAATCCGTTGTTAAGTGGTATTACCCCTCGATCATAGCACATAGGCGTCACAAAATTGGAATTAAATTGAAGAATCCATGGGTTTGAATATTCGGTTATTAAGCCACGTAACTGAAGAGAATCTAGTAGCGCCACAGCTCAGAGGGGTGGCTGCATGGATTAGAATTGGATCTGGTTTCTAGTTTTGAGTCTTAAGTCAATTCAACGTGTACCACATTGTACGAATCTACGTAACAAATGTAGGGCTGTTTCTCTGCCAGTGCAAAATATCATCCTTGAGGCACTATTTTAGAAAAACAAGGATGCGCATTTTGATATGAGATACGTTCGTCACACCTCTGATGAAGGACCATAGAGTTCAGAAAGCTGTAAACTTGAGGAGGCTGTAGAAGCCAGGTTGTGATAATCGGCCACCGGCTAAATAATTTCAGGCAGATTTGAATTGAAGCTAATTTGGGGCTAATTTGAATTCAACCGAAATTCGACCAATAATTTCAATCCGATAATCGGTGATTTTTAACTGATTTTTTAATTCAAATTTTGATTTGAATTTTTTGACCAAAATTTTTATTATCAATGATATTGGTTTTATCGGACCTCGGTAAAAAGTGAAACTGGTTTTGAAAACCCTGGTAGAAGCCTAGAAGGCTGTGTTCTCCTCACTTTATGTACCAACATTATACAAAAAGTATTTTTATGAAGGCGTGCGGCCGATTGCCTTTCGATCGCTTCACGGACCTTGAGCGGATGGCTACAGTCTCTGTCCTCATGTGAGGTCAATCCCGTAGATTTTTTTTCTTCCAAAAAATAGTGAGACTTGAAGGAGAATCAAATAACCACCTGCGATGTGTACGTATTACAAATGGTTTTAAATATAACTATCTATGATATATACATATCATAGATAACTAATAAAATAAATCGTTTCATGAGCTATCTGTGATGTGCTAAAAAGACGGTTTTCAAACCGTCCATAGTCACGGATGGTTTTAAAAATAACCGTTTGTGATGTGTATGATATTACTAATCATCATTTTTGATATATACATATCATAGATGACTAATTTCAGTGATATTACTAATCACCATTTTGGTTTTCATATCTTTCCTATTCACTGGAAGCAGTACATATATATTTCATGATAATACTAACATATATAGTATTGCACATCCCACAATTTAAATGAGTTAGAGACAAAGTCATATCTCATATCACATTTGCGCTTTAAAGGGCATGAAGTAAATGACACACTAATCAAGCAAATGACACACTGGATCAGTGTGTCATTTGCTTCTTGCACTTTGAAGCCTAATTGTGATATGGGATCTGGCTTTATCTCTTTAACTAGCTCCCCATATCATCCTTGGTATTTAAATGGCATGAAGCAAATCACAAACTGGATCTAGTGTATCGTTTGCTCTATATCCTTTGAGGCAGAAGTGTAATATAGGATCTGACTTTGTTTCTAGCTTATTTAAATTATGGGGTGTGTAAGACTACATATATTAGTGTTACCATGAAATATATATAAATATATATGTACTGCTTCCAGTGCATGAGAAAGATATAAAAATCAAGATGGTGATTAGTAATAGTAACAGGTGGAGGTTGGGCAAAGTTTGTCCATGACAACTGTATGCGAGTTGGTGATATCTAAAGTAGAAAAAAATTACTTTACTAATACACACTAAGTATATCTTACATAATAAGGTGCACCGTTCATTCATAGATATATCACAGATAGTTCTAATTAAAAACCGTCTGTGACGTCTACAATTATCATAGATGGTTCTTTTTAATAATAGTCTGTGAACTATTACAGACAGTTATTAACAAGAACCGTATGTGATAATTGCGTATCACAGAAAATTCTAGCCACCGCTAGTAAAATAGATGCTCACGCTTGTAAAATCATCTGTGATAATTATAGCACAGACGGTTCCCTATGAACCGTCTATGATAAGATGTCTAGTATAGCCAATTTTATAGTGCCTACAAAGTCTCATCCCACCTAAGAACACATTCAGATTTATGGAGCCTCCGCTCACCGATGAGTTCATATTTAAACATAATTACTTGTGCATGTTTATTTTTGGAGTTTAGAACTTGTGATTTGTTTATTTAAGATCCATTGCAATGTATGGGCACTCGGATAGTGTATCTTGAAATACATGCCTTTGATCCTGGGTGACGATTGGGAGTGAAGAGCTGAAGGTGATGGCAACCCAACAATTGCAACGGAGGAGCATTCCCAATGGTGGTGGTGAAGATGGTAGTGGAAGCACAGCTCCTAAGACATCGCGGTGCAACAGCTCCCACGATGATGGAGGAGGTGGCTCAACACAGGAGCACCCAAGGCAACAGAGGAGGTGGCTCGGCGTGGCCAAGTGTAAGGTAGAGCCCGTGTGCCATTGTAGGGACACCATGGCATAGAGGAGGGGCAACATTGTTGGGGAATTTTCCCATGGTCTAAAGGAGCAAATTCCCCAACAATTGGCATCGGAGCCTTAGGGGATGAAGCAATGGCTAGTAAAGAGGTTGATCCATCGAAGTCAGGAGCGCTCATCAAGACCACGAGCAACGAGCTCCCTCCATTGAAGTCGGGGCAGTCGTCAAGCTAACAGAAAAAGCATCTCGATCCCGATCCAATATCCGATGTTGAGGAAATGAACTACGACATATGGGCCATCAAGATGAAGATAATCTTGCATTCGCTAGGGGTATGGTTAGCGATCGAAGATGGAGAAGACAACGAAGACAAGGATTAAGGCACGATGGTGGCTATATTGCAAGCGGTGCCAGACATGTGATAATGTCAATCACTGAGAAGAAGACGGCAAAAGAAGCCTGGACCGCACTCAGGGAGATGCGAGTAGGTGAAGATCACATTAAAAAGGCACGCACACAAGCGCTAAAGCAACAATTGAGCAAGTTGCAGATGGGAGACTCAAAAACGATCACTGAGTATTCAATGAAACTCACCACGTTGGTGGGAGAAATCTATTCGCTCAACGCAAAGTTAGAAGAGAGCAACATTGTTGAAAAACTGTTCAGTTTGGTTCTAGATCATTTCCTCCAGATTATCGAAACAATCGAATAGTTCAGCGATGTCATAGCCATGTCACTCTCGAAGGCGTTGGACATCTCAAAACTTTCGAGGAAGGACTCAAAGGTCGACGGTACTCAAAGGACAGAGAAGATAAGCTACTCTTCACCCAAAGAGAGTGGGAAGAGAGGAGCTCAAAGACAAATAAATAAGAGACCTCGAGCAGCGCTCAGAGAGGAGGTTGTAAAAGAAGAGGTCGAGGAGCGTCCATGGACAAGGTAGAGGCTGAGCTGATGGTGATCACATTGTCGATGAGGTTAAGTCCGAGGTTAAGTGCTTTAACCGCAACAAGTATGAGCAATTTGCAAAAGAGTGTCCAAAGCCGAACCAAAGAGAAAGGGCCAATTCATAGTGAAGTAGAACGATGACGATCCTCAACTACTGATGATTGAAGCATGTGAACTCATCCATACAGTCCTAACCCTTGAAGAAGAGGTATTTCTGCATGAACTTAAGGTGATTCTGAAACTTAGCGGCACCCAAAACAAAACTTGGTATCTAGATACCAACGCAAGTAACCACATGATCGATTACATGGAGAAGTTTGATGAGATTGACACAAAGATAAAAGGTTCAGTCAAATTTGGAGATGGTTCGGCTGTGGTGATACAAGGAAGAGCCTTTGTACTGTTGGAGTATTCTAGGGTGAACATTGTATTCTCACGAATGTTTACTATATCCCGAAACTGAAAAGCAATATTATCAGCCTCGGTCAGCTAGACGAGAATGGCTATAAGATTGTGGTTGAAGGAGGAGTAATGTGGATCTTAGACAGAACTCGGAGGTTGTTGGCTAAAGTGAGTAGATTGAGAAACTGGATGTATGTGTTACACATCGATCCGGCTCTCCTGGAGTGTCTTTTAACAAGAAGCACTAAAGAGGCGTGGAGATGGCACGCCAAATATAGGCATGTGAACTTTCATGATCTGAAGGATCTAACTCACAAGAAGATGGTGCCAGGCATGCCCATGATCGAGCACGTGGATCACATCTACGATGGTTTTTTGAGTGGCAAGAAACATCAAAACCCCATTTCAACCACGTCTCTGTACCAAGCAGATATGCCCCTCGAATTGTGGCATGGCAACATCTGCGAGCCAATCACTTCGACTACGAATGGAGGAAATTGATACTTCTTGCTATTACAACTCCACAAGGTATATGTGGCTGGCATTACTCTGAAGTAAAGATGAAGCATTTGAGGCGTTCAAGAAATCAAGATTGCAACAGAGATGGAGAAGAATCTAATGCTGAAAGCTCTACGCACCGACCGCGATGGTGAGTTTATCTCAAACGAGTTCAAAGACTACTGTGAGTTATTGAGAATTAGGTGTTTTCTAACAGCACCTTATTCACCCCAACATAATGGAGGAACTAGATGGTGGTTGGCATGGCAAGGAGTCTGCTAAAGAGCATGGAAGTCTTAGGAGAATTTTAGGGAGAAGCGGTATCGACAGCCATTTATCTCCTAAATCGAGCACCAACGAAGAGCATGATCGACAAAACTCCTTACAAAGCCTACTATGATCGCAAGCCATGGGTTGGTCATCTCCGCACGTTCGGATGTTTGCACATATGAAGATGACCATGCCACACCTCTCTAAACTAGCAGATCGAAGCAAGCCAATAGTGTTCATTATGTATGATTCAAAGACGAAAGGTTATTGGATGTTTAATCCGATGACACGATGAGTTGTGGTGACTCGTGATGCCGTGTTTGAGAAGGAGAGGAGGTGGGAGTGGAGCAGAGATCCCTCAACAGAGGTATGACTGACGGAAGATATCTTCATGGTACATTATCCTAACATTGATGTAGGTCCTGATGACCACGACAACACAACCAACACGCCGACCACGGTGGGCGTAGTTGGAGGATTCGGCCACAACGTGGTCGTATATCCTAACAATCACGCAGTAGCTTCCGACACTATGACCACAGAGGACGAAGTTGGAGAGCATGACCACGAAGCATAAACTCCAGGTATGACCACGACTGGTACGAGCACGGGTCTAGGGACGCCTGGCTCATCTACACCATGGACTCCTACAGTAACACTAGGATCGCCAGTCTTGCTTGGAGCTTTGTGAAGGTTGGAGCTCGACGAAAGCTCATCTAAAGGGCCATGACGGAAGCGTGACATCAAAATTCTCTATGATGCCATATCTCCGATAGAGCTGGAAAATTCAAAGTTCTACTTACTTAGAGAGGAGGAACTGCGAACTTTGAAGAAGCCAAGGCGAAGCCAGAGTGGAGAAGAGCTATGGAGTAGGAATGTCCTCTATCCAAGAAAATAAAACATGGCAGCTTGTTCTATTGCAAGTTAGTCACAAGGCAATTGGATTGAAGTGGGTCTACAAGGTGAAGAAGTACACCCAAGGTGTGATCGTAAAGCACAAGGCAAGACTAGTTGCAAAGGGATATGTTCGATGACAAGGTGTTAATTTTGATGAAGTATTTGCCCATGTTGCAAGATTAGAAATGGTATGCCTCCTGATTGCGATTGTGGCACATAAAGGATGGGAGGTTCATCATATGGATGTAAAATCAGCCTTCCTTAAGAATGACCTAGAAGAAGAAGTCTACATTGTGCAACATCTAGGATTTGAGAAGAAATGTGAAGAACATTTGGTGTTAAGATTGCACAAAGCCTTATATGGTCTGTGTCAAGCCCCAAGAACTTGGAATTCGAAGTTAGACAAGTCTCTGGTGGCACTCGATTTTGAAAGATGACCGTTAGAGCATGTAGTGTACAAACAAAGCCAAAAAAAGGGAGTTTATTGGTTGGAGTTTACATGGATGATTTGATCATCACTGGAGAGAGTATCGAGGAGATCAATAGCTTCAAAAGCCATATGAAGAAATTATTTAGCATGAGCGATCTCGGCTTACTCAACTACTACTTGGGCATTGAAGTATGTCAAAGCTTCAGGAAGATTGCTCTCAACTAGTCCACATATGAAACAAAGGTGTTGAACAAATGCGGCATGAAGGATTGCAATCCAATGCAAATTATGATGGAATGCCGCCTGAAGTTGAGCAACAATAGCACAAACCCTCCCGTAGACAAGACTCTGTACCGAAGCATAATCGAAAGTTTGAGTTACTTGCTACACACACGATCGGATTTAGCATTCTCGGCTGCCATGGTGAGGAGGTATATGAAGAACCCAACTATAGAGCGTATGGGTGCTATAAAGCAAATACTGAGGTACGTGAAAGAAACTTTAAGTTACAGGTGTCTACAAGAAGAAAGAAGAAGGTTTGGGGCTGATTGGTTACTCGGACAATGATCTAGCCGGTGATATGAATGATCGAAAGAGTACTTTGGGCATGGTATTTTTCCTTAAGTCGAACTCAATCAGTTAGTGTTCGCAAAAGCAAAAGGTGATCGCTTTATCCTTGTGTGAAGCAGAATACATTGTAGCTTGTGCATCAGCATGTCAAGGAGTATGGTTGGGACGATTGTTAGTTGTCATGTTGAAAACAAAGGTTGAGAAGGTAGCATTGAAGATCGACAATCAGTCTACAATTGCGTTGTGCAAAAACCTAGTGTACTATGAGAGAAGCAAATATATTGATACTCATTTCCATTACATTAGAGAATATGTGGAATGGGGGTTGATAAAGGTGCAACATGTTTGCACAAAAGACCAACTCGTTGACATTCTGACCAAGTCGCTCATAAGATTGAAGTTTATGGAGATGAGGGAGCAAATCGGTGTGTGAAACTTCAACGGAAGACAACAAGTTTAAGGAGGAGATTGTTTGAGTTAATCTAGTTGTCTTCAGGTCAGACCATGGTAGGCTACAACCAGTTCAAGTATTGTAGCAGTCGTAGTCATAAAAGTAATGTAGCAGTCGGAGACGAATACTAAAGTCATAAGAGTTCAGGATTTGGATTCTGTTTAGGGTCCGTGTTGAATTCTTAGTATGGTAAGCTATGTTGGTTCCGAAGTCTTGTATATTGCTTTTCTATATAAGAAAATGAAAAAAGACACAGACGCATCATATCGTGTCGCAAAGAAAAGAAATCAATCTGTGTTTGCTCGTGTTCGTGTGTGTGATCTCGAAGTTCTAGTTCATCACTCGTTAGACCCTAGGTGAATTCCCCAACAAAGATGGCGACGGTCAACGGTGGATTCAACGCAGGTGACTATAGTGGTGGTGCCTACTAATGTTTAAGGAGAGAGAAGTTTGGGGTCTTTGCCTTTTCTACATTTGGTTTAGGGTAACGAGGTGAGCTAAGGGTTTAACCTAAATAAACACCTATGAGTTAGGGATGGTTAACTTAACAAAGCCTTTAATCCCTAACACATGATGAAAGTTAACTCACAAAAAGGTCATTAGGCGGTGAGATGGTCCATTGATGTGGTTTTTGACCTATGCAATGCAAAAGAGAAGAAATCAATGGAGCATCCGACTGTGGCGGAAGGAAAGTGGGCGCAGCCCTAATTGGGACGGATGAAGCTGAATGCTGATGGAGCATTTTACGCTAAAGAGATGAAGGATGCGACCGGGTGCTGCATGCAAGATGGCTATGGCAGCTTCAGCTTGCTGACACAAGGTGGTACTGAATGCATCAAACGCCCTAACATGCAAAGACGGTTTGCAGCTTGCGTTAAACTGCGACATTCGAGAGATTGAAGCCAAATCAGATTCCCAGACTTTTTTTAACTATGGTTGTCATGTCATGATGTTCATGTAGGAATCTCACTAATTTTAGAGGATATCCAGAACTTAGCAAGAGTTTTAACAATGTTACTCTTAGTTTTTATGTCGCAATATAAATGTACCTACCCATTTATGTGCAAAACAAGCGTCAGCGAGTACACAAATGGTGTGTGTGGCTCAATCAGATTTCTTATGTGAGTGCGAATGACCATGTCAGAAGTTCATGGTTTTGTTATGATAAGCCATTGTTATTTTGGATGAGTCAAAAATTTAGAATTTACATATTTATAGATTTTTCTAAACAACTTGCAGAAATAGATAATTTTGAGAAATTTTGAGTCATAGGATGATTTAATGACCTAGATCAGTGGTTATAGGTTGTATGAGACATGTTATTGTTAATATGGGTCAAATTATAAAAAACTTATGCTAGTCAACCATGGTCAATGATGAGAATCGGGACTACGCTCATGGAGGAACCGAAACTCAGAACGATCAAGAATACCGAGTAAGATAGATAAGCTAAATCATGACACAAGAAAGACAAAAAAACATTAAAAAAAATTCGAGCAACAGGTTGCACCACGTGACTTGGTTGGTCCAAGTGAGATGTGGTTCGGTGGAACTGGAATGGAAAAGACTTACCAACGTGTGGCAAACCAATAGTGCACCTACATATGGCAAACCTGGCGATTGCTTGCAATAAATGGAGATGACCGGATCAAGAAAAGGTATTTTAATAGTTTAATCAAAATAGCAAAAACTACCTTAGAACAAAACCACGGTGCTTGAGTGACGCTTAGGAGAGAGGTTTAGGTCAAGAAGAAACTAAGAAGATCGACTAAGGACTTTGTGGATTCAGCGTTATGCGCTTCGAAAAGCATGCATAAATGTAGTGTACGAGTTAAAACCAGTGTGTGGGATTATCAAGTTTCTCCATTTGTGTTAAGTGGATAGTATCCACTAAGTGTTAAATGGGGCTGGCTAGCACATCTATTTAACAGGTTGAGATAGAGACTTGTTGTTAACCATTCAATCATTCTCTCTTAAGACCAAATGTTCATGAGTTCTACGATTAGTGTTTGAGAGAAGTTGAGCGAGGTGGTATGCTCTCTTGTTCTCCAAGTAGAGTGGTTGTAAAACCTTTATTCTCGAGTAGCAATACATCAATTTTTGTTTATCTCTGTGAACATCTCTCGTGTTAATTGATTTGCTCTTGATTTGGCTAGTTTTTTCTCCTCTTCCCTTCTTAATCTTGTTGTATCATGAACGCGTAAGAGATATAGATAACCTCTAAAAATCAACATCTACCCATCTACATAGCAAGTTCATGAAGATACCCGATTTTTGCTCTTTTTGGTCCCTCCGAGTAATTTCTTGATCCAGCTGTTTTACCTCAATTTCTTTGGTGTTCTAGGTTACTGTGATATATGAGAATACATCTAAAGCCATCTTTGCTATCATTCACCTACAAATAAGTCATATTCACCATTTTTTGTTTCTGATCCGTTTTTGGTGCAACCTTCCTTCAAATGAAAAAAAGGTCAGAACTTTGTCAGCAATTTTCTTGATATTTGATTAGAATAGGTTTCTGACATCCTAGAGAAGGTGCATACAAAATGTTAAGTGATTTAAAGTTTTGATTTGAAAGTTGGCTTAATTTTAGATTTTAGTCTGGTTTTAATGTAGTAGAGCTTTACGAATCCAATTAGCTTAAGTTCTTTTAAGATTTTTGGTTGGGATAGGTTCCTAAGATCATAATCTAGCTTTGGTTCAAGTTTCAAGTCTTTTGGATTCTATAGATAAAAGTTTCTTGTGTTTTTGTTTTTGAAATAGTACTCAATTTACTGTTTACATAGCTGAAATCACTGTAGCACAACAATTTTCAGAATTTTGGATTCTTCATCTTCGTATCTTCTTATAGATATTAGAGTGAAGGATTCGCTAATACTTAGAAAAAATTTAAAGGCATCATTCACCGCCCCTCTATTGCCATACCGGTCCTACAAAGTGTCTGCTCAATGATTGCATTCCTACTGGTTAAATGATATAAAGTTCCTCATTCTCAAAATAAAAAGTTGGGTTTGGCTAACCCCATCACAATTTACCCGTAGAGTTATGTTTTGCAAATCCTATCCCATCTAACACACCTAATCTAGCTATACAATATTTTAGGATAACTATCAAACATAAAAATTAGGTTAACCTAGTTTTGTTAATCTAAACCAAAATCAGCCTTAAGAAAATAAATGGAGAAAATAAGGGTTTCAGTTTCTAGTTTAATGGGGTATAATTATTGCCCTATAATCCCTCCTATCCTTAATTTCGAATTTTTCTGAATTATTTGGAATTAATTGAATTTACAGTATTGACATAATTGAGAAGGTATTAGGAAGGATAATTATTAAAAGGGAGGGGGGTCCTCGTGCTCCATCGAGTCAACAATGACATCAGCAAAAGATAGGAGCCAGGGGATAACAATAACGTAATCGACGACGCGAGGCATAACCTCGGTCTTGAACCTGAGCCTCATCCTCACAGCAGGGTGGCATGATGTTGTCATGTGAGCTCAGCGTAGATGGCTCCGCCCAACCAAGAAAGACAATGCTACCTCTAGGGTTGCCCTAGAATTAGGGACATTTATGTAACTTCACTCTTCCTCCCCTCCCATCCTACAAAGAGAGCCTCATTGTAGCTTGGGAGGGGTGGCCACTTGTACTTTGCTTCATACTTGAGTAATACAACTTGGGTGTTAAAAAATCAAACGTTTTGATCCATGAGTTTGGCTTCTTTCTCAACTCGTCGTACATCTGAATTGAACTAGCCGAATTTTCCGTGCAACTATGCGGCTAGCTACTACAGTACATATGCTTTTATTTAAAAATAAATTTGTATTTGTCTTATGCTTGAAAATAAAGTTGTAAGGAAGCAGATACTTTCTTTTCAAACAATGCAAATTGTCAGGTGCACACTTAAGTTTGCTCTTTGGATCGGCAATCATTTTTATTTTTTTAAAAGGAAGCAGGTATTTTCTTTCTCTAACAATGCAAATTGTCAGGTGCACACTAATGTTTGCTCTGTACTGTACTTATCTCTTGTTATATTAGTAATCGTGCACGTACAATATATCTTTTGGATAATATATATTGCACCAAATATATCATCGCTTCCAAATTTAGAAACCATATTATTATAATATAATACCACCCAAATGTATAACTCCCTCCTCAGAAAATTATTGTAAAAATGTAACCAACATTGTTAGCCACCCATAACTCTCCATACCCCACAGTAGGAATTATTTAAAAAAAAGAGAGAGAGGATAATACAACGTTCTCGCACTTGGATGTCAAATAAGGTTTGATCAAATCAAACAAATTGACCCTATTGACATACAATTCACGTAATTTGTTTGGTATACAGCTCATAAAATTCATAACTAATTGAAATGCGTCCGCAAAATTTGAAAACCAAGCTGAATCGCATTCGCAAAAGATATTAAAAAAAGGACAAATCCACGGCTAATTGAACTTTGTGTTGCAGATGCCTACCAGGCCATGGACCGTCTTGAGGGACGGACTGGTAGCCCCGAAAAAAAACTCAAGAACACGTAGTACTCGGTGGAACACTATAGTTGGGTGCAGCTTATACTCTTGCATACTTTCATGTTTATTGCCAACTAATTTATAAGAAAACAGAGAGTCTAAAGATAGCAGCTAATCTGCTCTAAATGCGTGGCTGCATAACTTCCTGCATGCATACACATGCAGCGAGTACAAACTGAAATAGCATAACTTCTTGAGAACGTTTCTAAAGACTTAACTAACTCAAAGCAAATACCAAATCAAGATTAATTTCTAACAATTTCCCCCTAATCTTGACTTGCTAAACCTCACAAGATGAAGTTCGATCTCCTGACGCATCTCTAAAGAGTTTTGCTTTTTTCTTATTGACCATGCCGCCAGTGACACAACTTGCTGGCGTCTTTGACTTCTTCACCGTCGGTGATACACCTTACCGACGACTTTGACTTCTTCCTCAGCTCCAATTGTCTTTCGTTGATGACGCAACTTGACGGCGACAGAGACTCTCATCAGAGCATGCACACATGAGAACTTGGACACAACTACAAGGACTCACATACATTACATCATGTACTGACACATCTACGTGCACGAGCACGACACGACTATGCGAACGTATGTAACACACTTCCTACGTGCACGACCACATAAATGACACATGCAACACACCTACGTGTAACACACATCTTGTCACCGAGCCCTCTGATTTTAGTGACAATTGTTGTCAACCGGATGGCGAAGTCATCGATCGACTCCGACTCCGTCATACGCAGCACTTCAAACTCGGATTTGAGGGTCTGTACCTTAGCTTCCCTCACGCGCTCGGCTCCCATGTGCATGGTCTTCAACGCCTCCCATGCGGCTTTGGCTGTCTCTTTTTCAGCCAACAGAAAGAGCATGTCTTCAAGAATACCTTGGTAGATGGCCGCCAACGCCATCTGGTCCTTGCGTGTGTCAGCATTGCCGAGCTCGATGACGTCCCATACGCCTTGGGCCTTTATGAATACCTTCATCTTTATCGTCCACGTCGCGTAGTTGCTCCTTGTGAGCACAGGATAGTGAAGCGCCACCGCGGAACTCTCTTTCGTCAGTGTGCCTGCTGATGCTGATGTCTCCAGGTCGACGATCTCTATACTTCTCGGCATTATTTTGGGCATTCATCAGGCTCTGATACCAAATGATAGCCCAGAAAAAAAAACTCAAGAACACGTAGTACTCGGTGGAACACTAGAGTTTGGTGCAGCTTGAACTCTTGCACACTTTCATGTTTATTGCCAACTAATTTATAAGAAAACAGAGAGTCTAAAGATAGCAGCTAATCTGCTCTAAATGCGTGGCTGCATAACTTACTACATGCATACACATGCAGCAAGTACAAACTGAAATAGCATAACTTCTGCATAACTTCCTGAGAACGTTTCTAAAGACTTAACTAACTCAAAGCAAATACCAAATCAAGATTAATTTCTAACATGGACGTCGTGGGACAGCCCAGCGTAGAATGGCACGCAGCCAGCAAAGAGCACCCTTCTCCCTCCGCTCCACAGCCAGCACTCCGGCGGGCGAGGCAAGATGCAGACCTTCGTGAAGACGCTGACGGGGAAGACGATCACGCTGGAGGTCGACAGCCAAAGAAAGAGCGAGGGAGGCGACGATCATCGTACGTCCATGTTCTTGGCTTTGGCCGTCGAGTCGTAGCACCGTCCAATGTCTTCGGTTTAGTCGTCGTATACCCAATCCTAATATGGGGATTTTGAGGATCTGTAGCCCAATTCATGGGTACTGAATTTTGACTGCTGCTTGCATTGATTTTATGGCATGTCTGCTTTAGAATTGTATTGCGTACTATGCTCTATTTATCTGCTGCCCTAATCCATCCTCCCATTTTAGAACGGTTTGTGTAACAAATGTATACTCCGGTAGATTTAGGGCATGTTCTTTTTTTTGCTGCGGTTTATGGTTTTTGACTGTGACTTGTGGCTTTTGGGTTGTTCGTGTGAGAGATTACAGAGTAACAGAAACTCACGTATGGTTTTTGCAGATATAATGAAGTCGGTACAGTATGTACTACAATTAACTAGTAGATCCTATTTTAAAAAGATATTTCGTTTAAAAATTAGTTACTATAGAAAAGCTAAAAAATAATTTTTAAAAGCTGAAAAGGATAGAACCTTAGCATATTCTTTGATCTGATGTATTTTTTTCCAAACATTCTTTTCAGCTGTGAACAAAGAAAAAGCTGGATTAGCATTCGACGTGAGCCATTGGAAGCGAGGGAGGTGACAGATTCATTTGGCTTTACTTAGACGGATTGCACCGTGTGAACCTATGGGCTGAGACATCGATGCAAGCATGTTCCGGTAGTCTCATAGGTTGTGCAGGGTCGGTCTGAGCACGGTTAACCTGTCGGGCTTGGTGTAAAATTTTGAAAGAAAAATGTAAGAAAAATCTTAGAAATATATAAAATTCAAAATACGAAATAAAATTATATATACTTATAAATAAACTATATAAATTTTAAAAACTACCAAATAAAATGATGTAAATATTAAAAATAAAAGAACCTAACGGATCTAGCGAGTTGGGCCGTGTCGTGCTAGGCTCGAGTCGGGTAGAGCTGGTCCGCGGTCTCGGTCCAAGCATGACACGAATTATCGAACCAGACAAGCATGTGCCGTTTAGGTGGTGGACCGTGTCACCTAGCATGTTCCATTTGACCGCCTTTAGATCTAAGGGCCTGTTTGGTTGGTGTCTAACCTTGCCATGCCTAAGCTTAGGCAATGTGTGGCTGCCACAGAAAGTGTGGCTAACAAAATCGAAGCCACACTTGTGGCAAAGTTTGACAAGAAACTGAGTCTATGACGTGTGGGGCCGGGTGCTAAGAAAGTGTGGCATGCCACAGTTGTGTCAGTGAACCAAACAGCTACCTAAAAACTGTGGCACGCCTAACTTGTGGCTAGGCAACTTCTGGTCATGAACCAAACAGGCCCTAAGTGTCATCCGACAGTGTCACGCATCGGTTGAATAAATTGCCTTAGCATCATATCGGTGATTATAAGTTTTGTCCTAGTTGAAAGTTCTTGCTGGATGTTGAACCCGATTTACGATCTTTTGAATACTCAGGGATGTTTTGATGCACGGCAGTGGCATGTTTAAGAAATGCTAGCTAGTGAGAGTTCCGATATTAAACCTTTATCACTCTTTACGAATACGTAGGAAGCAGGCTTAGAAGAAGTGAATAACTTGATGCGTAGCATTTGTGGGATTCAACTTAATTATAACCTATGCAGATGAAGAGAATATCGTAGCACATCGGATTGGATTTTTAGACTCCACGAATTGGAATTGGACAAAAAAATTCAGCTCACAAGTTTGCTAACTAGTTCCCATTTTTTGTAAAAACATGCATGCAGCAATCCAGGAGTACTCCTCTGCATTATCCAAGGATAGCATTGGAAAAACATAGAAAACCGACTAATTAAGATACAGATTAAAAAGGTAACGCCTGTAATGACATACTCCAAGGAAATATCCTGTGCTGCACTCTTGCTACCTCTGTGTTGGAGGGATTTGAGTTATGAATTATGAATTTAAATGCAAGTATCGTGAGGACGTAGAAAATCATATCCAGTACACTATTCAAACATTACTAAATAGGTTTCACATGTGTTTGAATTTAAACTTGTTGATATTTCTGAATATTTTTTTGAATTTTCGCTATTATTTTTTTAATTTACTTCTTTGATGTATTAAATCCTTCCCCGTTTAATATTATTTGACTTTTCTATTAATAAATTGAAATGGCGATATTGGTAAAGTGATCCGAATACACTGATTGATTTCCTTATGGATGGCCAATCTTAAAATGATATTACTGATTTAACGTGTCTTTCCTTACTAATTATACAGTCAAATTTTTTTAAATGAAAGGCTTAGCTTCCATTAAACCACAGGTGTAGCTAAACCGTTGACCCACCAGCGTTAACAAATTCAGGGACCTCATCATTCCATAGGAAGAAAATTGGATGGACCCTGGGTCCAAACTTCATCCCGTGAGCCCATGCCTTGTATGGCTGCCGCGTGGTGCTCAGAAACAAGGATCCTTTCGATTGTCACTAATGGCAAGCCTTAGCATCCTTCTAAGCTCTCTAAGAGAGAAATGATGAGCAGGATTATCATTGTCTTCCTGACCTTGCAAATTAGTGTGATTCGATAGTGGTGACGAAGTTGCACTACTTGAGATTAGACCACTCTGACTTCTTGAAGGAGTTGGTTTCAAGATTACTATCCTGCTAAGGCCACGAGAACTTTCATTTAACTTAGGTGCTTTCCTCATGACTAATTTGGGTGTGTTTGGTTGAGTGTGGTTTGAAAAAGTCTGCTGTGAGTGTGGTGTGGAAAAGTCTTTGAGGTTTTGGGTGTGGAAAGTGAAGTGTTTGGTTCAAACAAGTATAAAACATACCTCCTATCTCTATTTTCCTTGAAACAACTGTGAAACAACTCTCTATTTTCACCATTTCGAAAGCCAAAGCCAAAAGCCAAAAGCAGGGTCCAAGGTGCTTTCAAAAGCAGTACTACCCAAAAGTAGCGACTAAAAGCGACTTAGTTTCCACCCCTTTGGTTGGCTTTTGGCTTTTGGAAGCAAAGCAGCTTCAAAAGCCCAACCAAAGGCACCCTTTATCCTTCTTGGGAAGAATTATGCCTTCTTTCCACTTTACATGGCGGAATGTCAGCTGCCCTAGACCATTAGTCATACCTTGCAACTTAGTTTCTTCATCGATTCTCGGTTCTAACTTGGGGCTTCCTAGTGATGTGTAAAGGTTCTGGAGGCATTGTAACAACCTTGAGCTTGGGTCTTGCAGAAGCATCAGACTAAACAGGTTGTCGTGAGCAATGCAAATAGACTGATAACATATTTCAGTTCATATGGTCCCATGATAAGAAAAGAGTACAATTACATATTTTTATGATTTGGTACGTCATCAAAATGTAATTTCCTAACAGTCGACTGCAACGTGGCATCTTCATCAACTGTAAGTAAGAGACTTGTATATCCCCCTTGCATATATGGAGCAGCCATTATAGACGGATTTGCGTCGATGTTAAAGTGTGGCATTATGGCATTGCCTTGCATGAATGGAGCAACCATGGTCGAAGATTCCCCGATATTAAGATCCTGTGTCAGAATATGGGAGTGTTCATAAAACATGCATATAAGTAATTAAATTATGAAAAGGACATAATGTCTTACATTCAATTGCTTTGGATCAGCACGTACATCTCTAGTTTCTACACCATTATTTAGATCTTCACCTACAATCAAATATATAAGATAATAGAAGTTTAAAAAAAATTGTACAATCAAGCATAAGCTACAATGGGTAGGGTCACTACCTTTCTTCTGAGCACCCTTCTTCTTCTTCTTCCCTGACTTCTTTTCAACCACATTTTTGAACCGTGTATTTTTTGGACCTTTCACCACTTGAGGAACTTTAAATGATATTACCCCATTTAATGTGTTCTGGTCACATTCATTTGGAATTAGAGTAACCTCATTTGATTTTTCATGCATCTTACTTAGAGTAGTATCTGCTTCCAAGTCCAACTTATGTATGGCTTTCTGCAACTCATCGAGAAGTTCTTTTGACGGCGAACACTTTAATGCAAGAGATGTGGCCTGTCGAGATATAAGCGCGGCACGTGTTTTCAAATCTTCCTCTTCACTTCTTTGTTTCTCAATATAAAATCCTCTTTTGCATATTTTGTCCATCTATGCGATATGTATTATGCGGCAAATTGTAAACTCCATTCATATTGAGGACTCTAAGAGCATGCTTGCACAATATACCTATAAGATATAGCTGCCATTTTCAACAAATTGTACTACAAATTATATTGGAAACTGAGATGTAATAGTATACATACCTATAGATTCGAACATTCTGCAAGAACATGTAATGGTGGAATCTTCATGTTGAATACCATCGTTGCTCCATGATCGATTGCATATACATAACAAAGAATGTCAAGCTTGTCCTCGGCTTGCAATAATTTACAAGACAACGTAAATTGTTTTTAAAAGTCTTCCTCAAACTCGAGTACATTCTCCTTGTATATGATTCAGCATGCGGTCTTCAACATAGGTAAATTTGGAATGTAAGTAATCTGGTTCTTTGGCGTGACTTAAAATCTTCATCCAACTCATTTTCACGGAGACTAACTGCAACCTTCTCACATTCTATGAGGAGCTCAGAAGACCGAGTTTCCTACGAAATCTTTTCTTGAAGACATTATTCATACCTTCACTCCTTTGAGTTGAGTTCATGTCTGCTGTAAAAGACTTACTGTATACCGCAGCCCACTTTGCCCTCAAATCATATAGGTTTGCCATCCATGAGTTATTCTCAAGGTTGTATTTAGCCAACAATTCATGCCATTTCTCGATGAAGTAAGTCTCTGACCTGTCTTCATACACACATCTTTTAAAATCTTGTAGAAACTTGTTATCCGACTCATGGATTACATGACTGAGATGTTTAGCAGCATTTAGGTAAATGTGCCATAGACAAAGACGGTGGCATGTATTTGGGAATACATAAGCAATTGCTCCTGCCATAGCCGAGTCTTGATCAGTGAAAATTGTGCTTGGGTGCTTGCCTGACATTGCTGTTAGGAAGGTTTCAAAAAGCCATACAAATGATTCAATAGTTTCATTAAATAGCAGCGCAGCCCCAAAAATTATTGTTTGCTTGTGATGGTTGGTTCCAAGAATCGGAGCAAAAGGCATTTCAAACTTATTAGTCTGAAACGTGGTGTCAAATGACACAGCATCACCAAAGCATTTGTGTGATAATGACTAAGGCATTTATTGCACTGCTCAGACCGCATCGTCTTCATTTCGATCCAGATCTAGCCACTGCTGCGCACTTTTTCACTCGGGAGGAAGCTAGAGCGATTTCGTGCCGCTTAATTTGGTGGGAAGAGGCGAGATTGAGCTTTGAATTAAGATTCAGACTTTCCTGGTTGTTTGTAGATATGGTTAGTAATGAAATTTATTTATTTTTAATTGCATTACAATTTAGGTGTAAGTAATCCATGAGTGGTTATTGAAGATGGTTAATTAATTTGCAAAATTGTTGGTTATATAATAGCTATTGTGTTTGTAATATGAATTGAGCTAGGAAATTAAGTCTCAATATAATAAATGTGGCGGTATATATGTAGTTATAATTAGTTATTCTAGATTTTAATACTAAGTTGTTATATATGTACGTAACGTAGGACCGAAGTTGGATGTATGCGCGAGCCGTGTGAGTGAAGAGTACATTAATGGCGTTTCGCTTTTATAAGAGCCGCCGAGGAGGATATGTTGAATAAGGGGTGGAATATATGCTGTCCATGCATCGATCGCGAATTTGAAGATGTTTAAGAACCGAGGCAAATTGAAGCGCACTTGATTCGGAGGGGTTTCAAAAAGGATTATACGTGTTGGACCAATCATTGCGAAGTGAATGATCATATGCCACCGGATGACATCACCGGTGAAGTGAATGATATGCCCCCGGATGACATCGCAGGTGAAGTGAATGACATGCCGCCGGTGATGCCGATTGTGGCTCGGATTCGGATAGGTTGCACGATGATAACTGATCGGATGCTTCGCGATGTAGAAGAGAACTATGATGAGAGAGAGTATGTTAAATTCCGTGGCTTGATGGAGGACTCAGAGAAACCTTTGTACACGGGCTGCAAGTACACGAGGTTGTCGGGCGTGCTTGAACTGTTGAAATTGAAGGCAAGCAACGGTTGGTCCGACAAGAGTTTCACGGCGCTGCTAGGTCTTTTAGCGGACATGCTTCCGGAGGAAATGAGTTGTCTAAAACCACGTATAAAACCAAGAAGGTTCTTTGTCCATTGGGAATGGAAATAGAAAGAATACATGCATGCCCGAACGATCGTATCCTCTATCAGTAAAGAGTATGCAAACATGCATGTATGTCCATGTGCAACACATCCCGATACAAACGTAATAATCAATCGATGATGGCGAGGAACAGAGGCGAAGAAAGGACCTCCGCTAAGGTGGCATGGTATTTTCCTATAATTCCCGTTTGAAAAGGTTTTATGCAAATCCAAAGGAGGCAAATCGCTGCGTTGGCACTCGGAGGAGCGCAAGAAGGATGGAATGCTAAGACACCTTGCCGATTCCGCGCGATGGAGAAACATCGATAGGAGTTTTGCAGAGTTCGGTGCAGAACCAAGGAATATAAGGTTTGGATCGAGTGCAGATGGAATGAATCCATTCAAGAGCATGAGCACCGACATAGCACATGGCCCGTGACTCTGCATCTATAACCTTCCTCCTTGGTTGTGTATGAAGCGAAAGTAAATTTTCTTTGTCGATACTTATCCAAGGCCAAAACAACCGGGAATGATATCGATGTGTTCCTAGCACCGTTGGTGGAAGATCTAAAAGCATCTGTGGAACGAAGGGCACAGGTATGGGATGCATACAAACGAGAAAACTTCACTCTGCGCTCCTTATTGTTCTCGCACCATAAATGATTATCCCGCCTTGGTAACCTATCGGGCCATAGTATAAAAGGTGTCAAACCTTGTACTCACTGTTTAGATGGTACCGAGAGTGTGTGGCTGAGACACTCACGCAAAACCGTCTACATGCGTCACCGCCGGTTCCTTCGGAGGGCTCACCCATACCGCAAGATGAAGAAACAATTTGACGGAGAGAAGGAAGACGGTTCAGCTCCAAGGCATTTAAGGGACGCGAGGTTTATGATATGGTTAAGGATTTAGATGTTGTCCTCGGAAAGGGACGTAAATTGAGGGCTCATGAGAAGAACACCTGGAAGAAGAGATCAATATTTTGGGACTTACCTTATTGGGAGTACCTAGATGTTCGCATCGCATCGACGTCATGCACGTAGAAAAGAATGTGTGCGGCGACTTGATTGGTCTCTTATGAACATCCGTGATAAAACAAAGGCGGCGTCAACGCACGGCTTGACTTGGTGATATGCACATCGGCCCGAGTTAGCACCGACATGCACCGATAATGCACGAACGCACCTTCCCCGTGTGTTGCACTCTGCCCAAGGTGAAAACAGAATCGTGCCGCTGCTTGCATGGTGTCAAAGTTCCGTCTCGTTACTCCGCAACGTGAAGAAACTTGTTTCGATGCAAGATTTGAAGTTAAATGGCATGAAGTCTCATGATTGTCATGTGCTGATGACACGATGCTCCCTATTGCAATTAGAAATATTTTGCCGATCAAAGTCCGAGAGACAATCATGAGGCTATGTTATTTCTTTAACACAATTGCTCGAAGGTCATCGATCCCGAAGAACTAGATGCTCTGCAGACGAGGTGGTGATGACTCTATGTCACCTTGAAATGTATTTCATTCCTTCGTTTTCGATATCATGGTCCATCTCATTGTTCACGTTGTGTGGGAGATAAAATGTGGGCCCGTATTTCACGTAGCATGTACCCATTTGAGAGGTTCATGGAATTCTCAAGTCCTACGACGGAATCGTTTCTCACGGAGGGCAGCATCGTCGAAGGTTATGCAAGCGAAGAGGTCATTGAGTTTTGTGTCGATTATATGGCTCTGATTCAGCCGATAGGTGTCCTCAATCTCGCCATGAGGGAGGTGAAGGGTCTCGAACTATCGGAAGGAAAGCAATCACTCCAGATATGGACATGTATACTCAAGCCCATTTCACGGTGTTACAACACATGACTAAAGTGGCGCCTTATGTGGACTAGCACAAGGGTGTGCTTCGATAATGAATCCGAGCGGCGGATGTTTGGATCATGAGGCAACACAACCGTCGGTTCAACCAATGGTTGAAGGAGCAAATCGCTAGGAGCTCGCCGAGTGAGACGCGACATGGTTGGCAAAAGGGCCGACATTTACAGTTGTGACATGGCAAGGATATGACATAAATGGGTACACATTCTATGTGCATCTCGGGATGTCAAGAGCACTAACGAACAGCGGTGTCCGCATAGATGCATTCAGCATGCCGATGGGTCGAGAAACTCGTACTATGGCTTCATAGAAGAGATTTGGGAGCTCGACTATGTGGTTTTCAAGATCCCTTATTTCGCCGTTGGGTGCATCTCCCACAGTGAAGGTTGACAAGTACGGTATCACGACCGTGGACCTCCAACGTGTCGGTACAAAGATGAACCATTCGTACTCGCCAATCAAGTTGTTCAAGTTTTCTATGTAACCGACCGGCAAATAAGAAACGCCATGTAGTTCTTCATGGAAAAGGAGAATTGTCGGAGTGGAGAATGTAGTGGACGAGGAGGAATACAATCAATTTGACGAGTTACCTCATTTTGGAAATGGCATAAGGGTCGACGATGAACAACGTGACGAAACTAGTTACGTACGCATTGATCATGATGAAGGGCTAATTTTTAAAGGAAATAAGCAAGTACAATAAGAATGTATATGTGAAAATGTGTGACAATTTTGAGATGTATATGTGAAAATGTGTGATGTAGTCAATTTTGAGATGTATATGTGAAAAATGTGTGATGTAGTCAATTTTGAGATGTATATGTGAAAATGTGTGATGTAGTCAATTTTGAGATGTATATGTGGAAATGTGTGATGTAGTCAATTTTGAGATGTATATGTGAAAATGTGTGATGTAGTCAATTTTGAGATGTATATGTGTGATGTATTTGAGAATGACAAAATGTATCAAGAAATACACTGTGTGAATGCAGCTGGTTGGTGTTGTATATGAATGCAGCTGTTTGGTAGTTGATATGAATGCAGCTGTGTAGTTATTGGTGTTGTCTTAATTGCAACAGTCGGCAAAGGCTTATCACAGACGGTTCTAAACTTAGAACCGTCTGTGATAACATATTGATTGATTGCTTGCTGTATTGAAGCGTCACAGATTGATTGCTGGGCTAATTGGGTATGGCCGTATGGGCTGCATCCAGTGGGGGGCGCTCAGATCATGAGATGAGTGAGTAAATCATCTCTACCGCTCCGTGAATTTTGGAAGCAAAAAACAGATCATGCATGCATGAGCAGCTCGCTCGCACGTGAACACTTGAATTTACGTGCACTGGAATAAGGATCTGAGCGCCGTATGGGCTGCATGCATCATTGGATGATCGTGGGGGGGTGCCAGCCCCCCCTCCTCCGCCACTGGCCGGAGTACGGTCCCGTGCAAATTGAGCATGAAGACTCCTTGTACCATCCAGGCAAAACAGTTTTGTCTTGCAAAAAATTTCGGAGGGTATTGAAAGGAACGAAATTTCATTCTTTCGGTGAAAATGGATCAAATTGTTCAAACATCATTTGAATTTTTATGAAATTTAAGTAAAATTTAGATAAAATTCAATAACAACAATAATAATAAAACATTTTGTCCTAAACAAATTGATGTAGCCTTCAAATGAGGATAAATTTGGCTCCCGTTTTCCCTGTAGAAAATTTTCAAACGTAAAGATTTCATAAGGTGGCAGAACCTGCTTTCATCTGCCTTAGACGCCCCTTTGCAATCCGTTTACGGTAGGGGGTACTTATGGAGTACCGTAAATTTTGCCAAGTTGTTAGTTGTACACAAACATCAATGGACGTAGTATTGTATCCAGCGAATACTTTTGCTGCCAAAATTTGTGATTTTCGGTTTTCTCGGCTCATCCCGAAAGAAACCCGTTCCGACCAAAAAAATTGACGCACAATGCTTTCCGTGGTGGTTTGGCATTTGCCCTCTTTGTGGACTACAGTAGCACCCACATAAAAGCTAGCGTGATGCCATGCCCCACAGAAAGCTGGGTGGCGCCGGCAGGTGCGAGCGACAAGAGGGGTGTAACACCTCGTCTATTCTCTGGATCTAGAGTGCTACTATCATTACATAACATTATCTTTTTTCTTCTGATGGTAACCGTTTTAAGCAAACTTTACTTTATTCATAATGCAGCGACCACTTTACAACATATCATTTTAAGTAACTATTCTAGTATACTAGTGGAGTTTAATTATACTACCAAAAGCTGATATGCGAAGTGCCGCTAGTACGTGAAGTTCTTCATATGCTACTCTCGCCCGTGCATGACGTCCACAGCGATTACCTAAAAAACAAACAAAGTAAGGGTGAGTCCAGAGACTCAGTAAGCACATGATAAAACAGTGGCGTTAACACACTTTCCCATTTCTGTGAATTGTACATCACTATCTCTGTAATTGTTTCACTGTTATCACTTTTATGCAATGCAATGCATCTGTAACTGTATCATTATTCTATTCTGTTTTCATGCAATGCGTCTATAACTGTAGCTTATACCGGTATAGCAGAGTGTTCACTCGTCGATGAACCACTCAATCCCCGTCCTCTTTTATACGGGGATCCAAATTCCACTCCCGTGTAGTACCTACCGAAGTAGGTCCTGTTGTCTGTGTATGAGTGCAATGCGTGATACAACATGTTTTCAATGTTGGCATTTAATCATAAGCAGTACTCATTAAGGTATGATTAATATGTAATCAAAAGTACTGTAGAACATGGCACGGAAAGTCATAAAATACCAATCATTCACAACAATCCACTATTCTACCATGCACTTGCCTATTAACCAAGCGAAGCGAAATGATGTGCGGACAACGTCCACTTAGGACCTCCACCTAAACAAGCAGTTAATCGACTTAACACATCATAACGAAACCAGTGCTTAAGCAAGCAGCGACAACTCTACACGCATAACCCGACTCTAGCATAAAACGCGGGGTTAAGGACCCGTTGCATAGGTACCAAACCCCTATTTTTTTCTCTTTTCTTTTCTTTCTTTCTTTTTTCCTTTTCTTTTCTTCTCTCTTCTTCTTTTTTCTCTCTCTATTTTCTTTCTATCTCCCCTTCATCTGTTTTGGCCGAAAGGCCTCATCTATTCCTCACCTCTTTATCTCTCTCTCCCTCTCCATTCTTCAAGCGGCCACCCTAGGCATGTTGGCCACCGACCGCCTCCCACGACGCTCCTCCATCGCCCCACCTTCTCCTCACCCCTCCCCTCTCACTTCCTCTCTCTTACTCCCGGATCTAGCCGGCTATGGCCATATTCGGCGCTGTCTTGCGACCGGTCGCCACCCTCTCTGTCCTCTCTTAGCCCATTGGTGCAACGCCGACGCTCTGCGGCTTGCGACGCCGTCACTGCGGGCACGGCTTCTACTCGACGCTATTCTTACGCCCCTGTCTTCCCGAGCTCCTTAGGGCCTCCTCTCTTCTTGGCCTTCTCCTCCTTGCTCCCTTCCTTCTGGTATGGATGGCTTGCTTTCGGGTGGTCTTGCTCTTGGTGGAGAGGTGAAATGGGTCTATGGCTTGCTTGGTTATTTGCTGAGGTAGGCAGTGGTGAAGGGTGATTCCCCACCACTGGCCTTATTCTCAGTCTAGGGATGCAATGAGGAAATGAGGTGGGAATGCGAAGGGGTATGCTGGCTTATACTATGTGGCATGGCCTTGAGACTCACTATGCATTGACCAGATGACCCCTCCCTTCTTTCTATATGACTCTCAAGTCACTGTGGACTCTATGGACTTTTGGTCTAGGGTGGCCATGTCTTTATGCATGTATGTCTGCATGTTGGCTCTCGGTTAGGAAGTAAAATGGTGGTAAGGTAAGTCCTGCCGAATGATGAGAACCCAACCGCGAGATGGTGCCAACTAGCCGCGGACGGTCTGGGAACCTGTAACACCCTGCCCACCCTCTGGGCCAAGATGTTACCACCTCTGTAACTCTTACCATTTCAACAACACTAGAAGAATTTAAACCAACATTAAATTCATTTATTGTGCTGTGTTCAGTTACATCATAGCATTTTCAGTGATTACTCTAGCCTAACAAAACTAAAGTACATTGACAAAAGTGATACATGAGTGCTGCTGGTTCGTGCCAGTTATCCATGTGCTACTCCCGCCCGTGCCTGACGTCTTCAACGGTCACCTAAAAACATCAACAAAGCAAGGCTGAGTCCACCGACTCGGCAAGTACAAAGCAAAGCAAACAAATAACGAGTTCATTCATTAGACCATTATCATTCCAATTTCATTAACCACTCTTCCATTTAACCATTTCAAGATCCGATGGGCTATTCATCATGCACATGCCCCTTTTTCATATCCTTATCGATTCTCATCCACCGATTATTATGCATATGCCCACGCACATGCTCATGCACATCCTCAACTCTTTAGCCTATACTACTTATCGGTTATCACTTCCCATCTCTGCGGACTACACCTCACTATCTCTGTAACTGTTCTACCGCCTTCACTTCCCATTTCTGGGAACTGCTCCTTACTATCTTTGTACCATTCTACTATCATCACTCCTCAATTCTTTGAGCTATACATCACTATTTCTGTAGCTATTTCCTCGTTACCACCTTTCATCTCTATGAACTACACATCACTATCTCTGTAATCATTCTACTGTTATCACCTCCTATCTTTGTGAACTATACATCGCTATCCCTGTATCTGCTTCATTATTAACTCTTTTATGCAATACAATACATCTGTAACTGTATCACTGTTCGGTTCTATTTTCGTGCAATGCAATGCATCTGTAATGCATCTGTAACTGTAGCTTATACCGTTATACCACCCACCGAGGTAGGTCCTATTGTCTGTGAATGAGTGCAATGCATAATGCAACATGCTTTCACTGTTAACACTTAATCATAAGCAACACTCATCAAAGTATGATTATCACGAAATCATAAATCACTGTAGAACATATCACAGAAGACATAAAGGTACCAATCATTCGCCCCAATCCACTATTCTATCATGCCCTTGCAAACTCCTTTATGCTTTTCAACTTATCATGTCTTAACGTTCATTATTCATCTTTTCTCAATTTGCTCCCGGTAAAGGTAAACTTGCCCCCAAATCATTCAATTTAAGCGAAATCACTACCCGAATTCACCGCTTTACAATGCACTTGCCTGGTTAGCCTCGGGGATGACGCGTGGACGGCTCCGACCCGGGACCTCCACCTGCGCACACATCAACCCAACTCAACGGCAAGACAAAACAGAGCTAGAACGGAGAACAACGACTCTAAGCGTAAATCCCACTCTGGCGTAAACGCCCGGGTTTTGAGGGACCTGTCGCGCAGGTGCCAAACCCATTTTTTTCTCTCTTTCTTTTTCTCCTCTTTTCTTTTCTCTTCTCTTTTTTTTCCTTTCTTCCCTTTGCTTTTTCTTTCCTTTCTTTTTTTCCTTTCTTTTCTTTTCTTTTCTTCCTTCCCTCTCTCCTCCTTATCTCTGTTGGCCAAACCGGCCTGGCCCCTTCTTCCCCAAACCTCCTCTCTCTCTCCCTCTCTCCACTCGGCCGAACGGCCTCTCCAGGCGGCGCGGCGACGCAAGGGCGCGCCGGCCCCTCCCCTCGCCGCCGACCGATGGGCACCGCCGGCCTCTCCGCCTCCACGGCCCTCCCCCATTCTCTCCCTCTCCTTCTCTCTCTCATGCGCGCTCGGCCAAGCGGTCGGCCTCCAGGCGGCGCACGGCGCATGGGCGCGCCAGCTTCCCCCTCGCCGCCGGCCACTTGCCGCCGCCGGTCTCCCCTCTGTTCGCCTCCCCTCTCCCTGTCGGTGGCTAGCGGCGCGGAGGGCCCCAGTCCGTGGATCTGGAGCGCCGCCGGCGGCTCCTCCCCAAACCGGCCGCCTCCACGGCGTCGGCGCCTCCCCCACCGCCCCCAACTCCTCCCCGCCGTTCCCCCTCTACTGCGCCTCGGGTCCGGGCCGAACCCGTGCCTACCCCTTGCGCACGCGGTGGTGGTGGGGCGCTGGGCACTGCCCGGCCGGCTCGGCCAACGGCCGTCGGCCGCCTCCGCCGCCCTCGGTCACCTGTGCCACCTCACCTCCCTCGGTCGCCCCTACCTTCAATCTCTCTATGTGTGCGTGTGGTATTCCCTTGATTGGAAACTCACCTTGCTTACCTGTGCTGGCCGAGATGGAAAGGCTATGTGGGGCTGTTCTAGTGGAGAAGAAGAGAGACATGAGCTTGTGTTTTTGCTTCTTGGTTCGGCAGTGAAAGGATTGGAGTGTGTGTTTTCGGTTGGCTCTGTTCTTACCTTGGCCGTGAGCAATGGGATATGAGATGTGGGCTTGGCAGCAAGGGATAGCTTATATGAGCATGGTTGGGGCTACCCCTTGCACTTGTGAAATGACCAGGATGTCATAAACATGACTGTGCAGGGGCATTTTGGTCCACGGCTATTGGCTTGGTTTCTACTGCAGCGATAAGTTGGTAAAAAGGTAAGGTAGAATTTGCCGGATGATGAACACCCGAAACGCGAGATGGTGCCGACCGTCCCTAGGCGGTCCGGGAACCTCTGAGAGCGCTAAATATATGGCTCTCTAGACGGTGCCGACCGTTCTGGGATGGTCTGGGAACCTCTGCGCGCGATACTAAATCGACACTCTAAAAAGGTCAATGGGTCTGACGACAAACTACGCTCTTAAACGCTATCATTTTCCCTTTTGCAAATTTGGGGTATTACAGAACCTCAGTGAGCGCTTAATTCATTTGGCATTTCAAAAATCAATGGGTCTGACGGCAGAACTTTTCTTTACCTCTTTATTCTCCCTTGGATTGTTTCATTTCTCGCTTTACTTCCCTTTGCATTTTAGTGGTATTACAGGGGGAGGGGAGGTGCCAGCTGCAGGAGGGGAGGCGGTGCATCTGCCAAAAATTGTATGTATTTCTTGATATTTTTTTCAATTCGAATGGAATATTTGGAAATTTCGATTGAAATTTACCAAAAAAATATCTAAAATTAATGAGATTTCTGTATTTTGGATTTTTCGGAAGGGACCAAAAATTTTCTAAATCAAAAATGTTTTCCCTGATTGTATCACTTCCGAATTCTGAGTTGCTGATGATGAAATGCTATCCTCAACTGTCAAGATTTATTTGCTTGTATGTTAGAAAAACATGCTTGCTTTTGATCCAAGGCTACGGCTGTTTGGAGGGAAGACGGCATCGACCTTTCTTCATCTGCGGGTACATTTAGCATCTACCATAGCATTATCGTAATATTGTTGTATTCAGAATTTTTTAAAATATAATTAACTTTTTATTCCAAATTACAATATTATACCAGCTTTTTAAATTTTTTATTTTTGCATTTTTGACCATTTGCCGCTCCACGGTTAAACCACTTAAGCTAATCGCTAAACCATTAGACGACATATGACCAAGTTGCCTAACCGTTAGGTGACTAGTCCCTATCGTCCAACGGTTGGGCGATATTGCTCCTAGTCGTCCAACGGTTGGGCGACAAGCCTCTAATCTCCCAACCGTTAGACGACTAGGGGGTATAACCCCTCAGGCGCACGGCTGGCCGAGCACTTGCGCTCATTTCGCATTTTGGCTAAGAGAGAGAGGAAGGGAGGAGGGGAGAAGAGAAAAGAGAGGAGATGAGAGGAGGAAAAAAAAGAGGAAAAGAA
The DNA here is from genome assembly GCA_036346575.1 of Dendrocalamus sinicus. Lineage (NCBI taxonomy): Eukaryota > Viridiplantae > Streptophyta > Magnoliopsida > Poales > Poaceae > Dendrocalamus > Dendrocalamus sinicus. The sequence goes on along the minus strand of CM070666.1, from coordinate 12,023,332 downwards.
GAGAGGAGAGTCGGAAGAGGAGAAGAGAGGGAGAGAGGAGGAGAGATCTGCGCATCGACGACGACAAGTTCTTTGTATTTCCTTGTACATTTATTTTTGAAATAAGGTAGGATAGTAACTAAAATCATTATATGTGTAGTTTTGAAAGTAATGCCAATTTAGCTGTTAATAGTTATATTGCTATTTAAATTGCTCTGTTGTGCATTTGAATGTCCAATTAATTTTGTTAGTCGTTTATAAATTATAGAAACCCCTAATAAGTATTCTTAATTATTAGAATAATTAATAGCCATCAAAAGATTTAAAACTATTCGTGATGATTAGAATAGCGGCGTCGATATAAAATAGTACACATCGATTTAATATTACACGTAGCGATTAAAATTGTACGCGACAATTTAAATAGCATTTAAGTCGTAAAAATCCGTAAATGACTAAAATAAAATTCAGGGATCTCACAGGACGACTTAGTATAAATTATTTAATTATTATTTAAGATTTACTTTCTGTTATATCTGTAAGTAAATCGTCATGTGTATACTAATTATGGAAAAAGAATTGGTACCAAGAGGGAAGAATTTAGTTGAATGACCCGAAGACCTAAAATTATGTACAGAGGTAGATAAATGTGTATGCACCAACAAGAAATTAAATAGGCATAGTAACATATGTGAAATTGGCTAGGAATGATTCGAATAATTCCTGGAGCTACACTACTTATTTTTTAGATAATGGAACAAGAGTTCCAGCCTCTACACTCCGAAGAAGTGTACATAGCTAGTTCAAAACAACCAAAAGAGAGAAATAACAAAACATCCAGGAGCACTCAAGCTTAGCTCTCACAAAAGAGAGGAAAAACAAAAAACAAATCACAATGTTCAAACAAAAGGAAAGAACTAAGCCTAAGCTTCAATTCTATTCTGGAACTTCCATCCAAACTTCGCAAAGACCTCCAAAATGACTGTTTCCAAGATCTGGCAACTGCTCTTGATGCTAGATCTTTCATCTTCTTTATGTAGCAGCGACCACAGTCGGACCCAATGTGTTGCTCTGAAAATTACCTGCAAAGAAGAGTTTGGTTTAGCTTTGTTGAGCTACACTACTTATAATTGAATAGTTATTGTGTCGTGATTTCTAACTTCAAATTGGTTTGTAGATATAGCTTGTGACCTTTAGGGCTGTGCACAATTAGACTGAACTGAAAAAATCGGACCAAAAAATCGAACTATATCGATCAACTCGGTTTGACAGTTTTGGGAGTTCAGTTTTTCGATAACAACCGGCTAAAAACTGAGAAAACAGGAAGACAGCGACACAAGGCCAATACGGCAATACACTGCTGGCCTGCTGTGCTGCTGGTAGCCTGCTCACTGCTGGCTGCATGTTGTCATGTTGCGTTGCTTCTGATGGGCCGGTGGCCTACAGTCTCACAGTTGCTCACTGCTGGCTGGCTGCTGCGCCTGGTGGGTGGTGGCTGCATGCTGTATTGCTGCTATTGCTGTGTGGCGCACATGACTCATGTGCTGCCGCTGGACTGCGGCGCTGTTCAATTTGACTTCTTAAATTGCTTTTTTCTATAATAACTATCTTTCTAATCGAAATATCTTTTTAAAATAGAGTCTATTAGTTAATTATAGTATATACTGTACCGACTTCATTTATATCGGCAAAAATCACACGTGAGTTTCTGTTACTCTATAATCTCTCATACGAACAATCCAAAAGTCACAAGTCACAGCCAAAAACCATAAATCGCAAACAAAAGAACAGACCCGCATGCATGCATGCAAACCGTATATGCAGTAATTAAATTAGCTTTCTATCTCATGCATGCTCCGTATGGGTGCATGCAACATATGCTCACGTACAGGCAGCACCGCAGCATGTGCACACTCCTTTACATCCATTTTCCCGCGCTGGTGAGTGGTGCTACTCTCTAGTGGCACTCTCCAGCTGAGCAGACAGCTACTCCAGAGATTGCAATTCTGAAAACCCACATTCAAACACCACAAATTCTCTTAAACCAAAGTCAGTTACTCGTTATAACATCACAATCATAGGGTCACCTCCATATTGTCTCACACTAACTTATGGGATAAGCAGCATTGTTTGATGAGATAAGACACGAAGAAGAATCAAATGCCCACTTTCTGCGTGCATCAGCAGCAAAGCAGTAAGTTTTTTATTCCATTTCGACCTGGTGCACCAGGAGAAGCATAAAGCACTTCTAGAAGGAAGAACAAACTCACCCTATAAACTCACATATCCCACCTGACAGTGAGCACATGCAGGCAGACTCTCCGGCCACCGATGACCGCCGGACGGACGAGAGCTACGGTCCGGAGTACGGTCCCGTGCCTATTGAGCGTGAGCACTCTTTGTACCATCCCTCGCCGTCGCCGTCACCGGTGCCGTCCAGGAGGAGGGACGTCCGTTACCCTTACTACGACTAACTTGAGGTAGCATCTCCCTGTTTCTCTGTAGAAAATTTCATAAGCTAGAACAACCAGCTTTCATATGCATCTTTGACGCCCCTTCCAATGATAGTAAAGTGATTTCATCCACTGAATTTAGACCTAAGGCATCAAAATTTAAGTACTATTTAGCTGCCTCAAATTTTAAGTACTATTTAGTAACAAATCACTCGAGTATTCTCTAAACACCACCTGAAAATTTGCTATCTTGTTTCAAAATATAAGACGTGCATGCAGTTTTGATGATCTTTTATCTCTTTTGCCCCCATTAATTTTCTTAGCTTCAACTCTTACTCCCAATACATTAACACCATGGACACTACCATCATTTCCCTCTGGTCATTCCCTTAGTTTCATGCGCTCCTTAATTCCCGCATCCGATCAAAATGCGTCTTGTAAAAAGAAACAAAGCGGGTATTATATGTCTTAACACGCGTAGCTGAAGAGCTTGCCTTTACTGGTTCCTAATTTTCAGTTCAAGAGCTGTTTTGTTTCTTCTGCAAGTGCATAATGCCATCCTATTCCCCGATGCGCATTTGGTTACAAGACAAGGTTAATCACACCTCTTAGTATAGGAACCGGCTGGCTAGAGAACATTATCGATCTGATGAGATGGTGCTAGAGGGAGAATCAAATGCTCGCTTTATGCGCTTGCGTCAAAGCAGAGGAAAATCCCTGATCCCACCCGGTGCACCAAGAGAAGCATACGACACCCCTGCAGAGGAGGAAGAGCCCATGCATGCATCCCCCTGCAAACACACGAGCACGCAGAAGCAGAGTGCCTTCAGGAGGATGGTCTCTGCCGGGCATTGTCAAAGCCATGTACTGACGACTAGTAGCACCACAAACGGTAGTGTGGCCACGCAACTTCATGCATATCTCAGAGACAGCCTCATTCCTGAGTAAAAGATGTGACATCTTTGTTTCTTCTGAGATGTATAGATTTGAAGAATCCAATTAAGGGTCTGAACATTCAATTTTTTAACCCATGTTATATGTAAATGAATTCAGTTTATCAGGCTGGATGAAACTTTATCGCATATGTAGAGCTGCTTTTCTACTACCAGTACTTTTTCTCTGACATAACATTGCCCCCATATCTCTATGTTCCAACAATATCATCCAGCAAGTAAGGCTCTGTTGTTATAGTAAGGCTCTGTTGTTATTCTCACTTTGTGCACCAAAGATAAGGTGAGAACATTGTCTGATCCGATGAGGGTGAGAACTTGATGCTTTCTGTGGGCATCACTGGCAAAGCAGAAAATTTCTTGATTTCAGTTTCCACCTGGTGAGCCAACAGGGAAGAATATCGTATCAACACCCCCACAAGAGCTCATCACAATTCAAACGAACTCATTCCAACCGAAAACGCCGCCGGCTCTCCCGTCGCCGGCGAGATGAGCGGCCGCCGGCTCGACGGGAGCTACGGGCCAGAGTACGGCCTCTTGCCACCTGAGCAAGAGTACGCCTTGTACCACCACTTGCCGTCTAGGGGGAGGGTCACTTGGTGTTGGACGACAATGGCGACCAGGTGTATAAGAGCCATGATAATTAAAGCCTTTGTCGAATCTTTTCGTCAGAAGAAAAATCAAGACTATTTGCTCTAATAGCTATATAAAATTATAGATATAAGAGAATAAATATCCACAAAGAAAGATAAAAAACCGAATCAAATGAGCCTTTTCACCTATAGACGGCTAGACCTCCAACTCAAACCGGTCTGACCTCTCTTGGACGATCAGACCACTAGCAATCTGATCTCTCCCTCAGGCCAAAGCTGAAAATCAGCATGATTTTAAATTCGAGAACTGATAAAACTTTTGATCCACAATTCCAAATGTCCTGAAACTTCGCACACACCTTCTATAAGATGTCAGAAACTTATTTCAATCAAAGATCAAGAAATTATTACTAAAATTTCAATATTTTTTATTTAAAGAAATATTGCACCAAAATCGGGCAAAACATAAGAACATGAATCAAGACTTGCTCATGAGTAAATAATAGTCAAAATGACTTTAGATTTACTCCCACGTCTTATCAAGCCTAATCACAGGAAGAATCTAAACCAAAAGCCATCAAAATCAAAACCCAAAATCACCTTTTTTGAATCAAAACTGGGCAATCATAAAAACTTATTATGGAAAGTGCCTATATAGATGGGACCTGGTCTCTAAAGATATCTCCATCACTTACACATCTTTAGCAAAAAAAAACAAGATCAAGAGGGGAGGAAAAAAACATCAAAAACCAAATTAAATCAAGATTTCAATACTTGAGCAAAAAGTAGAAAGACTTAGACAAATTTTAATACCTATTGATACTTGAAAATGAATGTTTACAGCTACCCCTAGCCCACCATAAAGTCTAAAGATAACAAAAATCTCAAGACAAAGAGCCACAACCCATCTTCCAAAGATTCTCTCTAAAAACCATAACTCTCATTCACTTGGCTTCCTAGAGAACTAACCCTAACTCTCTTCACACACATCCTTATATAGTAGAGGCTTACAAGAAATCCTAACCAATCCTCTAGTTGGGTTTCATCCTTTTACATAGGCTAACCCGTTAACTTATACCAGGTTTTACACTTACATATACACATTTCTTAAAGCACATACAACCATTAGCCCACTAGTAAACCTTAATCACTCTATACCTCAGCTCTCCTAACTTAGTTGGATATTTTGACCGCTCCAGACCTAAGTTTTTCTAGCTTAGTCTCGATCCCATTCGCCTCACCATAACTTAACTCCGGAGTTCTATAACCAATAACAATAAGTAAACTATCACGTAGCATCGCATAATACACAAAATTATTAATTGAAATAATTGATGAGCTATGAACACTTACTTTGATATCAAAATATCTCCGCATGCTTTATCACGCAGCCCATCGTGCTCAATGATTAGCCGTCGCATCTTTACGCATTCAGACTCCCTCGAACTGTCTCTACGCGTATCAACCTGGTCAGTTGATACACCAAATCACCTCTTCATGATCTTTGTCTTCTTTGTGCCTCCCACTTAAGCCATACAATTCCATCTGGACTTACATGACCACTCCAATCTCAGCACCCCGCCTAGTCTCAGTCAATTGTTGTTGACTGCTATGTCCTCTAAGCCATCTGCACATCTAAAAACCAAGCAACAATATTGAACATAAGTTCCATACACCCGACTCACGTTAGTCAAAGCAATGCATCATGCAACACACCACACAAAACACGGCACCCCATGCCATGCATATACTCAACCATTCTCATACACTGATGCTACTCTTAGGACCAAATCTCAAAACCAAAATGCATAATTTCAGCACCAATTCGCCAAAAGTCGGTCTGACCACCATTACCTAGCCGATCTGGCCGAAGGCCGTCGTCTAACCATTGGCACCATGCTAGTTAGACCATCAGTGTTTGATTGGTCTGACCGATTAAAAGCACCAGAAAATACACTTAAATTTTGGTTAAACTCTAACTAGTTTTATCTCAGAACTCTAAATTGAGTGACACCTAATATAAAGACTTTCTCAAACACATCTACACATACGTTTGATATCCATTTTTCAAAAGGCATATGGCCAGTCTGACTACTCCATAGCCACTGGTCAGACCACCGTTGCTAGGCCGATCAAACCACCGTTGCTAGGCTGGTTAGATCGGTTAAAATCTGACAGCAACCTTGAAAATTGCAAATTTCCAATATCAAACTTAAATTTCGACAACATTTATGTAACAAAGTTTAATAGTAATCATACAAATGAGTAAACTCCACATAATCTTAGCCTCTGTATCATGGTAGCAACTAGCAACTCTGTTTTTTCTCCTTTCTTTTCAGATTTCAAAGAGACAAGATTTCATAGGCAGCAACTGCTTTTGTCTGTATGTAGTTTTTCTTTCCATCTTTGCTTGTATGTTCGATAGCATGCTTTTGGATTTTGATCCAGGATTACCCCGGCAGACTATTGGAGCAGAGAGTGAGAAGAGAACCTTTTGGATTTTCCAGGTACAACTGACAGACACAGGTCTCTGTCCTGTTTCTCTTTTCCATTTGAGCTTGAGGGCCTTTGTGCCTGGGTAAACGGAAGCCATGCATCCATCATCCATGGCAGTGGACACCGTCATCACCATTGGCATCTGTCACAACAGCCGTCTATGATGTGTCCCAACAGTCATGATAAGTGTGTTGTGCTCAGGTCTCCTTTGCAACCATATGCACCATTCCGACTCCTCCGTTTCGATGGTGGCAGTGGCACAATGATTAATCCGTGGCCGAGGCGAGAGAAACCTGGACTCACCGACGACGAGTTCAGGAAGGCGATGGAGCAGCTCAAGAAGCATACATTCAGGCCCCAAACCCTCAGAAGACTGCTGCCTCCAAGAGAGAAGGCAGAGGCATCTTCTTCCATACCAAGAGTGCAAGAACTGAGACACCTCCAAACACGGAAGAGAAAGCATGCACGATATGCTTGGAGACATTCCTGCCAGGAGAGCAGGTGATGGTGGTCACACCCTGCAACCACACGTTTCACCAAGGGTGTATCACCCCCTGGATGAAGGGGTATGGCAACTGCTGTGTGCCGGTTCGCACTCTGCGAGAGGCAGAACGTCGCCGCCAGCAGCATCAACAGCGACGGCGAAGATGGTGAGGTAGATCTGAACCTGATGGCGATGATGAGGGCCATGGAGGGGGCCTTCAGTCGGGTCACACTACTTCATGCCATACCACTAGATGGATCAACATCAGGTCATGAACATACATAGCATTCCTGTATTAATAGCATGGCTGCGTTACTTCCTTTCCATTTCTTTTCAGCACCATCAGACAAAAGGCCACATTATTTTCAGCTTATGGTTTCTCTCGAACAAATAAACTGATCACTTTCCCCGTAGCCATTTTGAAGTAATTTATTAGAATAGTCTTTTTGAAGCGACTTATCATCTTATCGACGTTCCATTCATCCGCATAAGTACTCGTGGTAAGGCCATAAGCTGCGGTCGAAAAGAAGACACCCAAATTGTAACAAAGTACTATTAGCATCAGATGTTTCCATCATGATTTCCTACCTGTCACAGTTCTTATTTTGCATTGTCAAATCAGATAGTGCATAGGAACACTACAAACAGTAAAATGGTCAAACTTCACGCATCAGAGGCAAGGTAACAGAACTCACCGTAAGAGATGTGACATATTTCTTCTAAAATGTATATACCCCAAGATAACGAAATATCAAAGCACAATTCTAAGTTTCTAACTCATACCAAAGATATCTAAGCAGACTCATGTTTACAGCAGCACCAACAGAGAAGATGCTATGAAAAACTTTACCTAAAGCATAGGAAGACCGATGAGATAGAAGACAACATTGTATGCTAACGATAGGGGGAAAATTGTAAGCTGACATTTACCCGAAGCATTGCTTGAAACCTTATACCAAGCCTGCTCCAACTACCAGGACTTTCAGAGCAAGGGATTTTTTTAGCATCTGAAGTCATTTACAGTTTTTTACATCAGTAGGTCTTTGTACGGCTACTCTTCAACTGTCCTGGATCAGGTTGGTTGGTTCACTCAAAACGTACTTGGGCAGTTCATATTTAGCACCTGAAATGTTAATAACCTTATTAAATAACCCGAGGGTATGTTAAAGGAGTGAAAAACAAAGAATCTGATGGAAAGTCGAACCTCTTTCATCATAGCAGAGAGTCAGGTCCGCATTGGAAACAATTATGCCTGCACTGTCCACAATTGCCTGTGCAAGGGCTACATCAGCCTCTGATGCAGCACGAAGGGCATCCCAAATTTCTGTAGAATGTAGAAGGCTTAAATGGTTAGTGCAAGGAGCCAAAGATTACATATACGTGCAATTAGAGCAGCTAAAAATATTATGCATCCAAGCAGAAAAAGGGAGCTGAATCTAGCTCAATTAATAATTTAATTTGAACCAAAAAAGATGTGAAAATACATGATAGAAGCAAGAGTGAGAAATACCTTTCCGACCACCATAGTGAGGAGATGTGTCCCAAAACTCATCACGCATCTGCCTGAGTTGGGCAACTGTTATCGGCTGGGGGTGCTTCCAGGGCTTGGGCTTCCTGATTTTCTTAGCAACTTCTGCAAATTACACGATAAATCTCACTATATGAGATGACCAGTGAAGCCTGTAGGCTGTAGGAATCTTCACAGGTAACTGATATTATAGTAAATTTAGTAGAACTTAAGTAGCAACGGTTCTATTTATTTATTTTGCAAAAACCATGTATATGTAACAGGAACATGCATTAATGCATATAATTACAATAAGAGTAACACAGTCCAATGCTTTCATCGTATCAATCTGATCAAAAGCTTACTTTAAATGCATCCTTTCTACCCTTGTTCTTATTGCCCACTTGACTACGTTGTTACTATGTGGTTAACACAGTTACACAAATATACACAATAGCTAGGGTAAGTAGCAAATTTTTCCAACAACAGACTAATTATAACTTATCAGTAACAAAATAAGACAGATCAGAATCAGCCTTTCTAAGAACTGCAATCAATCAAATATTCAACCCAGGCTATATACAGATACCAATAAGTAAATCACAGATAGATATTTAGCGATGATCTTCCATTTAAGCATTCAAGAATTGACATCATCAATAATGCAGAAAGTGGTCAAGCATGTATCTGATAGATCTCCAAAAGGTCATTTATGTTGTGATTCCCAAGCATCTCAAATTGTTGAAGTAAACCTCCCATGCACTCCACATGGCATTGCTGCATTGCACCTTTATAAAGCAATGGCAAGCAATATAATGGCAAGTGCACGAGTTGTATTGTACCATTGCAACATATATGATATAATGCATGGACATGAAAGTACATATTGAGGCCAAGTTACCATAATTTTACCCCCAATGGGAGACATACATTACAATCATCATGTCTCGGATGTCACATATTTCTTCTGTACCAAAGTATCAAACCCCACAGGCTAGTTCAAAACATAATGGCACTCTCCTCAATTAGAACAACCATGTGGATACATTTCATAAGGCTTGCAAATCAGGCTAAATAAATAATCATTCATATTCTTCAATAAACCCTGACATGATTATGAGTTACCAGATAATGAGCTACTATATTTAGCTAGCTGAACATCCATAAAAAAACGCAACTCTATTAAACTAAAACAAAATAAGAGACTTCCGTCTATATTACCAACATTAAATATTCAACTTACACAAAATATCATGTTCCTTGTACCATGAAAATAGACCAGGCCCCAAAATATAATACTCACCTCTGCATTGTCATAAGAACAACCACTAGATGGCACAAAACAGAACGAGAACTTCCAAACATGCAGAATGTTAATCTTACCCCCAAGACTGCAATAAAATATTAAAAATATGTCTTGCTGACTTGTATGCTAACTATTTGGTTCAGTACAAATTTTACGGGCGTCAAAATTCTGTGTCACTGTATTGTGCATGCCATCTGATCAAGAAACAGTTAGATCAAGTGCAAGAAATTATGAGCATCAATTTGTCTCAAGGGAAAGCCAATATTGTCATCCATGCTTAGTTTGGACTATCTATTTTATAATTTAACAGCATGCTTGACTGCGTCATTGCTTAACAACTTTGGAGGATCCAAATTTCTACACAGCGCTAAGCTGCCCAACTATATACTGCAGGATATTCACCTCACAAAACTGTGATTTCAACAAACCAAGGAAAATTCATCAAGGCATCTAATGGTTCTTCATGGACTCACGGATCATGCTTTCCTCTCTTCACAAAACTCTGCATTCACCATTTCAGAAACTGTTCCATACCATCTTCCATGCATTACTGAGAAGTGCAAAAACAAACAGCAGGTCCAGATTACACTCCTGCTGCCACACCATAGAACTATCCAAACAGTTATTCGGCAAGAACACTCTCCAATTACACAAGTGGTGGCAATGCCATCCTTCCAGTCTTTCATATTTCCCAAGAATCAGGTCCTTGCAAACCCACCACTCTACAAGGAACCCCACAAAACAAATAGTTTCGTTCACTTCCAAAATGGAATACGTTCCATACCTGCAATTTTCACCAACCATCAGATACCAAGAACTCAATTGAATCGGCTAATCTGGCTCTTACCAATTCACAACTGGCCTAAGAATAATTCAAATCCCTTCCAGTACTTCACCAAGACACCAACTATCTACGAACCAAGAACTCAATTGGATAACCTAACTAAATTGGAACCAAGAACTCAGTTTCTGCCGAGTACAGCCAATTTCCATCCCACAATTGGGCGCAATTTACTCCATCGCAACCCATGGTTTGCATTGCGTCGCTCAAACCCCTCCCAAGATCACAACGAGTGAGCTTCCTAAGGGACCAAGAAACCCCGAGAGCCAAGGATCCCAATTCCCCACGAAGCACAGAAATCGCAACCTTTTTTGCCACGGGCACCCGATTCTGACCGCACGAATCGACAGAAAGCGAAGAACTTTGGCGTTGGGGTCGTGGATTCTTACCACCTTCGGCGCCGTTGGGGGTGGATCCTACGCAGCCCATGGAAATCTGCTTCTTGGTGGCGAAGGGCTTTCGGGGGAGGCAGCTTCGGGCCGATGCCTTGGCTTCCGATGAAAGGAAGGAATAGAAAGCGACAATATTTTTCCTATATTTCCCTTTTTTTGGGTTGTGTTAAACCTAACCCATGTTGGTGATGATTAGCTCAAGTGGAAAGATAAAATCGAAGCTAATTTTACATAAAAGCACTGATTAGCTGATTTTTGTACTATTTTTTAACTATATAGGGGTGGACCGGTGGCACTCTCAAGGTCCTATTTCAAACACAGTAATTTCGTATAGTGAATTTCGCAAAAAAATTCAAAAGAACGGTTCAATTCCTGTATAAATCTACGGAAATCACTGTATTGCAAATGGAGGATTAAAATTTCTCTTTTATACTAAGAGCAATATCTAAAATGAATAAGGTCATGTTTCGACATGAGGTACCACCCTAGAACTTTGAAGAATTTCTATTATTTTGTGTGAAACTACTATAAAATTTATGTGTTCCCAATAACTCCTAAAAAGGACTATCTTTACTAAGACTTGACAGGAGAACATAGCTGGGTAGAGAATTAATAAAGTTTTCGGTTTTGTTCATTATCAAACAACTTTTTAAAGTGTGTTAAATCTTATGGATATTATATGCGTTTCGAAATGGATGTGTATGCTTTTGTTAGATGATAATCCGATGGATGAACCTCCAGCCTCCTCTACTTCGTTTCTTCCACCTCTATCTTCTACTCAAATCTAGCCCCCTCTCCTAACTCTGGTAGCCAAAATTCTCGCTGACGATGAGCGGAGAGGAGGGCCCACCCATCTCTACCTCCTGTAAGTTCATATACATTAGGTTTATAGTTTTTCTTTAGTGGAGGTTTCCAATCGAGGCATCCGTCGATGGTGAACTCTCTCCGGGCTTTTGTCTCTGATCTGAAAGAGCTTCTCCATCCGGTGTTCCGTCGGTGGTGAACTGTCTCCAGGCTTTTGTCTCTAATCTAAGATAGCTTCTTCATCCAGTGGTCGTAGCTATCTGGAGGTGGCCTCAAGCAGCGGTGGATGTGCTCCCCTACTCTCCATCATATAGGAGGCAATCTCTTGACAGTGTGTGAGTGCGGCCAGCGGCAACATGATTCTTGAGGCTCGCTCGGCGGCTTGCTCATTGGGCTCTCCGAGGAGCACTCATTGTTCCTCGCAACGGCGCCCCCTACATCTGATCGTGCTACACCACATCAGATCTCTGTTGCAGCCTCTTGCTCCAACCTGGTCATCTTCCTCCTCCCAAGTGGAGAGCTTTTTCCCCGACACTGGTGAGCTATGTCTCCCTTCCCCTTATTAAATAAAATGTTTCCCATTGTGTCTTTGGTGTTCATCACCATCCCTGCCGTTGCGTCACCTCTATCCAACTGACGTGGTCTTCTTCCCCTACTTTTTAACTTTGCTTTTTTTTTTTGCTCTGATTTGCAAGTCCAGTCCCACAAATGATTCCACCAGATTTGTTTCCCCCATATTCTTTCACACCGGTGTCACCATGAATTTTACCTCTATCACGGGCTCATCCCATAGTGGAGGCACACCACTACATTGGTTTTTTTAGCCTTAGTGAGTTGAGGGCAGTCAATCACCTGTAGGGGTGGCAATTTCTCCGTGGGGCGGAGCCCCAGAAGGAATATCCCCATGGGGGTAGGGGCAGGGGTGATCTTCCCCCCACAGGGGGAACGGGGCGGGGCCTCGCTATACTAGAGAGGTGGGGACAGGTCGCCCTCCCCATGCGGGGCCTACAGGGACCTGGTAAATATAAAAAGATACTTTTTAAATAATATACCCCGTGGGGACTAGAGACAGGGGCATCTCCCCCCGGTAGGCTTAGCGGGTCGAGGCGGGGCAAGGGGGGCTTCCTAGCAGGGGTCAGGGCGGGGCCGAGGGGGCCTCCCCCGAGACCCCCCGGCCCCTCCGTTGTTGCCCCTAATCAGCGGTCTCTCCACGAGCTACCACTCCTATCCAGCAGAATTACCTCAAGGTCATCGCCGACTGTTACCAAGATCTCTTGCGGCTTCATCGACGCTTTGTTGGCGCCGGCCATCTCCTGCAACTCTGGCGAAAGTTCACGGCAAGAGATGAAGTTATTGTTTGCCCTTGTGAATTTACAATTTAGTCCAGATGGATCTCTGTGTAATTTTCCTTTGTCACTGGACTCAAATGTAACTCAGTGGACTGTGTACTGCGTTGCTTATTAATACAAATCAGGGCCTTTTCCTTCAAAAAAAAATCTGATGGATGAAAAAACTTAGCTTATCTCTAACAAAAAAAATCAAGTGCTGACAGCCCTAAACATGGAGCTTTTATGTCAGTGTTATGTCAACCACCGCACAATCTAATATCAGACTACATTTAAACTGCAATGTCAACTTGGGGCAATTTTCCACTGTTTATATGATTCTGCCAATAATACCGTACATGTCCGGTGCACATTAGCGTCACTACTCCAAAAATAAGTGAAGCATGTCACTTCTTGGAACTAGATAATAATTTCACTTTCACATTGTTTCATGCTAAATTCATTTGTTCCAAACAAACTTATTTGGCACTGATAGTCCCAAACCCAAATAGTGTAGGGCTAAGGCAATCCCAACTTTCCAAATGTGAAATATTTCTTATACAACAAAATGCACATGAATTTCAACACATGTTTGCTTCTTCTTTCTCGATAGGGCAGCCTTGAACACAAGTGGGCGCTGCTCAAGTTCGGCTCCGGTCGGTTTCATTGTTTATGTCAACACTTTTGGGCACAAAATGATGCAAATCCATGGGGGCCGCAGTGAAATAATATCCCAAGCACGGTAGCATGGGTCAAAAACTCGAAAGGGAGTATCTGAAATTCTTATCATGAGTCCCCATCTTTACATCAGTTAACGCTCCATTATTTTTAGCTTTTCAGCTGGCTTTTGCTTTAATTTTTTAAAAAATTATTATTTATTAGATTAATAAGTTGCAACCTAAAAGAGTCATGGTTCTGAAAATCAATAGTAACTAATCGAGCTGAAATAGACTAAATATAACCTAAACAATCTTAAAAATCCCTCGAACTACCGTCCACTCTACTGGAATAGGGGTACCTCAAAAGTATCAATCTCAATAGTTTATCTACGGCAATAAGAACCCGAAAACTACACCAAATTATCAATTTTCATGCCCTGAGACCAACATGCACATGTGTAATCGTGTTGCGACTTGCGAGTAAGGGCATCTCCAATGGTCTGAGTCAGCTAGCTATATGCATGTACACATCAGCTTATATCCTATGTGGAGGAAAGAGAGTATGCAAAAAAAATCGAGCCAGCTCTTCCTTAAGCACTAGTCTATAACGTCAAACGAGGCAGCCTCTATAAATTCTGTGTGTGCATGTAAGCATCAAATAGCTATCATTATAGATAGTTCTTTAGAATGCTAGCTTTAGTGTGTACTATATAAATGATGTGGAAGTCTTATAGTTAGTTGCTAGCTATAACCATTGGAGATACCCTAAGGTCAGTCTCAGTGGAGATCTCATGTCCCAGTTTCCAACACACCCATATTTTGGAAACAGTGCAGAAGAGTTTCATCCCCATGAAACTCTCTCTACTCCATGAAACTTTTATCATCTCTCTCTTCATCAATACAGTGTTATGTCAGCGTATTTAATGCCCATAAAACTACATGAAACTCCCACTGAGACTGATCTAAATGGGCATATATAGCTAGAAGAAAGAAACCCTAAAAAATTCAAAAAAAGATATATTTGTGCTTCGTGAAGCTGTATGATGATGATAGCCACTAGATTATTTGGCTGCTTTGCTGCTTAGACATGAGCCGATTGGAGGCTGTACATTGTTGACAAAGATGCTTGTGAGTCCCTAGGCCACTGCACCGATTGAAAATTATATAGATGATCATTGTGTGAAAGAGACACATTTCAGCTACCAAACAGAATTTTAGCTACCAAACAGATGCCTAATCTAACAAGGCCTACATGATCAAATCATTGAGTAGAGCTTTGTTTGACTACTGACCATTCCAATCTGTGATTAGGTATGCTGGTCTAACATTCTTCGACTAGCAACAGTGTACTAAGCTACTGAACCGCGGTAAGTTTGGTTTGTTATCCTCCCATCTCCATGCCACGATTTTTGGACTACCAAGGGCATTAAAGTGCATGTTTAACACATAGCTTCTCCTTGGTCTCTATACCTCGAATCATCCGGATTCTGATCAAATGGCCATTGGCATTGAGCAAGATCTGCCTACATGTAAAACCACACGGTAATGTACTAAAAACAGGGATACAAATCCATGCGAATTGCCAACAACATTTTAACAAGTTGAGGCCCTTGTTTGATGATTTTTGTAAAGCCATGATGACCGAACAACTGAATTAAACCTAGCTAAGTAAGTAGCATTTATATTGGCTTTTGCTAATTGAAAAAAGTGACTTTTAAAAGAAGAAGATAAGCAATACAAAAAGTGTGAGAGAGAGAGATACGTGTTCATGACGGAAACGAGAGGAGTGGAGTGGTTGATACACCCGTGACCTCCTACTTTCCCAAAAACGAGATGATAGCAAAAAAAAGTAGAGAAGCTGCTTCGAGAAACCAAATATTCGTATTGGTTTTTAATTTTTTTAAACAGAAAAAAACAAAAGTTAATCCGAACAACACGTAAGTAAACTTTCAAGAAATATGCACGCACGCAGTGTGCATTATTTGTACCGGAGGGAGGTGCTTACTCCATGGTGTGTATGCTATATATTGGGCAGTCACGTGAGCATGTTTCTTAAATGGGACTGTCTATATGAGATTTGACTACTTTCATCCTCAAAAACAGTCAAAATCTAGGCCACACGTTTACAAAACGGACGTCCAGGAATGTTCTGTACAAAACCTGCATAAAACTGCTGAACGGGCCCTCAATTCTTAATGGGCCACGTTTTCAAACCCACAACCCGCAAACTGCTTAACGTTGTTTTACCAGATTTCATACTGGGCTTATGTCCGGTTTGTTGTCACGGTCAAAAAATAAAAAAAAATTGAATCTTTTCACAAAGGCCCACGAATACAAAAAACAAAGTTGTTGTCACGAGATAAAACTTGTACAGAGGCCCACGATCACATAACTTTGTACACAAAATCCATTTACAAACTTGTACAACCTTGTGCAGATCCTACTTTACAAACTTTGTACAAAAAAGTATCAACTTGACACCCAAGGAAACAAAGAAAGGCTCGTCGACGACGTGATCGATAGAAAATAGGAAAAGGCAATCTGGAGAAAAAAAAAGTTCCCAAGATGCAGATACCAGGCGATTGAAAGGAAAAAAGCAATACATGAGGAAGCCAGCCATGCAGCAAGAGGGGGGAGACGCAGCCATGCCGCAAGACGATGTGTTGTCGCTGTCTCCACAAGAAACAACATACCGCCATGGATCAGATGGTGTCAACGATCAAGCAACCACGGAGCAGCAGCAGTGGGATTCAGGGAATTGAGAGAAAAAAACAGCAAAAAAAAAGGTCCCAGAACAAATGCAAGGTACGTTGTGTAAAACCAACCTTGTTTTTTTTTGCTTCGATTGACTCCAGGAAATTGAAGGTCTGGTGCTTGGCACAAAGAATTCCAAGTATCAACATTCAAACTCCAAAAAAAAAAGGGCTGCAGTCCCATTTGTCTTGTCTTGTGCAACAAATTTGGAAAACTACTGAACTGGCTGCAACATTAGTTTCCCCATGTCAATCCTTACTAGCTCCATTTGTATGCTCTGATCATGTTAACACATGCAGTGAAAAAAACAGCAAAAAAAATGTTAGTAGTTATCTAAATTCACATGCACAAATAAAAAACTGCCATGCAATAAACAATATAACCACAAATAACTGCCCATGCAACTATGTTTGAGAATTTCATGACAGCAGTCTTACCTAAAAAAAATTCGCATGAAAAACTACTGTACTGGCTACAACATTGGTTTCCCATGACAATCTTTTCTAGCTCCTTTTATATGCTCTAGGTTATATTAACACTTACAGTTAAAAAAACAGCAAAAAAAGTTATAACCACATAAAGGTATAACTCAAAAAAGTATGATAACAAACATATAACAATGCTTCAACTTACATGGATATATTCAAAAAAAGTTCCATAAGCAAATAAAAAAAAGAAACAAACAATTACTGGGTAGAACACAGACAATTTTCAAGTATCAGCATTCAAAAACAAAAGAAGATATAATCACAGGCACTCAAAAACTGCCATGCAAAAAATAATCACATGAAGGTATAATCTTTCCTTACCAGCTCCTTTGCAGATAAGTTCCAAAAAGCAACTCAAAACAAACAACAAAAAAACTGTTAGAAGTTAAAAATACATGATGCTGGGCATATATTTACAGATATTTATAAAAAAAACTTAAAAAACTACAAAACCTTTATGATTGGTGTTACTACCAAAACTTCCTTTGAAAAAATTATTATGAACAACTGATTTTCATAAAAAAAAGTAGTAACCTATATGTTATATACAGCATTAAAAACCTATATACTAGTATATAGTTTCAACAAAATGTATTGTGTTATTGCTCTCAGATGTAGGGTTACTCAAGATTTCAAAATCTTGGCCGTCCCGCTACTTTGGTCTATACTCTTCATAAATTGAATATGACAATTGAGATCCAGATTTTTTGAGCTCTACACAACAAAATTGCCAATCTCAACTATCGACTGTCACCAAAAAAACCTCTCAGTTAGCAGAGGAACAAGTGCCAAGTGATCACATATACAAGAATTAAAATCAGCCAAAAAATAACCTGACAAGCTTCCAGAATTTTGGATTATAATTTTAGCAAGTTATGCAACAAAACCAAACTGACTAAATCAAGGTGCAGACAACACAAAACTAGTGATCACAGCATATACATACTCTCAAAAAAATCTAACTGTTGGACAGTGAGAAAAATGACAGCAATGGCAAAAGATCTAGAGCTCAAAAAATTGGACATCCAATTTCAGTAATAGACCACAAAAAATCATCATCGAGCATATGACAGGCCCACTAGCATCTCTTTCTACCCCAGATCACAGAAACATATTGGGAAGTTTAATCAAACCGGTCCGGACAGAAGCTTCACGATACCGAGTCTGGAAGAAATAACGGGTGAGAATTTCGCAACCCGGAAGCACTCCCCTGTTCGCAGGAAAGTATAAACAATGTTAAAAAGTATGATAACAGCTACCTTCTAGGTTAAATTAACATCTGCAGTAAAAAAACAGCGAAAAAAAAGTCAGTAGTCATCTAAATTCTGCATGCACTAAAAATCTGCCATGCAAAAATATATTCACAGAAAGGTATAAAAAAGTAGCAAATGACATATACTCAAAACAAAACACCCCTAATTGAGTAAATAACTAATGTACCTTTCAAGCATATGTTCTAATCAAAAACTTCTGTCCACACAGGTAATCAAACTGACAACACGCTGGATAAAGTACTGACGACACAAGACAAAACTGAAGACACATATCTAACATTTGATGAATTGCAGATCTTGAATTATACTTCGGGAACAGTGAGTATATGGGAGGCAACATTTGCTGAGTAAAAAGAAAAATATTCCCTGAATATGCTTTTAACTGTTATTATTTTGTCAAAAGGGAGTGCATCTACCATTTACGACTCTGATGCAGCAAATGATTAATAGCACTCAATCAATTTACCCAAATTCCCAGGTGAGGAAAAAAACATCCTAAAAAATATATAATGCGCTTTTAGTAACCAGTTAAAATGACACAAAAAACTGACCTGCATTCCTGTTGTGCTTTTGCAGGATGGATTAGGGACTTGTGACCCCTTTTTGAATGTCCCTGTTGGTTTTCAGGTACTAATGTGTATTCTTACGAGAGAAAAATTGACACAAAAAAACACATTTATGTTTTCCATATCATTACTATCCTGAGTCATGTATGTATCCAGAATTCGATGATAATGACAAGCAGCAGGATAAATGATGACTACACAGTTGCACAAATAGGGCAGGCAAATTATTGTGAGGACATGCATGTAGACAGTGAGGATGAAACTCCCCATTATTGGTCTTTGGATATGTTAAATACAATGCAAGATGGCAATGTATGTTATCATATAGAAAATTCTATCTTATGTACATACTAACATAGGAAACAAAACTCTTAATTCTTGGGTGAAACATTGCTTTACAGGGGCCAGATGATACTGCTGACATTACAAATGAACCAACATCTCATATGACCAATGAAGCACGCCAGCAAGAAGACATAAATCAAACACAAGATGATGGACTGCTAAGTGAAGATGATATTGAAAATTTCTTGATTCTTGAAGAACAAGCAGCAAAACAGGGTAATAATGTACAGATAGATAGCAAGTACACTCCTGCAATGGGGATGCAATTCAAAACAGCAGAAGAAGCACACCACTTCTTCAATTTTTATGCTTTCCTATCAGGATTTTCAGTGGTTCTTACACATACCTATCACAGCACAGGCAAAAAGAGGGATAATGGGGTGACAAGAGTCACATTCAAGTGCAATAGGCATGGAGTTACAAAAAAGCAAAAACAGGAGGAAGTAACAACAGAAAGAGACACAAATATTCTGATAAAGACCAATTGTGAGTGTGTGATGGTTGTGACAAAAACAAATGGAATATGGTACATAACAAGGCTTGATTTGGACCACAACCATGATTTGAGTCCAAATTCAGAGACAAGATTCATGAGATCGCATAAATACATGACACCAGAGGAGAAGAGATTGATAAGGACATTAAAAGAGTGTAACATACCGACAAGAAGCATGATCTCGATTCTATCATTTATGCATGGTGGCTTGACAGCCTTGCCTTACACAAAAAAAGATGTCAGCAATCTTCGAACATCAATTAACAGAGAGACAACAACTAATGACATGGTGCAAGTTTTAGAGTATTTTAGCAATAAACAGAAAGATGATCCAAGGTTTTATTATGCTTTTGATTTGGATGAGAATAAGAAAGTCAGAAATATGTTTTGGACAAATGGCAGATCAAGAGAATATTATGCTCAATATGGGGATTGTATTAGCTTGATACAACCTATCAAACAAATAGATACAACCTGCCATTTGCACCATTTGTTGGAATCACAGGGCATGGGAACACGTGTATTTGGCTGTGCATTCATACTAGATGAAACTGTAGACACATTCAAATGGTTGTTCACCACATTCCTATCAGCCATGGGAGGGCAAGAACCGTTGACAATAATAACTGACCAGGATGGAGCGATGAGATCAGCGATATCTCAAGTATTTCCTAACACAACACACAGAAATTGTCTGTTCCACATTCTGAAAAAAGCAGTTGAGAAAAGTGGAAAATGCTTTGCTAGGAATCATGAATTGTTTGAAGATTTTCAAGACATTATCCACAACTGTCTAACAATTGAGAAATTTGAAAAGCTTTGGCAAGAAATGATTGAAAAATATCATATTCAAAACATCAAATATTTCCAACAAATGTGGATAACTAGAAAGAGGTTTGTTCAAGTGTACGTTAAACAAAACTTCTGTCCTTTCATAGAAAGCACCGCACTGAGCGAAGGCACAAATGCAAGAATCAAAAGGAATGTTGGTCCACAGTACAGTGTTAAAAGCTTCCTCAAAGAGTATGATAGATTGATAGATACAATTTTCAGCACCGAGGAAAAAGACAACCATGAATGCAGATCCAGAGAACCAAAACACCTATGGTCTGAATACTACATTGAGGAGCAAGCTATGCAGCTTTACAACAGGAATATATTCAAAAAGTTCCAAAAACAACTCAAAGATACCACAAGACTTCAGTTGACAGAACTAGAACCATCCAAGGTTTATGAAGTTTTCCAAGCATTAAATTACAAGAAAAAAGAATGGAGACACAGGAAATACATTGTACTAGTAGACTTACCCAGAGAGGATCTTAGCTGCATATGTGCCAAATTTCAGAAGGATGGTATATTGTGTTCACATATACTGAGAGTAATTCTTTTTCTAGACCTCACAAAAATCCCAGATAGATACATTATTGATAGATGGAGGAAGAAACCCAATAAAGTTGTCAGAATTAATGCAATGAATACAGAAGCAGAAAATTCGACCTTAAGGTTTAATGTCCTTTCTAGAAGGTTTGCTGATTTGGCATCAAAAGGTTCGAAGTCAAGTGCAACATATAATTACCTCATGGAAGAGATATCAAGGATTGAAAACCATCTAAACATAGTTGAAGCGGACAAAGAATTGCATTAACAGACACATGGACAAAGCAACAGTGACAGAAATGCAAATGATGTTGCAAGAGATGAAAGTTTGGCAGTTGGACAGGTCAATCTTGTAGATCCAAATGTTGCCCAAACTAAAGGAAGACCATCAGCAAGATTTAAAAGTTTAATTGATAAGATTAAAGAGAAGGAAATATATCACTGTAGTCACTGTGGAGGTACCGATCACAACTTTGCAACATGCAAACTGAAGCACATTGAAATTGAACTACCCAAGAAGAAGAGGCAAAACATGAATAAAGCAAACAAACAAGGTAAATTTGCAAAAAATAAAATAATTTTTAAAAGAAACATATGCAAATGTTCAGATTAATGTTTGTATTTTGAATTTCCTTTAGGAGGACAGTCAAAAAAGAAGGCCAGAGAGCATGCAACACTCAAGGAGATGTAGAGAACACTGAAGAACAGAAGGCTACAATGCGGCCAGGAGAAAAGATTAAAAAAAAGTTGACATATCAGAAAAGATATGACATTTATTTTTAGGAGTATGTTATACAAGGACACTATTGGAATGACATTTGTAAGAAAAACTATTGCAGAATGTGCCTTTCCTATATAGTAATTTTGATGTTTTAATTTCATGTTACTGGACATGTATACAATGAATAACAAAAGTAACAACTTGGGAAGTTTAATAAAACATAACTTGCAAACTAAACACAACATCTTGGCAAATTCAGCCAAACAAAATTCGAAGTACAAAAAATCTTAAAAAGTATGATAACATATATCAATGCTTCAACATGCAGGAATATATTTAGTATTTTCATGATTAACTGAGACCGACAACAAAAACAAAATGGTGCTTCAGTAATGAACCTTCCAAAACATATGCACTAATCAGAAATTCTGCGTACTAGACTATTGTTTTTGCGTAGGAGAGTTTGTGTTTATGGCAGTGTGGCTACTTGCATTCATCATAATAGTTCACAAAGCTAGGCAAATAAAAAACTGAGCATATGTAATTGTGCTATTGCTCTCAGATGTAGGGTTGCACAAGATTTCAAATCTTGGCCGTCCCGCTACTTTGGTCTATACTCTTCATAAATTGAATATGACAAATGAGATTCAAATTTTGAGCTCTAAAAAAACAACAATTTGACAATCTCAACTATTGACTGTCACCCAAAAAAACTCTTGGCTAGCAGATGAATCAGTGCCAAAAAAGTGATCAAACAGATACAAACTCTCAAAATAAAATCTAACTGTAGGACAGTGAAACTAAAATGGCAGCAATTCAAACGATCTAGAGTTCAAAATTTAAACGTTCAATTTCAGTATTAGACCACAAATTATCCTCATCGAGCATATGACAGGCCCATACTAGCATCACTCCTACCGCAGATCACAGAAAAAAAGATTACACTCACTGTGCAGTGATATTCGAAATCACTTGAAGTAATCGAAAAATAGGCAAGGCACACGATTGCGTTGTCCCCAGAAAACCAATGACATGTTAGTTATTTGGTTATAAATTGATCAATCAAAACATCTTGGGAAGTTTAATCAAACAAGACATCTAGGTGCAGACAAAACAAACTAGTGATCACAACAGATACATACCCTCAAAAAAAATCTAACTGTAGGATAGTGAGACAAAATGGCAGCAATTCAAAACGATCTAGAGCTCAAGATTTAAACGTTCAATTTCATTATTAGACCACAATTATACTCATCGAGCATATGACAGGCCCACTAGCATCACCTCCTACCGCAGATCACAGAAAAAAAAGAAAAAAAGAGGGATTACACTCACTGTCCCCAGAAAACCAATGACATGTCAGTTATTTGGTTATTAATTGACCAATCAAAACATCTTCTTAATAAAAAAGTTTGCAAAAACCAAACCAAACAAACTTCAAAAAAGATAACACAACAGATTGGGAAGTTTATTATATGGAGGTTAATCAAACATAGCATTCAAACTTCCAAAACAAAACAGCTTGGGATGTTTGACCAAACAAAACAACTAGAGATACTAACCTCCTAATAAAAAACATAACAAAATCAACCCAAACAAATTCAAACAAAACACGGACATACCCAGAGATTAGTTTCTATATTAGACAAAAGTAGGGCAGACAGATGTTAATGTTCATGCTAAACAAAAAAAACAACTTCAGAGATTGATGACCCCCTACGTAAACATAGACAAATAAATAAATTTTGTGAACCCTAACAGAAACATAAAACTAAAAAAAACCTAGATGAAAAATCCTAAACTTGGTGAATAGAAACATAGATAGCAAACAAAAAGACTATTCTAACCTGTAAATTGAACTATAAAAGCAAGAAAATATATATGCACAGACCACATCATGTAAATAAGAGATACTAGCATGACACTGCAAGAAAATTGCACACATACAAGGAAAAATTGCATATGACCTGATGCTGCAACATATACTAAACAATGGTAGGCAATGATTGTTTCATATTATAGTACATTGAACTATTGGCAAAAAAAATAACATAAGTCAACTCTATATGATAAATCCTAACAATATGTTTCATATTGCAGATCTGTGGCTATTCAGGTGTACTAGTTTTATGGATCTATCTTACACAAAAAATAGTTTCTTCACTTAGTGAAAACCCTAACAAAAAGACCACAAAAGAACTTTTGATCAAAACTAAGCCCTACAGGACCCTCCTCATACAGAAAATATAGTAGAGAGATGGAGAGGGACATACCAAGCGAAAGAGTCGTTCCAGCTCTAGGATCTTCCCTAGCCCTATAGGCATCATCATGCAACAAAGATGAGTGTTTAACACAAATTAACCTCAATTATCATGATTTGCTGCTCTGACACATGTAGGAAACAACTGAATGTGCCATTACCTAAAAAAATAGATATAATATTAACAAAATAATCCACCAAGGCAACAGCTGGAAAAAGGCAAGTTTTGAAATATAAATTCAAGTACTAACCTGGTACTCATACTCGGTAACAAGTCTATGAGTATTTCCATTATTGAACCTACTAAACAGAATGCTGTTGACATACTGAACATGGATATTGGCAATGTCACTTTGGGAAAAAATGTCTTGAAGGGCAACTACCTACTGCTCTTAAACTTCATAGCAAAGACACCTGAATCATGGCTAAATAAATGATAAACCACAAAACATATTTAGAGGGTGCCACTTCTGTAAAAACTTGATAGCACAGAATTAGCCTGGGGTGTACTAATGCACCTAAAAACATCAAAAATAAACCAAACAAACAAGCAAAAACAAGCTAGCAGCAACACACAACAGCATGGAATGCATAAAAACCGGAAATAGGCTAATCTATCTATGAGCTAGATCAGTACTCCCCACTCCAATTTCTGTGAAAAGTAGTGCTAATCTACTAGAAAATGGAAGCATTTTCTCTCATTTTATCAAGAACATTATGAACTGTGTGTATATAGCTACCAGAGATAGCCAAACTAGCATATGCCTTAATATTCCTCTGAACCTGGAAGCGACACAGCACAACAGAAAAAGTACTAATGAAAAGGTACCAGAGATAGCCAAACTAGCATATGCCTTAATATTCCCATCATCATAAAGATGCAGCAGTGCAGCATTCCGATTGCAAAAACTACAGCCTGATACACATATCAGTATTCGGTTGGTGCAAGTAACCAAAATAGTAGTTTCACCACAAACACAGCAATTTCACAACCCTATATAATGGGGAACTATACAGATGAAATCTCAGCAATAAATGCGAATTGAACTACCCTATGTACCTTTATTTTCATTGTGGAACACCCCGATCTCAAAAGGCATGGGAACAGGTTCACAAAACCGTAGAATCCCAGATAAAAACTCATTTTGAAGGCCACATTACTTAAATCACGAAAGGAAGGGCCAGCAAAATCCACAAACAATAAAGGATTCCCATGAATTTGAAAGCATTATCACCTAGCAAAAAAAAAATGACCGAAATTTTTGAAAAAAAAACCAGGCGACTGTGAACTAGCAAAACCGAAAAATGTATTGTGTTATTGCTCTCAGATGAAGGGTTGCACAAAGAATCCGATCTTGGCCGTCCCGCTACTTTGGTCTATACTCTTCATAAATTGAATATGACAAGTGAGATTCAAATTTTGAGCTCTAAAACAACAATTTTATGTATAGACCAAAAGTGACTGTCAACAAAAAGTGATCACATACTCTTGGCTAGCAGAGGAATCAGTGCCAAAAGAGATCACATATAATTTTAGCAAAAAGTTATGCAACAAATCCGAACTGACTGATCAAGGTGCTGACAACACAAAACTAGTGATCACAACATATACATACTCTCAAAAAAGATCTAATCAGAGGACGTGAGACAAATGACAAGAATGCAAAAGATCTAGAGCTCAAGATTTGAGCTCTAAAAACAACAATTTGACCAATCTCAACTATTAATCGACACCATATATATATATATATATATATATATATATATATATATATATATATATATATATATATATATATATATATATATATATATATATATATATATATATATATATATATATATACTATTGGCTATAGCAGAGGAATCAGTACAAAGTGATCACATATAATTTTAGCAAAAGTTATGCAACAAATCCGAACTGACTAATCAAGGTGCAGACAACACAAAACTTGTGATCACAACATATACATACTCTCAAAAAAGATCTAATTGTAGGACAGTGAGACAAATGACAGCAATGCAAAAAAGATCTAGAGCTCAAGATTTGAACATTCAATTTAAGTATTAGACCACAATTATCCTCATCGAGCATATGACAGGCCCACTAACATCTATTTCTACAGCAGATCATAGAAAGAACATAGATGACACTGTGCAATGATATTCGAAATCACTTGAAGTAATCAACAAAAATAGGCAAGGCACACAATTGCGCTGTCCCCAGGAAACCAATGACATGTCAGCTATTTTGGTTATAAATTGATCAAACAAAACCAAACCAAACAAAACATATTGATATACTAACCAAAACAAAACACCTTAATATACTAACAAACTTCAAAAAAGATATCAAAACAGTTTGGGAAGTTAATACATGGAGGTTCATCAAACATAACATTCAAAAAAGATGTATAGAGGGAGATATTGCTCTCAGATGTAGGGTTACACAAGATTTCAAATCTTGGCCGTCCCGCTACTTTGGTCTATACTCTTCATAAATTGAATATGACAAATGAGATTCAAATTTTGAGCTCTAAAAAACAACAATTTGACAATCTCAACTATTGACTGTCACAAAAAAAACTCTTGGCTAGCAGATGAATTAGTGCCAAAAAAGTGATCAAACAGATACATACTCTCAAAATAAAATCTAACTGTAGGACAGTGAGACAAAAATGGCAGCAATTCAAACGATCTAGAGCTCCAAATTTAAACGTTCAATTTCAGTATTGGACCACAATTATCCTCATCGAGCATATGACAGGCCCATACTAGCATCACTTCCTACCGCAGATCACAGAAAAAAAAAAGATTACACTCACTGTGCAGTGATATTCGAAATCACTTGAAGTAATCGAAAAATAGGCAAGGCACACGATTGCGCTGTCCCCAGAAAACTAATGACATGTCAGTTATTTGGTTATAAAATTGATCAATCAAAACATCTTGGAAAGTTTAATCAAACAAGACATCTAGGGCACAAAACATATTGGGATGCTTCACCAAACAAAACACCCTGATATACTAACTTCCTGACCAAAAAGTAATCACATAGACAACAAATTAAATCATCCAAAAAACCTTGACAAGCTTCCAGAATTTGGGATTATAATTTTAGCAAGTTATGCAAAAAAGCCAAACTGACTAATCAAGGTGCAGACAAAACAAACTAGTGATCACAACAGATACATACTCTAAAAAAAATCTAACTGTAGGACAGTGAGACAAAATGGCAGCAATTCAAAACGATCTAGAGCTCAAGATTTAAACGTTCAATTTCAGTATTAGACCACAATTATCCTCATCGAACATATGACAGGCCCACTAGCATCAATTCCTACCGCAGATCACAGAAAAAGAAAAAACAGAGAATACACTCACTGTCCCCAGAAAACCAATGACATGTCAGTTATTTGGTTATTAATTGACCAATCAAAACATATTCTTAATAAAAAAGTTTGCAAAAACCAAACCAAACAAACTTCAAAAAAGATAACACAACAGTTTGGGAAGTTTATTATATGGAGGTTAATCAAACATAGCATTCAAACTTCCAAAACAAAACAACTTGGGATGTTTGACCAAACAAAACAACTAGAAATACTAACCTCCTAATAAAAAGGATAACAAAATCAACCCAAACAAATTCAAACAAAACAACAGTTTGGGAAGCTTATTATATGGAGGTTAATCAAACATAGCATTCAAACTTCCAAAACAAAACAGCTTGGGATGTTTGACCAAACAAAACAACTAGAAATACTAACCTCCTAATAAAAAGGATAACAAAATCAACCCAAACAAATTCAAACAAAACAACAGATTTATGAAGCTTATTATATGGAGGTTAATCAAACATAGCATTCAAACTTCCAAAACAAAACAGCTTGGGATGTTTGACCAAACAAAACAACTAGAAATACTAACCTCCTAATAAAAAGGATAACAAAATCAACCCAAACAAATTCAAACAAAACAACAGTTTGGGAAGTTTATTATATGGAGGTTAATTAAACATAGCATTCAAACTTCCAAAACAAAACAGCTTGGGATGTTTGACCAAACAAAACAACTAGAGATATTAACCTCCTAATAAAAAAGATAACAAAATCAGCCCAAACAAATTCAAACAAAACAATAGTTTGGGAAGTTTAATATATGGATTTTAATCAAACATAGCATTCAAACTTCCAAAACAAAACATATTGAGATGTTTCACCACACAAAACAACTACAGATACTAACCTCCTAATAAAAAAGATAACCAAATCAATCCAAACAAAACAAAACTAACCTTCTAAACCTTCAAAGGGATAATTCACGAAACAAATAACAGCTTGGGATGTTTGACCAAACAAAACACCTTGACATACTAACCTCCTAATAAAAAAGATTACAAAACCAAACCAAACAAACTTCAAAAAAGATAACACAACAGTTTGGGAAGTTTATTATATGGAGGTTAATCAAACATAGCATTCAAACTTCCAAAACAAAACAACTTGGGATGTTTTGGTAACACACTACCGCTAAATTATATCTCTTCCCTATCCCATCAAGAAAGAAAATTAACGAATCCTAAGGCAAAGAAGCGAGAAACTCAAGGCCACTCTTCCTCCGAGCTTTCTTGCCGCACTATTATGATAGTCAAATAATGAGAATAATTAGATTCAATTGTCAACCAGTCCTATCGAAAGTAGGAACTATGGATTCAAGCCATAGCACATGGTTTCATAAAATTTGTACGATTTTCCCGATAGGAAAGTTCCAACCGATCGCTCACACACACACACACACACACACACACACACACACACACACACACACACACACACACACACACACACACACACACACACACACATATATATATATATATATATATATATATATATAGGAAAACTATCTTTTACTCCCGGGTGTAATTGCATGGGAGTTCATAGTTTTTAGCGTATTTTGTAAATACCTTTATATACGTACATAAAAAGGAGTATGTTGAAAAAATTGTACATACCACCTCTGAAAAATTGTTCATACCACCTATATAGTCTTAAATACTCGTATACTACATGCACATACTCCTCGTTACGCGAGATACTCCCTACGTTGTGAGATACGATATAGGTGTAATTACACCGGGAGTAGAAAAGAGGCTTCTATATATATATATATATATATATATATATATATATATATATATATATATATATATATATATATATATATATATATATATATATATATATATATATATATATATATATATATATATATATATATATATATATATATATATATATATATATATATATATATATATATATATATATATATATATATTCAAAGCACAAAGAGTTCTTGATGAGATTTGTTGGCATTACTACGAAGAAACTATTATGATACAGAATCTCATGCCTTATCAAGTATCTTATCCCATTCTAAAGTTGGTTTATTCAGCAATAGCAAATGCTACTCATTATAGGAATTTCGACAAAGCGAATTTATTCATCACTAAAGTCGAAGTCAGTAGGAGTACTATTGTGAAAATTTTAGACGTCGAGCTCGAGAACATAGTTCTTCCATAAAAAAAAACATGTGTCATATAATAACATACTGAAACGACTGCCATTATTCGTATCAAACCAATAGCGATTCATACAAGCTAAATCTTCTAATCAATGGTGGGCCAATAATGAATTTTTTTGCATATGTATTAAGACGCTTGGCCTGATTTCGAAATTGTCCAGAGTTTTTTATGTTGTTTTCATTGCAAAATGATGGATCTCCTTCCGTAACTTTCCAATTACGAGTACGAGAATTGAAAGACATGAAAATTCTCAATTCTTTACGGCCTCCCTCCAACGGCTGCATGACTAGCACCTCATCGACCACCGGGCACCGGCAGGGTGGGCAGGTGGAGTGTGACTGGCGCTACACGTCGACGCACTTGACATGGAACACGTGGCAGTAGGCTCATGCCCTCCCTGGCGACGAGCTACGTGATGCAAACGGTGCAGTCCATGGTGGGGTCCCCCTCGGTCACCTCCCTACGCGGCAACGCGACGATGGTTGCTTCGTCTAGGCTCCTCTTATGGCAGCTTGTGTCATCGAGCCCTACGAAGATGAACCGCGCCAGGCCCGTGCCCTCCGCTCCACCGCTCTCACCCTCGATGGTAGGCGTGGCACCGCGATAGTGCTTGGCGACTTCGCCACAGCTAGCATTGTCAACATCATCGATGTCCCCATGAACGCCATGAACCCCGTCGTTAGCCTCCAAATCCCCTCCTCTTCTCCTTCCAACAACAGGGCCGGCCCTTGGCCGGCATGACATGGTGCGGCCCGTCATGTCCTAAGCTGTGCCTTGAGCCTTGCAGGGATAAGTCATGCTAGCACGGCGAGTGGCTATGTCGGACCGACACAGTCCGACCCCGCCCAAAGCCCACTAAACCATGCTCATACTAAGACCGTGATGCGTTGATGGTCTTCAGCCTATGGCTGTAAGATATAGGCCCTGTTCTTTTCGGCTTCTAAAAGCTGCTTTTTGGCTTTTCTACAGTAACTAACTTTTAAACGAAGTAACTTTTCAAGATAGGATCTACTAGTTAATTGTAGTACATGCTTTACTGACTTTATTTATATCGGCAAAACCGTAAGTGAGTTTCTGTTACTCTGTAATCTCTCGCACAAACAAGCCTAAAAGTCATAAGGCGCAGCCAAAAAGAACTGGCCCTCGCAAGAGCGGGAGAACATGTGGGCCCAGTGTTAACGCAACTAGTCAAAAGGTTGACTTGGACAGGAGAGATCAGCCAGGCTGGAAAGGTTGGAGACCGCACGCGGTCCAGAGCAGGAACGGCGCCTCGCCGTGTCAACACCGTGTGAAAAGGACTGATTTGCAATGCCTTATATCTACTACTGTTGCTTTCTAAGTTCAATTGTAACTTGTTGTGAAGTGATTCTTTGTTACAGAAAATCAAGAGGTTTTTTCCTTGCTATAGTGTCCACCATAAGTAATTCCAAAAAATTAGGGTGTTGGAAAAGCAGCAACACCAACCAGTGCTTTTTTACTGGAATTATTTTTCTTTTCTCTTCTTTTTTAAGTGGTACAGTTAGTTATAGAGTTATCCTTAGAGCTCGACTAATAAGAGGTCATAGCTCACAAGATTCAATATTAAAACTTCACAAATAAACCCACCTAATGTGTAGTTAGTGAGATTCAAACCTTAGCGTTATCGACGAGACATGAGTCACATACCCGTTAGACTAACAATTAGTTTGCTTGTTTACTGGAATTCTGGCTATGACTAAAAAGGTTTCCTCAGCCCTATCCACTATAATTCGAATATAAAAGAATGGCGCTTCTCAGGTAAACATAAATATTAATAGTTATGTGCAAACTACTCCAAAAAAGAAAGGAACAGTTGAGGTGACCAAAAAGGGAAAGCATTTGCAACAGCTAGAAATAACCCAGTATTGCACGAAAGAGACTGTTGAGGAACCGTCGCTAGTGACCAGTCCGATCGATTCCTCTCTTTAATACGAAACGAGATCAATAACAGAAAACAGAATAATAGATTGAAAACACAGAGAGGTAGAGAGAATTCCTGGCCTTTCTTTATTGCTTTCTGATTGCATGTATATAAAATTTGCTGGTACAACCCCCTATTTATAGTCTATCGATGAGATGTTCATCATAAACCAAGACTTTCGATCCACCTCAGATTTCCTAACAGAGACCAAGCAAGGGACTAAACCTCACCTCCTCACCAACAACGGCATGACAACGTCTATGGCTATATTCTCACGCGTTGCCCTGTCGTTTACTAGTTTTTACTGCTTTGTTGGAAGTTGGAACTGAATCAGGTCACGCACTGCACAACCAAACTGCATCTTAAGTGCGCACTTGCAAGGCATGCAGCGGCTCACATGAGGCCCAATCATGCTAGAGAAGACCCCAAAAAAAAAATAAAGACGCCTTTATGAGAGGTAGAAACAAAGAAATCCTTCTTTGCCTAGAAAGCCAAGTCACTCACTCCTCTCCACTGCATTGTGTTCCACTTGGAAGAGCGAGCGAGAGAGAGAGAGATGAAGGCATGGAGGTTGCCATGTGGTTGGAGATTGTTGTTCTTTGTGTTTCTTGGCCTGCTTGGTGAGGGCCATGGCTCAGGGGATAAAGCAGTTGCTCTCCCTAGCCTCTTCCCTACAGAAGGTAGAATGCTCAGCAGCTGTACTGCATTGTTCTTTCTGAGATGTGGTGCCTTCTTTCTCTTCTGTGTTGGGTTCACTGGTTTAGAGAGAGACATGTCTGGTAAGCAGAGCATGTTTTGCTTGGAAGTCTTCTTCTCTTCTCTCTCGCTTCTTTTTCTTTTGGGAGGAGTCTCCTCTGCTTGGGAGTCTTGAGCTGGATAAGTACTGCAGGAAGGGACCAATACCTCAATTTTAGTTGGAAAAGTTGATATTCAAGAATCTCTAAAGAACAGAGAAAGAAATCTTGGGTGTCTTCCAAAGGAATGCACAACCTGTCAGGCTGTCACCCTGAAGTTAAGAGCAGTGTGCTCTACTTTGTTGTGTACTTATCCATATGCATGTGAATGTGATAAAGTTTGAGCTCAAAACCTGTAATGGAGAAGAAGGAAATGCTCAAGATTTGCTCCTGCAAAGATTTTGCTGTAACTAGAAACTCTTTTTGGTCCCATGTCTCTTACATGTTATTCAGTTTGTAAGACCGTGTGGCTAGGTTTAGGATTTTTATGATGATGAATAATTGACAACATGGCTTAGTATTTTTATTCGAGGCGTGTGCGTGTGTGCGTGGACTAATATTGGTCAAGTTGGTGAGAACTTGTGCTGGAAAAAATATTCTTTGGTCTTTGCATGTGCAGGTTGGGCGTGGAGACGGTCATGGTCGGTGACGAGGAAGACCGGGACTAGGAGGGGGAAATCTGAGGTCCAGGCGGTCAAGGATGTCACGAGGTGGTCGGGCTCACGCTGGAGCATGGAGATCAAAGGTGGATGATGCGTGGAGAAGATACAGGAGGTGCGGTCCTGTAGGCTTCGACGTGCGATTAGTTGAAAAATCGGAAGTGTGAAAACCTGTGTTAGGAAGGGTTTCGGATCCCTTAAAAATTAGTGGGGCAAAAGTCTAGTTGAGATAAAAAAATTAGGCCCAGTTATTAAGATTAAAAGCAGATATTTGTTTTTAGTTCGGAGGTCCAGTTGTTTTGGAATCGCAGACCGAGTTCGTAACAAATACGGATTCCATCTGGTAATAAAAGGCGGGGGCTGGCCGAGACATCGGCACAGCTTTTTGGGGACTAAATCGTGTTCCTCGTTTTCGGTGCACATACATTGCTGTCTTCGGTTTTGTGCATGACGTGGGTCTGGCCGAGGTTCACGCGCACAGGAAGTCTCCACGGGTCTGTATATGCATCACGTGATTTGATTTTTTGCAGAGCAGGAGCAACGTCAAGCAGGAGCGATATCTTTAATTTCTGTTGGCGTGCTTTTTCCTTGCACGGTCACATGCTTGCGTCCAGGGGTTAAAGAGATGACTTGCTGTGGAAAGTTTTGCCCAGAGATCGACGTGTTGTCCTCCTGAGGAGAGAGAGAGATATTTAAAGGTTGAATAATAGTGCTTGGTCACAATTAGAACATGCATGCGTGAGATCATTTAGCTTTCTTTGTTTTTTTTTTGTTGTTTTTTGTTTTTGTTTTGTTTTTTTTTAATTGCAGGTAAAAATAATAATAATAAAATCTTTAGAAAAGATTTCGCTAGAGCTACAATCATTCACCCTCTCGATTGCCATCGACGATCCTACAAGTGGTATCGAGCGGGTTGCTATGGCGTCGAGAGGTATGTGAATCGCCCTATGCTAGATGGTACTGATTTTGCTTTTGGAAGTGTCGGATGCAAGCTTATATTGAGGCTCAAGGTAGTGATGTTTGGAATAAAGTTTCTACACCATATGAGGTTCTGCTATTGTTACTAATTTAAATAAAGCAGATGTTGATTTAAATGCTCAAGCTCAGAACTTGCTATTTCAAGGATTTCTCGTAAAGAATTTGATCGTGTGGCTCATATTAATTCTGCCCATTTAATTTGGAAAACTCTTTGCGATTATCATGAAGGAACCACTAAAATAAAAAGGTGCGAAAATCTTTATCAAAAGAATATTCTGATTTTGCTATGAAACCCGGTGAATCCATTGATGATCTCTTTGCTCGGTTTGAGAAAATATTGAGTGATCTCGTGGTGTTGGTGTTATTCCTGCTGATGAAGATAATGCAACTAAAATTTTGAGATCTTTAGGTTCGAGTGGTTGATGGTTGTTACAACTATTAATCAAACTGTCGATCTAGATACTTTAACCATGGATGATCTCTATTCTAGATTGAAAACTTATGAGATGGAAGCTTTGCCATCTAAGAGTAATAAATCTTCATCTTTAGCACTTGTGACTAACCCCAGTGCAGCCGCTTTCCGTCGAGTGCTTTGTCTTGTGTTTCTTTGTCCGCCTTGTCTTCTTTTTTCGGAGGAACAGTTGAGGAGCTTCAAGAGGACTTGGTTTTGATCTCCTCACGAGCATACAAGGCACTCAACAATGTGAGGATGAGGAAGCGAGGTGGCGTGTCAGTCCGATCGATGCTTTGAGTGTGGTGAGCTGTGCCACATTAAGATGGATTGTCCCAAGCTCAAGGGAAAGGTGGTGAAGGAAGAGAAGAATTATCGCCGCCGCCATCCAAGAACAACAACACCAAGGGTGGCAATTTCGCCGCAAGCTCATTGAAAAGATCATATCGCCATTGAGCGCCTTGATTTGAGCGATGTGGAATATGAGAGCTGCAATGACGATGACCACGACGATGATGATGTTAAAGGCAAGAAGAAGAAGAACGATGACTTCACAGGCATGTGCTTCATGGCAGGCAACAACAATGATGATGGCGATAGTGATCCCGATGAGGTAAGACCTTCATATGATGAGCTTGAAGATGGTTTGATTAAACTTGCTATTGAATTAAAAAAGACAAAACAGAAATTGAAAGAAAATAATTGTGTTGTTGAAAGTTTAAATTCTGAAATTAATAGACTTACAGCTTTAATTCCTGATGATGAATCATGTGAGTCTTGTCAAGTTTTACATTCTGAGTTGGAGGCTGTTAGATCTATTAGTGCATCAAACCTGGTTCAACTTAGAGATGTAACTGATAAATTTGATGAATTAAAATTGACACATGACTCCTGTGATGAAAAATTAAAACATGCAAATAATGAAATTGAAAAGCTCAAATCTAGTTCTTCTGCATGTTTAGAGTCAAGTATTTCAAATGCTCAATCTAAAGCTTGCTCTAATTGTGAATTGCTAGAAGCTAGACTTAATTTATCTCAGAATCTATTCAACAAATGCTTTATCATGAGAACATATCTTGCTCAAATTGTCCTAAGTTAAATATTGAAATTGATGCTTTGACTAGGCAATTGAATGATTTCATTGAAAAGAAAGATTTGCTCAATCTAGTACTTCAAGAATCTTGCAAATGAACTCGTTAAATGCATCGCTTGTTCCACTTTGGCTAAGGAAAATGAGTACCTTAAGGACACTTTAGAGAGATTCTCTTTTGGCAAGAAAAATCTGAATATGATTCTAGACAAGTCAAAAACAAGTGTGAAAACCGAGGTCTAGGATTTAATTTTGTTGAGCATGCCAAGAATAATCATCCTAAGGTTGTTAAGTTTCTTGAACCGAAAGATTGAAGTAAAATCTGAACAAAAACAAACCGTGTTTAAATCACTGGCTTTGTGCAAAATCATCGAATCATGGTATAGGTGCTAGCTCATCCTCTCAAAATAATTCTGATAATGTAAAATTTCAATGTACCTATTGTGGAAGAGATGGTCATTTGCATGAATTTTGCTTTAGACGTGCTAAGAAAGAGAAGAAGGAAAGATTGAATGCTTTAAAACAAAAACGTGCATTGTCTTTTGTTCCTAGATCACATGCGAAAGCTATGTTTTTAGAGAACTTTCATGATGGCTTTAAATCTGCTTCACATGCACGTGGCTTTGGTTCTAGCTTTGTTGCTCCTGCTCGTCGTGGTGTCTCAAGATCGATTCCTAGATCTTATTTCACTAACCCCAGGACTGTGAGACCGATGTTTCCTGTGATGTAAGAACAGCTGACAAGGATGAACATAAGCTCGATTGTGTTCCAGTCTTTTATTTCATCATCACTTGATTGGAACACTTGATAGTTCTTCATTTTTTTATGGCTTCCAAGAGATTTCACTTTCTGAGAGACCATGTGGAAAAGGTGAGGTTGTCTTACATCTTGTTAGATTCTCAAGTTGTCGATATTCACATGAAATCGCTTGATACTTCCCGCTTTGCTCATTTCATGAAGTGAGTTGAGTGTATTACATTTTATGGGATTATTCTGAGGGGGAGCTTACTTAAAGATCTTGGAAGCTTTATTTATTATACTTGTCAAATAAATCAACAAGTCCAAGCCATTAAAATTAAATGAGTTGTAGAGCTCTCTTTGTCATATTTACTCATATGCTGTGTAGCTTTAGTCATGACTAGTTATAATTAATTTGCTATACTTGAACTAAAATATGACACAGCGGAATACTTTGACTAGATTAATTATAGATAGTACTTTACGATGTACATCAAAAAGGATTAGCTTGATTGTGAGTCTTATTTAAAATCTTGGCTATGAGGCTCGTATGTTTCATATTGCAACCTTTTTATGATCACTCAATTTGGCATGTTATAAAAAAAGAGCAAGAGACAATTGAAAAGATGTATGCTTCAAGCATGCCATGGTGAATAAAAAGAAAAAGCACAAAAGTGCGCAAAATAAAAAGAAGTATGCTTCAAGCATGCCACCATCTCAAACAAGAATGCTTCAAACATTTTATTATGAAAAGAAGTATGCTACAAGCATGCCACATGCCTATGAATTGAGTGTGGAGTAATAGGTTGTTTTATGAGACTACTAGCTCATCTGGATTTAAAATTTGTTTCACTTTTAGGCTTTGACTTTTGTTGTGATATCTCATTGTACTCTTTATAATTGATTTGGTCATTGTTGAGATGCTTGTTATTAATATAAATTGCTTAATCATGTTCAAGGATGGTTTTGGCATTGCTATATGATATATGATTTTATATGATCTAGATAGCTCTACACAAAAATATGGCTTGGTTCTTTTATTTAATCAATGCACAATGACTTGTATAATTTACAAAGCTTCTTAATTTTTACTCTCATTGCTCCTTCTTAGAATTGTTCATTTTCTGAATTTTCTTGATGATTACATTGCCAAAGGGGGAGAGATTTGATGTGCTTTGTGAGAAATTAGAGACATTTGCTAAAATTACCTCTCTTGTGTTGAGGGGGAGAGATTTGAGATTTATGGCTTACAAAATGTTTTTTTGGTCATTCTTCACTTATATCTATTTGAAGCTAATTCATCATACTATCATATGGTGTTGTCAATGTATTCATCAAGGGGAGATTGTAAGACCGTGTGGCTAGGTTTAGGATTTTTATGATGATGAATAATTGACAACATGGCTTAGTATTTTTATTCGAGGCGTGTGCGTGTGTGCGTGGACTAATATTGGTCAAGTTGGTGAGAACTTGTGCTGGAAAAAATATTCTTTGGTCTTTGCATGTGCAGGTTGGGCGTGGAGACGGTCATGGTCGGTGACGAGGAAGACCGGGACTAGGAGGGGGAAATCTGAAGTCCAGGCGGTCAAGGATGTCACGAGGTGGTCGGGCTCACGCTGGAGCATGGAGATCAAAGGTGGATGATGCGTGGAGAAGATACAGGAGGTGCGGTCCTGTAGGCTTCGACGTGCGATTAGTTGAAAAATCGGAAGTGTGAAAACCTGTGTTAGGAAGGGTTTCGGATCCCTTAAAAATTAGTGGGGCAAAAGTCTAGTTGAGATAAAAAAATTAGGCCCAGTTATTAAGATTAAAAGCAGATATTTGTTTTTAGTTCGGAGGTCCAGTTGTTTTGGAATCGCAGACCGAGTTCGTAACAAATACGGATTCCATCTGGTAATAAAAGGCGGGGGCTGGCCGAGACATCGGCACAGCTTTTTGGGGACTAAATCGTGTTCCTCGTTTTCGGTGCACATACATTGCTGTCTTCGGTTTTGTGCATGACGTGGGTCTGGCCGAGGTTCACGCGCACAGGAAGTCTCCACGGGTCTGTATATGCATCACGTGATTTGATTTTTTGCAGAGCAGGAGCAACGTCAAGCAGGAGCGATATCTTTAATTTCTGTTGGCGTGCTTTTTCCTTGCACGGTCACATGCTTGCGTCCAGGGGTTAAAGAGATGACTTGCTGTGGAAAGTTTTGCCCAGAGATCGACGTGTTGTCCTCCTGAGGAGAGAGAGAGATATTTAAAGGTTGAATAATAGTGCTTGGTCACAATTAGAACATGCATGCGTGAGATCATTTAGCTTTCTTTGTTTTTTTTTGTTTTTTTTGTTTTTTGTTTTTGTTTTTTTTTAATTGCAGGTAAAAATAATAATAATAAAATCTTTAGAAAAGATTTCGCTAGGAGCTACAATCATTCACCCCCTCTGATTGCCATCGACGATCCTACACAGTTCTTGAAAATATGGGTTTCAATTTTTTCAGTGCGGGCTCTTCGCCTGATCGCGGCGAAGCTCAGGGTGTCGCATTGGAACTTCTCCATCGATCCCTGCAACTCCGGCGGCCGTGGCGGCTTTGGGGAGAATGTGAAGTGCGACTGCTCCTTCTACAACCATACCATGTGCCATGTCACTGACATGTATGCATGAATTGTTGGCACTTCATATCTTCTTGTACAATATTGTGATATTTGCGTGCAACACTTCTGAGGCAACAAGAGCACATGATCATACTAGAGTAGAGCTGAGCAGATCATATTGCCGCATTTTGTGCTCTAACATGTCGCTGTTTTGATCATCTTTCCAGATTCCTGAGGGGGCAGAACCTCACCGGCGAGCTCCCGCCAGACTTCGCCGACCTCCCCAATCTCCTCCAGCTGTAAGTAATAAACAAAAAGTGAAACTAATCTGTTCCGCAAGTACTAAGTTGTTAAGCAAATATTAGCACCATAATACATATTTCCATATTGCAGAGATCTAAGCAGGAGTTTGTTGCATGGTGGAGTGCCTGACCAGTGGGCCGAGATGAAGTTACAAGGACTGTGAGTGACCTTACCTTTACTCGCCCCCATTGTTCTATTGAGTAGAACAGAAAAATGTAGCATGTGGAGGTATTCTGAAGTCTCAGAAAAAGATGCCACTGAAGACCGTGTTCTTTGCAATTTGTGAAGGAACTGTCTCTGTTTTTTCTGTGGAGCATGGACTGGAGTGTCGGCAAGCAAAGCATCTTAGATAGCAACAAATTAGGCTACTCACAAGCACATTTTTCAATTGTGTGATATATTAGGTGCACTTTATAGATTAGGCGCACTTTTGTCCTATATCAAAAGGTAACATGAGTGTCAGTCAATTTTTGTGCAGTTCTACCAACCTTTCCAGCAGTTTAGAAATTGTTAGGATGCAAATAAGCAGCAACTTTCGAACCTTTCCATGAAGAATATGTTAAGCAATAAGCAACATTGTCCACCTTGCTATCTTGTGACGCAAATATTAAATTCCTAGTCATATAACAATGCCGTAGGGGAGATCCATGAGACCATGACAATGCCCTTACTGCACGATAAAATGGATGCGATTTTCTGATGATAGGGAATCATACCACATTTCGTTGATCGTGTTGGATCTGAATAACTGGCTGTCTATTTGGATGAGGCAAACATGATTGTAGCAAAATAACTGCACCCAGAAAAACATTAGAACTGCATTTTACAAACTAAGATTGCAATACGATACTAAGAAAATGTACGAGTCATACTTAATTCTATATCTGTCTGCTTCAAATTATACACTTCTCAGTCAGAATGTTGTTGCGCAAGAATCTCATTAAGTGTTCTCCTTGGAGCTCAGTCTCCCATGTCTGCAAGGAGGGTAGCATTCTGGGAGTGAGTAAACGATACGCACTGTGTGGATATTACTCGTTAAGCAGAATTGTAGTTCGGTACCTTACTGATGAACTCTTCCATAGTGTCATCTAGGAAAGAGTTCACACATTTTACAATCAGCAAAATCCCATGCCATCAAGCTATTCTGATGAATCTTATCTTCATTTGTTTCCATATCTTGAGTTCTTGACAATGTGAACACAAGCTTAGAATGATTCAACTTCCAGTTCAGTTTATAGATCAGATTGCAAGCTAGCAGAAAAGGTACACCGAAGAAACATGTAATAATGTGAAATACATTTTATCAATTAAATTACATAGATTGTTCACAGTGATTAAAATTTTAAATTATTTGTATGTGTTAAACACAAAAAATTGCATGGTTATGAAAGAACCGATAGGTAGTGTTATTGTAGAACAGAATTACACAGCATGTTGTTCATCTGTCCATGCCATGTCATGCAGGTCACTAATGGGAAACAGATTGTCAGGGCCTTTTCCCATGGCTCTTACAAAGATCAAAACCTTGACTAACCTGTAAGTAAGAAATTTGGTGAAAACAACTTTGATTCACTACTTAATTAAGGAATTCTCTTTTATAACTATAATTGGAAAATTAATCCGCAGGAGCATTGAAGGAAACGAATTTCATGGGCTAATCCCACCTGAAATCGGACATCTCACTCAAATGGAGAAGTTGTGAGTGTTTTGCTTTGTATATACTGCATGTACAAAAGACATAATTGTTGGTAGATTTTGGTGAAAGTAGTTCCTTATGACCTCTATACTGATGTTGAACCTCAGGATAATATCAACCAACTATTTCACTGGACCCCTGCCAGCTGCTCTTTCCCTGTTGACCAATTTAACTGACTTGTAAGGATACCATGACCTTTCTTTGTTCCCTGTTGCACTCTGCAGTCTCTTTTGGTAATGTTCAACTATTGAAATTTGTAACAGAAGGATTTCTGGTAACAATTTATCCGAAAGAGTCCCTGTTTTCTTGGGAAAATTGACAAAGCTCGAAAAATTGTGAGTTGGTGAATTCATGATTAAACATGTTACTGATCAACAGATACCAGAGTTATGTTCTTTATTTAATGTAACTCCTCTTGGTGCAGGCAAATCGAAGGATCTTTATTGGCAGGGCATATTCCCTCGGGCTTCTCCAAATTGACAAAACTTTATGATCTGTATGCCAGTGCAAATGTTTGAAATTTTCATAATTCTACCCGCATAATGAAATTTACTTATTCAGTATAAGTTTTTTTTGCTAAAGCGGTAAATCATGGTTGAATTTGTGTATTAACCAGGAGAATTAGTGATCTGAGAGGTAGTGGATCAGCTTTCCCAGATTTAAGCGGAATGCAATCCATGAAAACATTGTAAGTTTGTGATTTGCTGAAGTTTTTGAGCTTTTCATATATATGCTTACATATAACATGAATTTGTTCAAATGTAGGGTACTTAGGAATTGTTCAATCAGTGGAAGCATCCCATCTTACATTGGGGCCATGGAAAATCTTAAGCATCTGTAAGTTCATCATGCCATTTTTCTTGATCCAATGAGGCAATGATACTGAACAAAATATCTTGCATCAGGTTTATTCCTTGATCTCTTAGCAAATAGTAAAATTTGACGTTTTCTTCTCGTTAGCCTCATGTGGATTCCATATAGAGCAATGGAGTATGTTTGTAAAGAGTACACATATCAAATATATCAGTGCTAAATGTCCTTGCTATTCACATGTTTTATCATCAATGTTCTCTATGCAGGGATCTGAGCTTTAATAAATTGACTGGAGAAATACCAGCTTCTTTTGCTAACATGGGAAGGGTGGACTACATGTAAGTTGTGATATTTAAAATAAACTGAACTAAACATGCCATTTCATTGGGCTCTTTTCTTTGGTGCATCTCAACCAAAATTGTCTTGCAGATATCTAACTGGAAATTCACTCACTGGGAACATACCTGGATGGTTATCGCGAAGGAACAACATTGCGTAAGTTATTGTGTATACGCACACTCTGAAGACAGCAACATTGCATCATTATTAGATTCTAATACCTACAGATATCCATGAAACTGTCACATTTTTCCCCTTTTAAAGCTATCATAAAGTTTAGAAATGTGACTTAACTTCGTTAAGACATACAGTGTTAATACATTGTCAATGCTCAATTCATACATGAGTGCAGAAAACTAATAAGATGGTTTTCTTGATTGCATGCACGTTTACTTATCGTTTCTTTATAATTTGTTTAGATATGCTTGGGATAATGGAAATAGCTTTCTATGAGTTGAGTTTTCTTCTCTACCTGCTTTCTCTTTTAAATAACTTTGGTGGCTGCACAGGGAAATTGCTCGATGCCCATATGTACATGAAGCTTAGAATTTAGATGGTGTATTATAATTATTATTATTGAATTTAGATGGTGTATTATAATTATTATTATTGAGTTTAGCATCAAAACTCGAATAGTTTCACTTGGTAGTTGGTATAATCAAGTGCAACACAAAATGATTAAATGCAGGGACATATCTTTTAACAACTTCACGATTGGGAGCTCAGGTCCTAGCCAATGCCTTCAAGGGAATGTGTAAGAAAGCTTTAGCACAATTCCCAGGCTTCTTTCCATTCACAACACTTACAGAAATACTCAACTCTTTCCTGTGACTCATCCAATTGCAGCAATCTGGTGGAGAGCTATTCCCCTGAAATGAACAATTTGTAAGATTCTTTAGCTTGTTGCCTCAAAACAGTAAAGAACTTTAGACCAATGGACTCTAGACCAATCTGGACATAATAAAATCTTCTTTAACTCTGCGTACTTGTACCTTCTGTGCAGAAACAATGTTCAGCCATGCTTGAAGAAGAATTTCCCATGTGCTGCTTTGAATGGACAATGTAAGTTGATGCCTAGTGTTGCTTCACAGTTGGTTTTAAATCACTGATGCATCATAAAGCATTGCTGTAGAGAAACAAACAACAATGGTTTGTCTAGACGCATTTCATATGGGTGCTCATAATTGTGACAGACAAGGCTAGCTTTGCCAAGAAATCAGGAGACATTACAAATTGCTATTTCTGGATTGTAAAATCATCAGGATAAATTCTAAGAAACACAAACAACAAAATAACTCACAGGAATGTAATTAGTTCCTGTGCAAGGGTGCATTGGTTTTAAGCACATAAGCCAAGGTCTAAGTTATTTTGCTTCTTGGTTTACCATTGAAGCTGCATGTAATATTGTTATCTACATTTTCACAGACAGATCTTCCTTGCATATCAATTGTGGTGACAAAGAAGCAACTATTAATGGAATAAGATACGAAGCTGACATGGTACCAAAAGGTGCTTCGGTGTTGTACGTGAGCCCAGGCTCAAACTGGGCATTCAGCAGCACTGGGAACTTCATGGACAACAACATCAGAGATGACAACTACATTGCTACAAGCACATCCAAATTGACCATGCTCAACTCAGAGTTGTATGCAAGAGCCCGCCTTTCTCCTCTTTCACTTACATATTATGGGCTTTGCATGCATAATGGGAGTTACACAGTTAAGCTCCATTTTGCTGAAATTGTATTCACAAATGACAGCACATTTTGTAGCCTTGGCAAAAGAAAATTTAATGTGTTCATACAGGTAGGACCAGATATTCAATCATTTCCTTTTTAATAAAAGTTGTACCTTCGTTAACTGTGATAGTAACAATGCGTTCTCTATCTCAGGGAAGAATGGTGCTAGAGGATTTTGATATTGAACAATCTGCTGGTGGGGCTGGAAAGCCAGTTATCAAGACTTTTACAACATATGTCACAAACCATACACTAGAGATTCGCTTCTACTGGGCAGGAAGAGGGACCACAGGCATTCCATATAGAGGATTTTACGGCCCTCTAATATCTGCAATATCAGTAGTTCCGAGTATGACAT
The DNA here is from genome assembly GCA_036346575.1 of Dendrocalamus sinicus. Lineage (NCBI taxonomy): Eukaryota > Viridiplantae > Streptophyta > Magnoliopsida > Poales > Poaceae > Dendrocalamus > Dendrocalamus sinicus. Next base: position 11,979,259 of record CM070666.1, on the reverse strand, counting down.
TTTAACATATGAATTTTGCATAACGTGTTTCACTAATCACTGCGAGCAAGGGTACAGTATTGCACATGAACAGCATGTGGTGGCGCCTATTGATTGCTTGTGTTACAGTTTCGAAAGAAAAATGCGCCATTCTTTACTGATCTGGTGGTTTTGGTTTATGTTTGTTCATGTTCAGACTTCCAACATCCTTTGGCTGTTGAGCCTCCCCAAATTGGCAGTAGCACAAAGACTTCAAAGATATCTGAAGCTTTCCTGGTTGGAACCCCAATTCTAGCAATACTCACTGCTCTTGTTGTTGGCATTTATTGGATTAAGCAGCGGAGAAAGAGCTTGATGCATCAAGGTGCTATACGATTTGCTTATTCAGCTTATTTCAATCTGTATCTTAGATGACAAACTGGTGTATATCTTTCAAGTTGCTTCACCATACAAGTACACAACATATATAGCATCTGTCTATTTTCCACTGCTCAGCAGCACTAGCAATAGCAAAATGACTAATATAAACCAAATGGAAATAGTATGCTTCATTTTATTTCCTTAAGAAAAGAATATTTATGTTAGGACAGTAAACCTTCTGGATATTTATGTGGGAACAAAGATATCATCCCTATCTATTTCTGACCATATGAAAACTTTTTTTAGATCTCAGAGCACTTGACCTCCAAGTTGGTTCTTTTACCTTGAGACAAATCAAAGCAGCAACTAGGAACTTTGATGCAGCCAACAAGATTGGTGAAGGTGGTTTTGGTTCAGTTTACAAGGTCAGTCATCGTTTTCTCCCATGCGTAAATTCTGCAGAGTCTGATACAGCTAAAGTACACAATTCTTATAACGGAACATTGCCTTTGCTTGCAGGGTTTGTTGTCCGATGGCACCATCATTGCTGTCAAACAGCTATCATCAAGGTCTAGACAAGGAAATCGTGAATTTGTAAATGAGATAGGCATGATATCTGCACTCCAGCATCCAAACCTTGTCAGGCTGTATGGCTGTTGTACAGAAGGAAACCAGCTCTTGCTAGTTTATGAGTACATGGAAAACAACTGCCTTGCACGTGCCCTTTTTGGTAATCTTACTTCCTACATTTCTTGGCTTCCCCCTTAACTTGTGCTACATGTTAGAACTCATGGACAATTTCTATGATGAGGTCCAGTTGAACAATATAGAACGAGATTGGATTGGCCAACAAGGCGTAAGATTTGCCTGGGAATAGCAAGGGGCCTAGCATATCTACATGAGGAGTCTGCAATAAGGATCGTGCACCGAGATATCAAAGCTAGCAATATACTGCTTGACAAAGATTTGAGTGCCAAGATCTCAGATTTTGGGCTAGCAAAGCTTAATGAAGATGATCACACCCACATAAGCACAAAAGTAGCTGGAACTATGTAAGTGTTTTCAGTTCCATACCCTCCCCTGGGGAAATGTAGAATTCCATCCACATGTTCCCATTGATCTACAACAAAGAAAAGGCTTTACAAGAGAAAGCAGTTAGAAGAAAAAGTAACAACGAACAGTGCAACATTTACCTACTGCAAAAACACAAAAAACCCTGAGAAAAATAGAGGTTAACATCAGTTAAGATAGTCAGAAACCCACATAGATGTAGGGCCTAAGGGTGCTTCGCTGCATATAAACGCAAATGAGGAAAAGATGCAACCAGCTGTAGATTAACAGCTTCCAAAAGTTGAGATGCTTAAACTTTTTTATCCAATTCCCATTCAAACAACTATGGATGAAGATTACTTTTCTGCATACCTTCTAAGTGATTCCAATGAACTGCACAACTTACAGCTGACTTGATCTTTTCTTTTTGTTCTTTCAGTGGATACATGGCTCCTGAGTATGCAATGCGTGGTTATTTGACAGACAAAGCTGATGTTTACAGTTTTGGCGTTGTTGCTTTGGAAATTGTCAGTGGAAAAAGTAACACAAACTACAGGCCAAAGGAAGAATTTGTTTATCTTCTTGACTGGGTAACTTCTAAGTCTTTATCCCCTAAACACAACAATATGGACTATATTGGACAGAGATATATGGTCTAAACACAATAATATGGACCATATTGGATAGAGATTTGCTATATGGTCACCTCATATGCAAAGCAATTAGTATGTGCATCAAGACAACTATTTCTTCAAAGAAAAACCAGTTAGCTGTACTACTGAAGCATAATTTAATTTCATTTCACACTAAAATGTTTCATGAGAGTGACCGTACTTGCACAATAACATTAGCTCAACCCTGTATCCCAACCTTCTGTCCTCACTAACCAAACTTCTCCTAGACACAGATGAGCTTGCCCTAACTCTGTAACCATCATAATCTAAGTATCTAACCAAACTTCTCCTAGACATAGATGAATTTCCCCTTAAATCTTTTACATTAAAATTCTAGCTGACATATTTGGCCCTCATCTTGTCGTTGGTATGAATCTGGACAGTAACTTATAAGCACCCCCGGTCGAATACGAAAACCGCCGCGGGTGCGAAGGGACTCAAGAGAAGCACACAGCCACTAAGTGTGTTCCATATGGGAGTCTAGGGCCTCCTCTCTCTTCCATTATAAGGGGTCCTATAGGGGGAGGCAAGGGCTGTTACAACTTTGCCCTCAGGGTTTACCCTATTTCTGGAGGCATTTCGGTCATTTGCTCCGCGCGGCCCTGCCGCATCCGGGACCACAGAGTTGGCCCCGGACCCTCCTGGGACCGGCCTCGCGTACTCCGCCCAGGGCCAGCCTCAAACGCCTTTGGGGCCGGTTTTGCGCACCTCGCCCGGGGTCGGCCCCGAACGCCTCCGAGATCGGTCTTGCACACCTCGCCTGGGGTCGGCCCCGAACGCCTCCCAGGCCTGTCTTTTGTACTCCACTCGGGGTTGACTTAGAGACTTGGCTCGAGGTAGGTCCTACAATGGGTGTCGTCACTTCGAGGTGGTTGTGGGCCCGAGGTAGCGTGGGGACCCTTCCCTAACAGTAGCCCCTCGCCGATCTAGGTGGTCGCTAACCACCCACCCGGGTGGCACACTAACTTGCAAAAGGGGTCGGCGTGCTGCCTTGGGTCGATGGCCCCACTGGTAGTCTGCAATGCATTTCAACATGTCAATATACCTTCTTCTAGGCGCGAACTCTAAATGGCAAGCCGCACCAGCGCCTCCAAGTTGGGTTCCCCGGATGCTTGCCAAAGGGTCGTTGCTCCGCCTAGCCGATTTTGGGTCATGTCGGATGCGGGGTCATGGACAGTTACGTAGTCAAGCGTTGATTGCCTTGATGCTAAAGCTACGCGGATGCCTAGAGAAGTGCCTCGTGAAGTCAGTTCTCGACCTATAGCATTTGAGAGGCAAAAGCATAAACGGGAGTGTCGAGCTCGACTCATGTAGGCATAGCCACCGAAGGATGACAGAACCTGAGGGGGCGAAAGGTTGACCCATGCTGACATGTTAGAAACAAGCGCCTAACTTGTCAGTTCAAGATGCACGGAGTCCTTGGGTAATCAGGTCGTTGCGTGACCTCGGCGGGATGGGCATGGGCATGCCGCTGGTTCGAGGTACGATGGAGCTTCAAGCGCATGAAGCTGACTGGGGTGTACACATCCCTACGTGCGAGCTCGATTGGTGATACCAAGTTGGATGGCATCTTGAGACGTGATCGATCGATGCATGCCAACATGTCGAGATGTTCAAGACCAGTGAGCGTACCCCTAGTGGGGTTCGACCTTTGAGGTAAGAGGATACACACTAAGTTGTTGCCTGCTCAACCCGTCGAGGTATGGCGCTAGAAGCTTGGAAGTGTGTTGCGAGCTTAGTTTATGGAGTAGCCCATGAAACAAGGAGTGCCTACCATGAATCCACGATGTCGAGAGATGGCCCTCGAGGTTAACCACACCGTGCTTAGGTGATGGGCTGATGCTTGTCGATGTGAAGCGATCAATCCAACAGACACACACAACAGAGGAGATGTCGATAGATCGAGTCAAGCTTGGTCAAGGGAATGCCCTGTACATCGAGTCATATCATACAAAGGCAAAGCCATTGTGGAGTGTTGCCCCTGGCTAGGACGACTAGGAGTGCACTGGGGCACGAAGTGCTAGAAACCGATGAATTGACTGAGGCGATGAGAGGCATGCGTGCCTGTTAACCGACTCCTGGAGGGTTGCCCGTGGCGCGAGCGGGTGCGCGCGGAAGTATTGGATACTTAGCTCGCCTTAGGGATGACCTCACGGGGAGTTCTCGACTCACTGGGGGCCGATCTTTGAGGTGGGGAGATATGCATTCGAATGCAAGGTGGTCGATCCATCAGAGCCTGTGTGGCCGACTCATCGAGGCATTGACTGCGAGGCACGGAGTACTCTGCAAGCCGGGCCATGGCCCTAGATGAAATAAGGTGATTTGATTATTCGTAGAGCTAGAGGGAGTCCATGGTCGAGGGAACGCAATCTAGGTGAAGCAAAGCTCGGCTAAGGGGAAGCCATAAAGACCGATCAAGTCACGCTGGGGCCAAGCCATCGCTCTCAAGACACTCGAAAAGTTTCGCCAATGCGCTGGAAGGGCAGACCTTCTCGGGAGTGACATCGACCGTGTGTTTGGCAATGCACGAACTTGGTTTAGGGAACGGGGAATGCAATGGCACCACGCCTAGACGCACTATCCCTAGCTAGGACTTACACCCGATGTATGGTAAGCTTGAGGCTGGGGTAGCGCCCAAGACCGTTACAGGTGGATCCCGCTAGGTCAAGCCCAAATAGTAGCAGCGGCGGTGGAGTCGACTTGAGCCAGGGTGATGGTGCACGGCGGACGTCGAGTCTGGACAACAGTGTGCATCCCTCATTGGGAAAACATGGCATTCGAGAACTCACTTTTATGCGCAAGTAACGCTAGCTTGTGCACTGGCTAGTGCAGTGCGAAGCCAGGCTAGCCAAAGTTTATCCTGCAATCGCCCGACCTTATCTAGTGAGAATGTAAAGGGGTTGTAACTATCCTGACTCCTAATGTTAGAATAGAGTTTGCTTGCTACTCTTTTACTAGGGGTACCCCGTTACCCCATCTCCCATCGAAAAAGACTTGGCGCTCGGGACGAGGCTCCCGAGCAGCACTTTGGTTAGGAAGGAGGCGAAAACGTTGTCATCTCCCATCGAAAAAGACTTGGCACTCGGGACGGAGCTCTCGAGCAGCACTTCGCTTGGGGAGGTAAGAACGTCGTCGTGTCCCATTGGAAAACACTTGGCATTCGAGGCGAAGCTTACGAGCAATACTTCTGCTTGAGGGGGAGGAGGCGAGAACATTGTCGTCTCCTATCGGAAAACACTTGCACTCAAGACGAACCTCACGAGCGACACTTCGCTTAAGGTGTCCCCCATTGGAAAACACTTGGCACCAAGATTTAGCTCGACCCCGGAGGGAAGGATTAGCTCGACCTCGGAGGGGAGACTCAACTCGACGCCGGAGGGGAGGACTAGCTCGACCCCGGGGGAGACACTTACTCGACCCTGAAGGGGAGGACTAGCTCGACCCCGGAGGGGAGAATTAGCTCGACCCCGGATGGAAGGGTGATCACCAGCTTTACCCCCAGAGGGCAATTGCCAACTTGACCCCGGAGGGAAATCGCCAACTTGACCTAGGCTGCAAGCTAAGAGCACAAAATATTCCACAAGAGTATGGTAAGGGCATATGTATTTTAGGGCGAGGGGCATCATACTAGGCCCGATGCAAAAAGAGGCAATGAGGGTGACATACTAGACTCACTAGCTATATGTAATACTTACGACGGTAGTGAACCATGCCGAGGTCTGACCATCGAGGTGTGTTGAAGCTCGCCGAGTTGAATCCATGGTGCTAGGGGGAGCCCCTAGTCGAGGAGACATCATCGAGGCGAAGCAAAGTTGGGAAATGGTACCCCCGGGGTGGCTCGAGGCGGAGAGAGTCAACGCCCCCGAATCGGAGGAGATCAAAGCCCCTGGGGTGGCCCGGGGCGGAGGGAACCGGCGTCCCAGGGTGGCTCGGGGTGGAGGGGAGCGGTGCCCCCAGGGTGAGACGCCGTAAGGCGAAGCGAAGCTCGACCAAGTCGAACCACGCCGAGATCAAGCCATCAAGGCATGTTAGGGGTCGCTGAGGTGAATCCGTCGAACTAGGGGGAGCCCCTAATCAAGACGCCATCGAGGCAGAGCAATGTTTGGCCGAGGCCAAAGCAAACCACGCGCGAGGTGATAGCCATTGAGGTGTGTTGGAACTTCGTCGAAGTGAGTCCGTCGAATTAGGGGAGCCCCTAGTTGAGGAGATGCCATCAGAGTGAGGCGAAGTTCGGCTGAGGGGATAGCCGTCAAGGCGAGGCAAAGTTTGACCGAGGCAAAAGCCACCAAGTCCGAAGTGAACCACGTTGAGGATGTCTAGAAACGGACATGGTCCGTCCACGGAGGTGGTCTGGGGATAGATGCGGTCAGACCATGCGACAAGTTCGAAGCGCTCATGGCTTGACGGGCAGCAACCTTGGCACTTGCGACACCGTGCGGGAAGACGCGCGCCATGGTGGCCTTGGCACGCAGAGGAAGGCTTGACTGAGGAGGATATCCGGGAACTAGCATGGTCCGACCGTAGGGGAGGTCCACGAATGGATGCGGTCCGCCAGGACCGGCGCCCCGAGGTGGGATGCCGTAAGGCAAAGCAAAGCTTGGCCGAGGCAAAGCCATCGAGGCCAAGTCAAATCACGCTAGGGTCAAGCCATCGAAGAGCATTGAGGCTCATCGAGGTGTCCGTCGAGCTAACGGGAGTCCCTAGTTGAGTGGACACCATCAAGGCAAAGCAAAGCCCGGCCGGTGGTTTGAGCACCTAGAGGCCAGGAGTGTCCCAGATGGCTAAGCCGCGGAGGCATCCGAGTAGGTGGTGCGAAGGGAGTTCCAGAGTATGATGCCCCACACCGGTCTGAAGCAAGTGAGGCCGGGCACAGCGCGAAGTCGGAGGTGATCTGGTGCTTGGAGGAGGCAGCCCGGCGGGAGGCCGAGGCACCCAAAAAGGGCCAAGGCGTTCCGGAGACGGTCTAAGGTTGAGGGGCCAGAGCTGGTTCGAAGCTCGTCCAGGGCATCTAGAAGGAGAACTTTTACTGTGTAACAGGGGCACAGATGGCTGTATATAACAAATAAATTGGAGACTGACACGTGGCGTACAAAGCACTGTATCAACACTGTTGAGCACTGGAGCAAATATTGTTGGTCTCAGGAAAAACACCAGGACCCTAAAAAATATAGCTGCTACAGTAAAAATATCTGTGCTACAGTGTTCGGTATAGTAAACAATACTTGTGTTACAGTATATGCTGCAGTGCTATATGCCGTGTGTCACCGTTCTATTCGTTGGCTATACACATCCGGCTGTGCCCCGTTACATAATAAAATTTTTCGTCCGGAAGGGGGTCTTGTGGAAAAGGAGGCTCAAAGTGTATGTGGCTATACAAGCTCCTGGCTGAATTTTGGTCAAATGTAGCACTATTGATTACGCGAATACCAAATCTAGCCCTTGAATCACCGTAATTCCTTTTGTAGCACCCTCCCCGACTGTGGCACTATGAGAGCGCGACACATGTTAATCGTGCGGCCAGAAAGCGCACGACAGCAAGATTGTAGTGTAGATAATACATGTAGGTCCCCGACTGCACGTCTTCCTTGCGCTACAGTGACGGCACAGTGGTCGTGCGGTCCTTGGCCGCATGACTCCATCTACAGTACGTGCTCCTCGACCCCCCAACCGTACGATTAACACGTGTCGTGCTATCATAATGCCGCGGTCGGAGAGGGGGCTAAGAATAGAATTAGATGATTTGAGAATTAGATTTAGTATTCGTATGATTAAGAGCAACTCCAGCAGGGCCCCTACTTGAGCCCTCAAACCTCATATTTGAGGGCTTGAGGCAAAACAGAGGTCCAAAGAGGCCCCTACTAGAGCCCTCAAATTTGAGGAGCCCTCAAATCCCCTCCCACCCTCATTCCCGGGGCTCTAGGCCAAGCCTCAAAATCTCGTTGAGCCGCTTTCCTCCCGCCTCTTTCCCTTCCCGAGCGAGCCCCGACGCCCTCCCCGCGCCTCTCTTTCCCCGCCCGCCTCCTCCCGAGCGCGCGCCGCCCTCGCTCTCCGCCCGCCTCCTCCCGAGCGCGCCCGCCTCCTCCAGAGCGCGCCGCCTCCTCCCGCGCGCGCCGCGCCTCGCCTCGCCGCTGATCCGATCGTTTTCGCCGACGCCGCCGCCCTCGCTGATCTCGGCCGTTTCGCCGACGCCGCCTCGCTGATCCGGCTGTTCCCGCCGACGCCGCTCTCGCTGATCTCGGCCGTTTCGCCGACGCCGCCTCGCTGATCCGGCCGTTTCGCCGACGCCGCTCTCGCGATCTCGTCGCGCTCGCCGACGCCGCCTCGCTGATCCGGCTGCTCGCCGACGCCGCCTCGCCAGATTCGCCGTCTTCGCGCCGACGCCGCCTCGCTGGATTCGTGCGCCCGCCGCCGGATCGCCGCGCTGCCGCTCGAGCGCCCGCCGCCCGCCTCGCGCTCTCCGCCCGCCTCCTCCCGAGCGCGCCGCCCTCTTTCTCTCTCGCGCCACCGCTCCCGGCGATTCCTCCCGCGCCGCCACCGCGCCCGCGCCGCCACTGTCTCTCCTTGGCCTCGCCGTCCTGAGGAAGCGAGAGGCGGACGAGGAGGGAGAGAATGAGGAGTGGGTCCCATGTGTCGCTTGTAGTGGAATGGATTTGAGGGCTGAAATTTGAGGGTGCTGTTGGAGTAGATACAAAAAAACAGGGCGCTCAAAAGTAGGGGGAGCCCTCAAATGAAAAGTAGGAACCCTGTTTTGAGGGCTACTGCTGGAGTTGCTCTAACAGCACCAGATTTGACCAAAATTCCTCCTGGCCTGCTCATTCATTTGCATCTAGCTCCCTTCAGAAAATCCGCTTCCTCCTCTCCCCCCAATTTTCTCCACCCGAATCTCCTCCTCCAGCCCCGGGGCCCTCCGAGCTGCTCGTCCGCCTCCAAGCCTCCTCGCGACGTCCGCCCCGGCCAGCTCGCGGATCCTCCCCCGGAGCCATTCGGTCTGTTGCCAGGGCGTCGAGCTCCCGGCAGAGCCCGGGCTCTCTCCCACTCGGCTTCACGCGAATTGACCGCGAGCGGCTCCCGTGAGGCCTTCGGTGGCGCGGTCTGGTCCTCAGGGCGCTCTCGAGTGAGGGCGCGGCGAGGGAGCCTCCCCGGGCGGTGTTCTCCTGGTGGTGCGGGGCTCACCCCGGATGGCGCGGAAGACTTGGATGAAGGCGGCGTAGCCTCTCCCCGGGCAGTGCGGGAGTTGGCCCCCGGGTGGTGCGGGAGCTCACCTTGGACGACGCGGGAGACACCCCCAGGCGGTGCGGGAGTTGATCTCCGGGTGGCGCTGGGGCTCCGCCTCGCTTCGGTCCGCCGAACTCCCGGACACCCTCAGGCCTTGCCTCAGGCGCCGCAAGACCACCCTCCCGAGCTGTGCAGGAGCCTTCTCTGGGTGGTGCGGAGGTTAGCCCCGGCAGTGCGGGCGGCCGCCCTGGGCGGCGTGGGAGTCAGTCCCCGAGGAACCGGGACTCGTCGGGGTAAGGCCTCGGGCGGCGCGGGACTCGCTCCCGGTGCCTCTGCCTTCGGCCGCCAACCCTCGGCATCTCTGAGATTTCGACTCCGCTCTGGGACACCAGGCCCCGTGCGCTCCCGTGACACCAATCAAATTGCCATTGCCAAGGAAGCCCACACCCGCTGGTCGGTTACTCCCCACCATTACCATATCACACAGAGCAACCTGCGTATGCGATGGCCTTCTCGTCGTCCCGAGAACCCGCCCAGCCTGGGGAGAACTACGTGCACGATGAAGCTCCATCCCCCCATGGTGTGCAAACATGGCACCAGTGATCTTTTCAGTAAAGTCCCCCAGTTTGGGATCATCCTTATTACTCTGGAGACGGAGATGGATCGGAGGACCCTCCCCCGGGTTACTAGCCAGCAGGTGGTAGTTCTTTGTTGTGCCAGAGGGAATCGATGGTGGACAAGCACGAACCGAAGTTTGAGGGAATCAATGCCTTGTCTTGTAACCCCAACGAACCAACTTCAAATGACAGGCCACATGTAGCAATGCTCTGCATGCATGTATACTCGTTTACTTTCTCCCAGCCGATGTTCTGTGCTACACCCGCACGACGCGCATCGCACTGCGCCCCCGGTTGTCGCACAAGCACAATAGGGGCAGGGTGTTTCGAGGGCAAGGATGTCGAAGTGAAGAAGTCCCGGGGGCCGGGATGCCGATGTGAGGGAGCCCGAACAGGTTCAGAGCATGCCTAGGGGCGAGCCTAGGCCAAGGCAGGGGCGCACGTGGAGGGCGAACCCTAGGGAGGCCCGGAGGCGTGGCCGGGGCATGAACCTAGGACGACCCTCCATGCCTTCACTTCCTAAGCGACATGGAGCGCCCTTTTTGGTGTAGCTCCAAAATGAGGCAACGCACGGATCCTGACCCAGGTCCTGAGTAGCGGAAACGATGGGGAAAGATGTGTGCAGGGGTGAGGTCCCGAGGAAAGCCAGGGCGTAAAGGTAGCGAAATCCGAGGTAGAAGATATGCCCACCCTGGGGGGCGGGGGGGTCTGGGGTAGAAGCGAAGGCCACCCCTAGAGGGGATCTGGAAACCCTCGGCCCGGATGGAGCATGGAGGACCTCCGCGTGGTAGGCTCATGACTTCTCGCTTAAGTCCCCTCGAACGACGCCAACTGTCATCGGTACGAGTCCGGACAGTAAACTTATAAGGTCCCCCGGTCGGATATGAAGACTGCCGTGAGTGCGAAGGGACTCAAGAGAAGCACACAACTACTAAGCGTGTTCCATATGGGAGTCTAGGGGTTACAAAATGGCCTCCCCCTCTCCCATTACAAGGGGTCCTAATTATAGGGGGGAGGGGAGGCAAGTGCAGTTACAACTTTACCCTTAGGGTTTGGCCTACTTCTAGAGGCATTTTAGTCATTTGCTCCGCACAGGCCCGCCGCGTCCAGGACCCTAGGGTTGGCCCCGGACCCTCCTGGAATCGGCCTCGCGTACTCCGCCCGGAGTCGGCCTCAGATGCCTCTAGGGCTAGTCTTGCGCTCCTCGCCCGGGGTTGGCTTAGGACGCCTCCGGGGCCGGTTTGTGTACTCCATCTAGGGGTGATTGGGGACTTGGCTCGAGATAGGTCCTCCAACGGGTGTTGTCGCTTTGAGGTGGTCGTGAGCCCAAGGAATATATTCTAGTTAATCACATCAGATGATGGGGATTTTTGTGCTTTCAGAATCAGTTTACATTAATACAGTATAATTTACTCATAAAATGACATATTCATTAGTAGTTTACTAACATTCCACATATTGTTAATTTTCAAGATTTTTACCTCTAGAGTAATAAAATAAGGACGTCGCTCAGAGAATAATTGAAGGAAACAATACTTTAAAAAATAAAAAATTTCAAGTAAGGCAAAGGATATTGAGCTATAGTGAATCAAAATGCTGAACTCTGACAGTTCATGCTTTATTCTCAGTTTTTCACATGCATACCTTGAAGGAAGCTAATTGCATCTCTTAAATGTGTTCCAGGCTTGTGTTCTACATGAAAGAGGAACTCTCTTGGAGCTGGTAGATCCAGACCTAGGATCCCATTACTCAACAGAAGAGGCACTCCTCATGCTTAATGTTGCCCTCTTATGCACCAATGCAGCACCGACACTCAGACCAAAGATGTCCAAAGTCGTGAGCCTGCTCGAGGGCCATACCCCCCTGCAACCCTTGTTGTCAGACCTCAGTCTTGCTGCAAACAGCCTGAGCTCAAGTGGTCTACGAAGAAACTTCTGGCAAAACCCAAGCAAAAGCCAGAGCATGACGGCGCAAGCATCATGCAACAACACTAATGACTCATCATCTTCAGATATTGATGGTAGCCTGAGACCTTTGGTGAGTTAAATGTAAGCTGTGTTTCAGCTCTCTGTACCCATAATAACCACTAGGGCTACGCCAGTATGCGTTAGCAGTACAATGTAAATACCAAGTAGCATGCTAATGTGTAATCCTGCCAAGGAAGTGAGTACTCTCTGCTTCAGAACCAATGCGATCATTAAGATGATGACCATGACACAGGACTGGGGCTTCCTATGGTTTCTGAACTCTGACCTTGCTTTTGCTTTTGTTTCCATAAGGATAAATTACAAATTCACCATCTACCATTTCATTTGATAGCATAAATTTACTCAGTCATTATGAAAAGACGTATTTATATCAGTTTAAAGCACTCAAGAACTCAACCCACCTCAAACATAATACCAGATCAATAAGCAACATCACAAAGATATTGTTATTTCATTATAAAGATGCCTGCTTTAACAGATGGTCTGGCAAAACAACTTTTAAGATTGGAGCATCTGAGGAGATCTCAAGTGTATCCTCATGCTGAATAGAATACATTACATGAGAACCATCAATATACACAGCACCCTCTTGATTGTACCAAACAACCAGCATGTGTTGCCCTTGCTTAACTAACCCATGCAGCAGTGGTCTATCGGCATCCCTTGGCGACATGGGCTCCCTTATCATATACTGAAGCTCATGGCTTGATATTGGCATCATGAATCCTCCTGCTGATAGCATGGCAGCAGTTGATCCGGTAGCTGTTGCAACCCTGAGACCGCTTGACCTACAATTAATTAATTGCAAGCTCTCTCCAGTGTTGGTTCTTTTTCTGAAATGGTAATGCCAGTCAGAATTGATTAAAAAAATAAAAAACAATTTTAATGGAAAGACTGGAAGACAGTACCTAAATGAGAAGCGTGATACACTTGCCGGACATGGGTGTGACACCAATATATCATTCAGAGCATAAGTCGGTAGCTGAAACCCATTTAGTTTCACTGATATCCTTGACAGCTCTGAAGGGTGCCTACTACCATCAAGAGTTGCATCAAGTATCTGGGAACATGTCATGTTAAAGAGAACAAAAACATTCAAGATAGTCATTAATGTGACGCTATAAAAGAAAGCAGACTGGAGTGGATTTCCGTATTAAAAGAATTGAGTTTCTCAAAAGATAATCAAAGATAAGAACACTTTGCAACAGAAATTTACCTGCTCAAAGTTCCTGGCAGTAGCTGCACAAAGATATCCTGTGCTTCTTCTTGCATCAAATTCGTCAGTTAACTCATCAACCTGCATGGAAGCTACAAAACATAAAATATATATACCTAATCAAGCATACCTATAACAAATCTTCTTGGAAGCATGCAAAGAGGAACTTGTAAATGATACAAGTTAACAAACATGGATTATGTGGTTGGTTTCAACATATGATCCTTGTCAATCATCCAAAGCACTGACCTCATCGGGACACGCAGGATCTGAATTAACACCTAAAATGGGAATTGAGCTATCCAAAAAATGGCTAGCCCGGAGAAGCGTGCCATCACCACCAATAGCAATCACAAGATCCACATCACGTATTGGATTGGACAAATGATTTCGCTGCACTGCAGTCCAGTCAAGGGACTTGCGCTGTAGTACGCTCTTACAGAGACTAGTAGAGTACCCGTGCTAACGCTACGGTAAAATACAAAATAGAATCATGGAGACAAGGCTTCAAACATTATGATTCCTGATCAGTAAAGCTGATCAGCAAAGCATAATAAGGACATCCTGATTCCTGAATGGTGTGGAGTCGCAAAGCATTATGATGACCCTAAAGGCCTAAAACGAAGTTCCAGAATGAGATAATTTTATTACTGAAGGCAAGTGAAGCTGTGCAGGCTGATCTTCTAAAGGAAAAAAAGTGCCAAGTTGCAAAACATGAGACAAGCAGCATCACACATTGAAGCTAGCCAAGCCTTACAAATATAACATCATGACCTCAATCTGCCATGATTAAAGTTTTATCATAGGCACATTAGCCCTCCAGTAAAAGAGATATGTTTCATGACTTCAAAATGAGGTGTTAACTTCAAGCAAAATGAAAGGGGAAAGGAAATAACATTAATAAAATGAGGTCTTTTTTTGGCTGCTGATGGACTATTGGATTACACAATATCTGTGCACTGTGCCTAACTTATTGGTGAAAAACAATATATTTCAGAATTCAGAAGTTATATCACATAAAGCAGAAGATTAAGAACCAAACAGACACCACAAGATGATACATTTGTTCATAAACTAATCAAAGCTAACCTCCATATGATCCCTCCCGAATTCTAATTCTTGACCTACATAAAATTTGCGCTTTGTCTACATCCATAGGCTTGGCTCCATTCCTAGAATCGATGCAGAGTCGACTTCCTTCTCGGCTTGGCTTCATCAAGATCTCCGTATGTTCAATTGAACCAACAACCTTAACATATCAAAACAAGATATCGGGCACGAGAAGATTGGTTACCAACAAAAATTTCCTCATTAGTTAACTCACATGCACAAACCAATGAACCAACAAACCAACAAAATTTCCAACCACCGCCAATGTGCAGCAAAGGAGAAGAAAATATGCTAATCACTATGCGGTGGCGTTAAATAGCCAAAATCAAACCCTTTTTCTTAATGTTATTCACACAGCATTTCTTGTACCATATAGATGATCCTTTGCTTAATGTCATTACATGATTTGTTTTCTCATTTCCTCAAGAACAAAGTAAAATTAGCAATCTACTCCCGAACGCAAAATTAGCCTAATCGCCTACTAACCAAAGGGAGAAAATCTTTTTGAAAAAACACATAAACCACAATGCGAAACTTCCAACACTTAGAAAATTCAGTTTTGGTATTTGACTCACGATGCAAGTACTGCAGTACGCCTCACACGAGCCAATACCGATAACTACAAAATATGTGGACCTTAACTATCCCTTGGCGAACCTTGATGGAGCCTTTTCACAACAATTTCATTACCATTTTCCAGCCTTCCCTGAATAAATGAACGATTATTGAATCGACAAGTTAGAAATTTCATTAATAATGTATGAAGTTAACACTGCAAATCTTGTTACCTTATAAACATTGCCAAACCCTCCTTGTCCAAGAATGTTGGATTCTGAGAAATTATTTGTTGCAGAAATTTCTCCAAAGCTCATAAATGGAAATTCTAATTTTATATCAGCAAGTTCATTAGAAGTGCTTATATATCCTAGAATCAATCTTCTCGGATCTCCTTGCTTCCTTGTTTGCCCGCCAGAATGTGCATACTGATCTCTTCACTTGTTCGGGCAAGAGAGGAAATGAAAAGAGAACAAAATATATGTATTGTCTACCTTTAAATATGTAGATCCAAATAAGTCCTATGCATATGAGTATCAGCAAACTCGAGACAACTGGTAGTACAATTTCTAGGGTGATGATCTTTCTCTTGTTACCTGCACAAATTTAATTCATGGAGAATCAAAACACTTTATCCATTCCACACAGAGCATCACCTGGTTTTCCATTTATATTTAATAATATTCCATTGTTACATTACAAATGTTAGAAAGTATCATTATTGTTAAAGTAACAATGGAAATAGTAATATGTCGATACCAATTACGGTACTTACGGAATGAAGACAAAGAATATACTCTTGGTCAAGGCAGATCACACAAATATTGCTCCTATTAGGTAATCGTGCGATTCTCTCAATCATCCCTACACAAAGCAACATCTACAATCGAGGTAAGATAATCATCTATACAACAAATCCAGTGGCAGAGGAAGCAAGGATAAAAGGGGACAAGCATCCCCTCTTATGAATTGGGATTTTTCGTCAAGTCCTTTTGGCCTGTACCAGGAGAATACAAATTGGGATCAGTTCAGTCTTCAGACAACCTTGTCCGTGTTGCCAATGTCCAATCCCTCAAAGTTCTTTAATACCACATTTTGAGGCAAGGTGAATCTAGAACATAACATATAGCAGAATGCGTAATTCAGATAATGAGCTCCTGATGAAATGGATGCGTAATTCAGATAATGAGCTCCTGATGAAATGGAATACACATTTTTCTATAAAGAATGTATAATTCAGATATCTTGAACTCCTCATGAAACGAAAAATTTGTAAAGGATCACACTGTATAGTTGCTAGATGAGAACTCGTTTTAACATCGCCTTCCTCATGTACGAGCCATGGAGCATCAACAATCAATGCAATTGCCTTATAGGCACCTTTTCACCTTCTTCGATGAGTTGTTGTACTAATTTCTGTCCTTGCATACCGAAAAGGCAATGATAGGAAGTAATGGAAGATCAAACCACGCGAGCATAAGTTAAGAATTTAAGAAAGGGTATGGATGTAATATCGTAAGTTGGAAGAAATGGATTCAGTCCGTAGAGTTAACCTCTTCAATACTACAAGACGACCACAAAGACAATGTCCAAAACATGACCAGCAGGAATGAACATATCGAATATAGATAGCAAATATATCCAATTTGATATGATGTTTCAAACCATAATAGTTCTCTGCAATGCAGCTACAGCGAAGCAACCTCTCCGCATTTCAGATAAACCTCCATAAAGAAACTTTGCATCAAAAGATGCCAAAAGAAATATTAAGTGAAATGTTGATTCCTAATTTCTTATCAACCAAGATGGTTAGTATACCGTTGACAAGCACCACTCTCCACTACTAATCAACATAGAAGCGAATTTTTGTGCCCCAACTTCATCAAGTACAACAATAGCTCGAACAAAAAACTGATAAATAGCATATAACCCTCTTCATAATATATTTCACAGGCAATGGTGTTATCTTTCTTCATCACACCAAATTGTATGCTATCAAAATATATAGCACCTCATTCTTAGTTATGGCGGATATAGACCTCTACTGCCAATCAAGTTTGAGAAGGATGTTAATCAAAATAATTTAAGACTGCAAACTGATGCAAGCAACCAAGTGAAGAAAAGCCTTAGCTACAACGCGAAGAAAACAAAGATAAACAAGTGCTCAAAGATAATGGAGACCAAATCACCCAAGAGATAATCCGGACTCAATACCCTACGATCATGCAAAAGGAAAATGAAAACAGTAATAACGGTCGGCAAAGCCGCCCAACAAGCAAGAACATAGCAGCCACATAAAGCGATGAAACATGAAAGCTATCAATCGATCCGAAGGAGATAATAGATTGTTCTAATCAACAAGAAAAAATGATTACGATCCTAAATCACCCAACCATTCCTCAAACCAAGTTAATCCTACTCCCGAAAAAGCATGAGCAAACTTAGGATCGCAAGCCAATGCAAGAGCAAGAAGCGCATCTCACACCCCAAGCTTACAACCGCAAGACCACACAACCTACTAAGCAAATCCAAAACCCTCGATAGCAAGCAAAGCAACCACCCTCGAGGTAGCCAAACATTAAACGCCCTGGGTTCGGGGATCGGGAGCTCACCGGAGGAGGCGAGGACAGCAGAGACGGCACGCGGCGGGCGGTGAGGCGCGCGGCGGCGAGGAGGAGGCAGCGCAGCGCGGCGGGGTCGGGGCGGCGGCGGCGGCGAGGCTCTGCGAGCGCTCGAGCCTCGCGCGGCCGCGGCGCGCGCGCGGCGGCGCCGGCGTGGTCCCGGTCTCCGGCGCGCGGCGAGGAGGTCGAGGAGCGCCGAGATCTCCGCCGCCATCGCGAGGATCTCCGATCGGCGCGGAGCCCAGCGAGAGAGAGCGCGGTCGGATCGATCGCACCGCAAGGGTGTTGTACTGCTGTGTTGTCGTCTCTGGAGAGAGGGAGAGAGAGAGGGGGGGCGGGAGGGGTTACTGCAGATCCATTAAAGGATCACCGTCGGATATGGTTGAGTAAGGAGAGAGAATAGAGGAGAGTTAATCTGGTGCGGACGTTTTTAGGATGGTGTAATTCTGGGTGCATATTGTGGTGTGGACGTAGTTAAGGTCATGACTGTGGAGCACGTAATTGTTGGGTGGATATAAGATAATTTTAACTGGTGGATTAATAGTGTAGATTGATTGTCTCCTTGTGAACTCTGCATCTATCGTCCAGATAACTTAAGATCTGCAGTACCCCTCCCGCGTCCCTCACGGTAACGCTACAGATTCCCCTGCATCCCCTCTCGCACCCGCCGCCTTCCCCTCTCGCGCCCGCCGCCTTCCCCTCTCACGCTCGTGCGCCCTCCGCCCCTCAGGAACGCCGTCGTCGCCGCCTCCTGCCCCTCTCCCCTTCCCCTCTCGCGCCCGCCGCCTTCCCCTCTCACGCTCGTGCGCCCTCCGCCCCTCAGGAACGCCGTCGCCGCCGCCTCCTGCCCCTCTCCCCTTCCCCTCTCGCGCCGCCGCCCGCCTCCTTCCCCTCTCGCGCTGCCGCCCGCCTCCTTCCCCTCTCCCCTTCCGTCTCCCGGCGCCGCCCTCCTCCGCCCCTCAGCACCCCCGCCTCCCTCCAGATCTCCGCCGCCGCCGCGCGTGTCCCGGAGTCGGGCTCAGGTCAGGCCGCGCGTGTCGCTCGCCGCTCATCCACCACCGTCCGGATCCCCGCCCTCCGCGCGGATACCGGTGTGCCTGCTTGCTGAGATGAGGCCCGCGGCAGCTGCGGCCAACAGGGCCGCCTTCGCGTCCGTGCTGCTCCCGCCGCCGCCGCGCGCGCTCAGGGCCCGCCGCGCCTCCTCCCCCGCCGCCACGGCTTACGGTGAGGCCGTAAGTTGTACTTACTGTATGTTTAGTTTGTTCGTGGCATTTATTTATCACAGGATGATGAAAGGTAGTACAGGCGTATGCCTGTTTCTGTGGGCGGGCGTTCACTCGTAGCACAACAATGTGAAACGCCTGTTAACAGGCTCAGCTGCACATCTAAGAAATGTGATTAAGCAGTTTATTCACCAGGATCCAAGTGAAGTTGCAGCTTAACATAGCACATTTCTTGCCCGAGCCTGTTGTGTGTCTATTCATGGTATGTGATGCTGGGCGCTTTTCTGCCCGTTGTTTGCACGATCCATGCAATAATCAGCATCGCTCTATTTCAAATCCTTGATGAAATCTGTTCGAGTGCGAACACATCTTTTCCCTTTATTGTTAATTAACCGGGGTTTCTGATAGTTTTCCTGCTGAAATTCAGATCATGTGTCGTTTGTTAAGGAAATCGCCGCAACTGATCCCCCGGAGCATCTTGACTCTTTGTTGAATGTGCTTCAGGCACGAGGTAGGACTCCACATATCTCACCAAGATTTTTATTCCTCCTGGATGCTTCAGTGCTGTCCACCCTTGGTCAAGCAAGTTGGAGTCATCTATTATTGGACAGCTCTTATTTATTGGGTTTCAGCAACAACTTTCATCTAATTGGTTTCTCTATTTCACTGACACTTCTAATTTGAGTTTTGCATGAGGTGATGTCTGCTTAGAACAGTCACAATAGAAGTATACTCTTAAAATCTAGCCACTGGGACTCTCCTGACCTCGGCATCGAAAATATATTTGGCAGGCGAAAAGTTAGTTTCTCCTGGAGCTAAAGTAGGGCTGATTCCACTTGTTGTTCCCTTGTCAGAAAGTCCAGCAGGTTTGGTCGGTTCTAAACTGAATTATTCACTTGGACAATGATCACTACCATTTCTGATCTAAGTTGGAAAGCCTCTGCTTCTACCTGACAGTATTAGTCGAAATGTAGGTAATTTAACATCCCTACTGAGATGGCCAACAGCTCCAAGAGGGTAAGTTGCCCCTCCGTAGTCCATGTGCAGATGTGCTCTTGAGTTTTTATACTTGTTGCACCTTTGGAACTGGTATCTAAATATTAGGTATGTATACATCTGCTTGCCCTTTATAGGATGGAAATGCCTGTAGTGGAAGTCCGTAATCATGGGCTATGGCTGTTGGCTAAGAACGTAAGTTTATGTTGCTACTTGCTAATAATGTTTTAAGTTTACTGCACGTGAACATACAGTAAGTTTCTGTTTACAAATTTGCTCATATAATCCTCAGGTGAACGAATATATCCACAGAATACTCGTCGAGGCTGATATCAGTGCTGAGAGCAGTGATGATTTGTGGTCTGCTGCAGGGGAAGCTGGCAAAAGCCTTTACACAAAAGGTGATTTCAAAGAGTCGCAGATGGCAGATCTTGATGTCTATTTGTTGAAGAAGGTTGAAAGATATACCTCAGTTCCTAATTACTCAGTTAGAGGGCATCTTCTGTACTGATATTTTACTGTAGGTTGGACTATATCCAGATGTTATAGAGAGGAAAACATCACGCCATCTAGAAAAAGGAGATAATGTAAAACTCTCTGTTTGCCCCAGAAATAAATTACTCGTGTTTATACGACAAGGTTTAATGTGCATTACTTTTGCTTCAGGTCTCAGCTCTTATTACAGGAGAATTCTACACTAGAGAACAATTTCCTGGATTTGGAAGACCCTTTGTGTTCAACGCAGAGATTTTAAGGAGGTATTAATGTATCATTAGCCGTATAATTATGTATTATCTCATCTAGCAAGAGCACCTACTAGGTGGATGATTGCATTTTCTATCAACAGATAATCACTCACTGTGTAGTCACACTTTGCACGAACATGTAGGCATGTGGTGGAGCTAAATATGAGGCAAACACTATCTTGGGCATATGTGGAATCTGTTGCCAGGCAATTCTATGCCATCTTGCTGTTCCACTACCAGCACCTGCTGAAAGCCTGGTTCAGTACACCTTAAGCTGTGCTGGCTTAAACTGACTAGGATACAAGCCTTTGTAGCAAAATATCGATTGATAGTAGAGCGCATATAAATTCAATGGAGTTCTGAATTGAGCAATATCTTGTTGTGGTGTAAAATTCATAAAAATCTACGAGTTTTCTAACGTTGTAAACAAAGAACAAAAAGAAGGGGTGCTCATTGATGGCAACTGCGCTGCCATATGTTAGATTCACTGGATTACATTTCAAATTTACGAGTGCCCAAATTAAATTTGTAGTGCACATATAAGAATTTCTCTGTTCCTAATTTTGCTTGTTGGTTTGTTATTTGAAGAGTTGGACGTACATCTGAAGCCAGAGATTCAGCTCGGGTGGCTTTGAAGTCACCATGGTGGACACTAGGCTGTAGATACAAAGTATGGTTTCTGCTATTGCAAACTTTTCTTCTTCCTATTCTTCCATGCCTCAGCCAAGCAATATTTCTCCTATTTTCTTTTGGTCATTCCTGTTGAAAACATATACTAATATAATATGTTTTCATGAGCCAGGAGGCTGCTGAATTAGCTGGGTGGGAAGATGAGCAAATCGAGTTTATAAGAGAGAAGGTAACTGAGGAGGGCAAGCTAGAGGATCTGAAGAAAGGGAAAGCTCCAGAACAGGTTGCTAAAGACCAAACTGTTTACCTTTTTCGTGATAACGGCCAATCTTGCGATGTGCACTCCACCATCTGTGCTGCTTCCGCATTCTTTGACATAAGCTGCTCGAATTGCAGGTGGTTCTTGACGAGGCGGCATTTCTAATGGATTTAGCCTTCGTGGATGGTAATTGGGATGACGTTGTGGATCGAATTGCTGAATGTTACCGAGAAGCTGGGCTTCATGACATTGCGTGGTTCATTGCCTACAGGGAATAGTTGTTGTATCCCTTATGAATTGCAATGTCACTCAAGAAATTTTGACTCTGTTGCACACGCTTGAAACTAAGATCTGTCGTTTGTTTAACTTTCACAAGCGAACACAATCAAGATGGTGCACTAGCTGTTTCGTTTTGGATTTTGATAAGAGTTAGCACTTGAAAATTAGTTTCGTCTTGCAAAGGATGCTTTTCAAATTTTGATGAAAACATGAGTGTTAGAAGGTTTATTGTGACTCAAGTTGATGGATTCATAACACATCGTGTTAGATGGTTTATTGTGACTCAAGTTGATGGATTCATAACAATTACTTTCCATTTTGATATCCTGTGGACTTGTGCAAACAGAAACACAATTCAAATTAAATATTTGTGTTTTGCAGCTATTGTAACATCCCGTAATCTTGTTGGTGATGTTCTGAAGAAGTTATTTTGTACAGCTTTATGTTCACTCCCTCTTTTTTCAAACGCTATTACTTGCCAGTGTGGTCTCTTGTTATATTGAATCTTTCAGGTTTGAGTGATATGGCAATTGACCAAGGGTTTATTTTCGAAATGTTTGTTCGGGACTGTTAATATGCCCATAGCTTAAAAGAACCAGGAAAGAAAGAATCCTTAGTTGAAAACTTAGATGGTTAACTTTTGTCTGGAAGATAGCTCTAAAATTTTAAGCTTCATATGCTCACAGGAATTTGCTGCAAATTAAATCCCTTGTGGTTGAAGCTAGAACTTGTCTGAATTTTTCCGTTGGAAGGTTTGCTTGATGGTTTGTTTTAAGGTCCTGATCTGCACAGGAGGAGGAATCGTTGAACTATTTAACAACGTTTGCAGATCTACCTATAGTTCTTTTGTAAGATAAATTTGTTCCGTCCACTGATCTTTCTCTTCCTCAGGAATGGAGTCAGGAAACTGAAGATGGCCTGACTAGCTTATGCAAGATGTGAACATGTGGAGGCAAACAGCTATATGCTGCTCAGGTTCCAAAGGATAAGCATATACCTCAATTGCCTGTTGAGGTATCCTTTTGGTGATCTTTTTAGAAAAGGGATGCCATGGAAAATAGAGATAAGGATCACATTTCAGACTCAACATTGCTTTTCTCTGAAATTCAATATTGCTTTATTGTCTGCTCATGAGATGTCGGTTCTTTATCCTTTTTTCTGTTGCCCTGAATTATTGCACTCGATTTATGCACGCTGAATACAGTTGTACACTTGTGCATGAGACAACTCCCGCTGGAAGGGTACATACGGGAATCTGCTCAACTTGGATCAAGGTAACTTATCGAGGACATTAAACCCCTTTTTTTCTGTACCTGGATGTTGGTTGATATGATTGTCAAGGACATGAAACTTTTGATCTCTGTGTTCTCACTTGATCGGGATTACACACTAGATGAAATTTGGCTGTTTTCCTAAGATTAGTTGCTGATCAAATGATTGTTTTTTTTACTTTGCACCAAAAGAGTTGCTCATGTGATTGTTATATAATTTTGGCATTCCCTCTCTAATACCATTATCGGAAGTGTGTCATCTTATCATTGATAGATGCTTACCTATAATCATTTGAAGTATTTCATTTTTAAAACCGTGTAAGTTTTATTGAATCTTAATGAATCTGATTGTTCGTTTTATTTTTTACAAATTTTATCTTGTTTTGTATTTTACCGTAGCGTTAGCACGGGCACACTACTAGTATCATCTAGGAAAGAGTTCACATATTTTACAATCAGCAAAATCCCATGCCGTCAAGCTATTCTGATTAATCTTATCTTCATTTGTTTCCATATCTTGAGTTCTTGACAATGTGAACACAAGCTTAGAATGATTCAACTTCCAGTTCAGTTTAAGATCAGATTGCAAGCTAGCAGAAAAGATACACCGAAGAAACATGTAATAATGTGAAATACATTTTATCAATTAAATTACATAGATTGTTCACAGTGATTAAAATTTTAAATTATTTGTTTGTGTTAAACACAAAAAATTGCATGGTTATGAAAGAACCGATAGGTAATGTTATTGTAGAACAGAATTACACAGCATGTTGTTCATCTGTCCATGCCATGTCATGCAGGTCACTAATGGGAAACAGATTGTCAGGGCCTTTTCCCATGGCTCTTACGAAGATCACAACCTTGACTAACCTGTAAGTAAGAAATTTGGTGAAAACAACTTTGATTCACTACTTAATTTAGGAATTCTCTTTTATAACTATAATTGGAAAATTAATCCGCAGGAGCATTGAAGGAAACGAGTTTCATGGGATAATCCCACCTGAAATCGGACATCTCACTCAAATGGAGAAGTTGTGAGTGTTTTGCTTTGTATATACTGCATGTACAAAAGACATAATTGTTGGTAGATTTTGGTGAAAGTAGTTCCTTATGACCTCTATACTGATCTTGAACCTCAGGATAATATCAACCAACTATTTCACTGGACCGCTGCCAGCTGCTCTTTCCCTGTTGACCAATTTAACCGACTTGTAAGGATACCATGATCTTTCTTTGTTCCCTGTTGCACTCGGCAGGCTCTTTTGGTAATGTTCAACTATTGAAATTCGTAACAGAAGGATTTCTGGTAACAATTTATCCGAAAGAGTCCCTGTTTTCTTGGGAAAATTGACAAAGCTCGAAAAATTGTGAGTTGGTGAATTCATGATTAAACATGTTACTGATCAACAGATACCAGAGTTATGTTCTTTATTTCATGTAACTCCTCTTGGTGCAGGCAAATCGAAGGATCTTTATTGGCAGGGCCTATTCCCTCGGGCTTCTCCAAATTGACAAAACTTTATGATCTGTATGCCAGTGCAAATGTTTGAAATTTTCATAATTCTACCCGCATAATGAAATTTACTTATTCAGTATATGTTTTTCGCTAAAGCGGTAAATCATGGTTGAATTTGTGTATTAACCAGGAGAATTAGTGATCTGAGGGTAGTGGATCAGCTTTCCCAGATTTAAGCGGAATGCAATCCATGAAAACATTGTAAGTTTGTGATTTGCTGAAGTTTTTGAGCTTTTCGTATATACGCTTACATATAACACGAATTTGTTCAAATGTAGGGTACTTAGGAATTGTTCAATCAGTGGAAGCATCCCATCTTACATTGGGGCCATGGAAAATCTTAAGCATCTGTAAGTTCATCATGCCATTTTTCTTGATCCAATGAGGCAATGATACTGAACAAAATATCTTGCATCAGGTTTATTCCTTGATCTCTTAGCAAATAGTGAAATTTGACGTTTTCTTCTCGTTAGCCTTATGTGAATTCCATATAGAGCAATGGAGCATGTTTGTAAAGAGTACACATATAAAATATATCAGTGCTAAATGTCCTTGTTATTCACATGTTTTATCATCAATGTTCTCTATGCAGGGATCTGAGCTTTAATAAACTGACTGGAGAAATACCAGCTTCTTTTGCTAACATGGGAAGGGTGGACTACATGTAAGTTGTGATATTTAAAATAAACTGAACTAAACATGCCATTTCATTGGGCTCTTTTCTTTGGTGCATCTCAACCAAAATTGTCTTGCAGATATCTAACTGGAAATTCACTCACTGGGAACATACCTGGATGGTTATCGCGAAGGAACAACATTGCGTAAGTTATTGTGTATACGCACACTCTGAAGACAGCAACATTGCATCATTATTAGATTCTAATACCTACAGATATCCATGAAACTGTCACATTTTTCCCCTTTTAAAGCTATCATAAAGTTTAGAAATGTGACTTAATTTTGCTAAGACATACAGTGTTAATACATTGGCAATGCTCAATTCATACATGAGTGCAGAAAACTAATAAGATGGTTTTCTTGATTGCATGCACGTTTACTTATCATTTCTTTATAATTTGTTTACATATGCTTGGGATAATGGAAATAGCTTTCTATGAGTTGAGTTTTCTTCTCTACCTGCTTTCTCTTTTAAATAACTTTGGTGGCTGCACAGGGAAATTGCTCGATGCCCATATGTACATGAAGCTTAGAATTAGATGGTGTATTATAATTGTTATTATTGAGCTTAGCATCAAAACTCGCATAGTTTCACTTGGTAGTTGGTATAATCAAGTGTAACACAAAATGATTAAATGCAGGGACATATCTTTTAACAACTTCACGATTGGGAGCTCAGGTCCTAGCCAATGCCTTCAAGGGAATGTGTAAGAAAGCTTTAGCACAATTCCCAGGCTTCTTTCCATTCACAACACTTACAGAAATACTCAACTCTTTCCTGTGACTCATCCAATTGCAGCAATCTGGTGGAGAGCTATTCACCTGAAATGAACACTTTGTAAGATTCTTTAGCTTGTTGCCTCAAAACAATAAAGAACTTTAGACCAATGGACTCTAGACCAATCTGGACATAATAAAATCTTCTTTAACTCTGCGTACTTGTACCTTCTGTGCAGAAACAATGTTCAGCCATGCTTGAAGAAGAATTTCCCATGTGCTGCTTTGAATGGACAATGTAAGTTGATGCCTAGTGTTGCTTCACAGTTGGTTTTAAATCACTGATGCATCATAAAGCATTGCTGTAGAGAAACAAACAACAGTGGTTTGTCTAGACGCATTTCATATGGGTGCTCATAATTGTGACAAACAAGGCTAGCTTTGCCAATAAATCGGGAGACATTACAAATTGCTATTGCTGGATTGTAAAATCATCAGGATAAATTCTAAGAAACACAAACAACAAAATAACTCACAGGAATGTAATTAGTTCATGTGCAAGGGTGCATTGGTTTTAAGCACATAAGCCAAGGTCTAAGTTATTTTGCTTCTTGGTTTACCATTGAAGCTGCATGTAATATTGTTATCTACATTTTCACAGACAGATCTTCCTTGCATATCAATTGTGGTGACAAAGAAGCAACTATTAATGGAATAAGATACTGAAGCTGACATGGTACCAAAAGGTGCTTCGGTGTTGTAATGCTAGCCCAGGCTCAAACTGGGCATTCAGCAGCACTGGGAACTTCATGGACAACAACATCAGAGATGACAACTACATTGCTACAAGCACATCCAAATTGACCATGCTCAACTCAGAGTTGTATGCAAGAGCCCGCCTTTCTCCTCTTTCACTTACATATTATGGGCTTTGCATGCATAATGGGAGTTACACAGTTAAACTCCATTTTGCTGAAATTGTATTCACAAATGACAGCACATTTTGTAGCCTTGGCAAAAGAAAATTTGATGTGTTCATACA
This sequence comes from Dendrocalamus sinicus, assembly GCA_036346575.1. Taxonomy (NCBI): domain Eukaryota; kingdom Viridiplantae; phylum Streptophyta; class Magnoliopsida; order Poales; family Poaceae; genus Dendrocalamus; species Dendrocalamus sinicus. The sequence goes on along the minus strand of CM070666.1, from coordinate 11,952,514 downwards.
GGTAGGACCAGATATTCAATCATTTCCTTTTTAATAAAAGTTGTACCTTCGTTAACTGTGATAGTAACAATGCATTCTCTATCTCAGGGAAGAATGGTGCTAGAGGATTTTGATATTGAACAATCTGCTGGTGGGGCTGGAAAGCCAGTTATCAAGACTTTTACAACATATGTCACAAACCATACACTAGAGATTCGCTTCTACTGGGCAGGAAGAGGGACCACAGGCATTCCATATAGAGGATTTTACGGCCCTCTAATATCTGCAATATCAGTAGTTCCAAGTATGACATTTTAACATATGAATTTTGCATAACGTGTTTCACTAATCACTGCGAGCAAGGGTACAGTATTGCACATGAACAGCATGTGGTGGCGCCTATTGATTGCTTGTGTTACAGTTTCGAAAGAAAAATGCTCCATTCTTTACTGATCTGGTGGTTTTGGTTTATGTTTGTTCATGTTCAGACTTCCAACTTCCTTTGGCAGTTGAGCCTCCCCAAATTGGCAGTAGCACAAAGACTTCAAAGATATCTGAAGCTTTCCTGGTTGGAACCCCAATTCTAGCAATACTCACTGCTCTTGTTGTTGGCATTTATTGGATTAAGCAGCGGAGAAAGAGCTTGATGCATCAAGGTGCTATACGATTTGCTTATTCAGCTTATTTCAATCTGTATCTTAGATGACAAACTGGTGTATGTCTTTCAAGTTGCTTCACCATACAAGTACACAACATATATAGCATATATCTATTTTCCACTGCTCAGCAGCACTAGCAATAGCAAAATGACTAATATAAACCAAATGGAAATAGTATGCTTCATTTTATTTCCTTAAGAAAAGAATATTTATGTTAGGACAGTAAACCTTCTGGATATTTATGTGGGAACAAAGGTATCATCCCTATCTATTTCTGACCATATGAAACCTTTTTTTAGATCTCAGAGCACTTGACCTCCAAATTGGTTCTTTTACCTTGAGACAAATCAAAGCAGTAACTAGGAACTTTGATGCAGCCAACAAGATTGGTGAAGGTGGTTTTGGTTCAGTTTACAAGGTCAGTCATCGTTTTCTCCCATGCGTAAATTCTGCAGTCTCTGATACAGCTAAAGTACACAATTCTTATAACGGAACATTGCCTTTGCTTGCAGGGTTTGTTGTCCGATGGCACCATCATTGCTGTCAAACAGCTATCATCAAGGTCTAGACAAGGAAATCGTGAATTTGTAAATGAGATAGGCATGATATCTGCACTCCAGCATCCAAACCTTGTCAGGCTGTATGGCTGTTGTACAGAAGGAAACCAGCTCTTGCTAGTTTATGAGTACATGGAAAACAACTGCCTTGCACGTGCCCTTTTTGGTAATCTTACTTCCTACATTTCTTGGCTTCCCCCTTAACTTGTGCTACATGTTAGAACTCATGGACAATATCTATGATGAGGTCCAGTTGAACAATATAGAATGAGATTGGATTGGCCAACAAGGCGTAAGATTTGCCTGGGAATAGCAAGGGGCCTAGCATATCTACATGAGGAGTCTGCAATAAGGATCGTGCACCGAGATATCAAAGCTAGCAATATACTGCTTGACAAAGATTTGAGTGCCAAGATCTCAGATTTTGGGCTAGCAAAGCTTAATGAAGATGATCACACCCACATAAGCACAAAAGTAGCTGGAACTATGTAAGTATTTTCAGTTCCATACCCTCCCCCCCGAAATGTAGAATTCCATCCACATGTTCCCATTGATCTACAACAAAGAAAAGGCTTTACAAGAGAAAGCAGTTAGAAGAAAATGTAACAACGAACAGTGCAACATGTACCTACTGCAAAAACACAAAAAACCCTGAGAAAAATAGAGGTTAACATCAGTTAAGATAGTCAGAAACCCACATAGATGTAGGGCCTAAGGGTGCTTCGCTGCATATAAACGCAAATGAGGAAAAGATGCAACCAGCTGTAGATTAACAGCTTCCAAAAATTGAGATGCTTAAACTTTTTTTATCCAATTCCCATTTGAACAACTATGGATGAAGATTACTTTTCTGCATACCTTCTAAGTGATTCCAATGAACTGCACAACTTACAGCTGACTTGATCTTTTCTTTTTATTCTTTCAGTGGATACATGGCTCCTGAGTACGCAATGCGTGGTTATTTAACGGACAAAGCTGATGTTTACAGTTTTGGCGTTGTTGCTTTGGAAATTGTCAGTGGAAAAAGTAACACAAACTACAGGCCAAAGGAAGAATTTGTTTACCTTCTTGACTGGGTAACTTCTAAGTCTTTATCCCCTAAACACAATAATATGGACTATATTGGACAGAGATATATGGTCTAAACCAAGGATCGAAAAACCGGTACCGGGCAAATCCCGGCCGCCGGGCGGTACCGGTAAACGGAAATCCCGGAAAAAAACCGGATAAAATTGCCAATTGAATTTTTTGTGTGGGGGCGAGAGGAGACCGGTAACCAGTCGGTTACCGGGAAAACCGGTGAAAAAACCGGAAAACCGGTGGAATTAAGACCCAAAAGATTCAAAGCTATTTAGCTTTCTTCTCTATTATAACTATTTAGACCGAAAAGATGTAATTCCTGTTAGGTAAAAGAATAAGAATAAATGAAGAAATGAACAAACATGCAGAATACTAAGGGACTGCATGCAGAATTAAAGTGGCATGCGCAACACTTAAGAGGCATGCGGAAGACTAAAAGATACAGCAGAATACTAAGAGGCATGCGTAGCATTTAAGAGTCATGCGCATGCAATTTTTTGAAATTTGAATCTCGGCCGGTTTTGCCCATCCCGGTCACCGCCGGATTCCCAGAATCGATTCTGCACGGCGCAGAATCGCGAAATCCTATCCCTGGTCTAAACACAATAATATGGACCATATTGGATAGAGATTTGCTATATGGTCACCTCATATGCAAAGCAATTAGTAAGTGCATCAAGACAACTATTTCTTCATAGAAAAACCAGTTACCTGTACTATTGAAGCATAATTTAATTTCATTTCACACTAAAATGTTTCATGAGAGTGACCGTACTTGAACAATAACATTAGCTCAACCTCAGTACTCCCAACCTTACGTCTCACTAACCAAACTTCTCCTAGACACAGATGAGCTTGCCTTAACTCTGTAACCATCATAATCTAAGTATCTAACCAAACTTCTCCTAGACATAGATGAATTTCCCCTTAAATCTTTTACATTAAAATTCTGGCTGACTTATTTGGCCCTCATCTTATCTGTCGTTGGTATAAATCCAGACAGTAAACTTATAGGCACCCCCGGTTGTATACGAAGACCGCCGCGGGTGCGAAGGGACTCAAGAGAAGCACACAACCACTAAGTGTGTTCTATATGGGAGTCTAGGGCCTCCCCTTTTTCATTACAAGGGGTCCTATTTATAGGAGGTAAGGGTTGTTACAACTTTACCCTTAGGGTTTACCCTATTTCTGGAGGCATTTCAGTCATTTGCTTCACGCGGCCCCGCCGCGTCCGGGACCCCAGGGTTGGCCCCGGACCCTCCTAGGACCGACCTCGCATACTCCGCCGGGGTCAGCCTCGAATGCCTCCAAGGTCGGTTTTGCGCACCTCGCCCGGGGTCAGACTCGAACGCCTCTGAGGTCAGTTTTGCACATCTCGCCTGGGGTTGGCCCCGAACGCCTTCGGGGCCGATCTTGCGCACCTCGCCTGGGGTCGGCCCCGAACACCTCCTAGGCCTGTTTTGTGTACTCCACCCGGAGTTGACTTAGGGACTTGGCTCGAGGTAGGTCCTGCAATGGGTGTCGTCACTTTGAGGTGGTTTTGGGTCCGAGGTAGTGTGGGAACCCTTCCCCAACAGTAGCCCCTTGCCGATCTAGGTGGTCGCTAACTACTCACCCGGGCGGCGCACCAACTTGTAAAAGGGGTCGACGCGTTGCCTCGAGTCGGCGGGCCCACTGGTAGTCTACAATGTATTTCAACATGTCAATATACCTTAGGCCTTGCACGAACTCCAAATGGCAAGCCGCGCCAGCGCCTCCAAGTTGGGTTCCCTGGATGCTTGCCAAAGGGTCATTGCTCCGCCCAGCCGATTTTGGGTCATGTTGGGGAGTTCATTGTCGCACAGGACGCGGGGTCATGGATAGTTACGTAGTCAAGCATTGATCGCCTTGATGCTGAAGCTACGCAGATGCCTAGAGAAGTGCCTCGTGAAGTCAGTTCTCGACCTATAGCGTTTGAGAGGCAAAAGCATAAACGGGAGTGTCGAGCTCGACTCATGTAGGCATAGCCACCAAAGGATGACAGAACCCAAGGGGGCGAAAGGTTGACCCATGCGGACATGTTAGAAACAAGCGTCTAACTTGTCAGTTCAAGACGCATGGAGTCCTTGGGTAATCGGGTCGTTGCGTGACCTCGGCGGGATGGGCATGGGTATGTCGCTGGTTCGAGGTACGGTGGAGCTTCAAGCGCATGAAGCTAACTGGGGTGTACACATCCCTACGCACAAGCTCGATTGGCGATGCCAAGTTGGATGGAATCTTAAGACGTGATCGATCGATGCATGCCAACATGTCGAGATGTTCAAAGACCAGTGAGCGTACCCCTGGTGGGGTTTGACCTTCGAGGTAAGAGGATACACACTAAGTTGTTGCCTGCTCGACCTGTCGAGGTATGGCGCTAGAAGCTTGGAAGTGTGTTGCATGCTTAGTTTATGGAGAAGTAGCCCATGAAACAAGAAGTGCCTACCGTGAATCCACGATGTCAAGAGATGGCCCCCGAGGTTAACCACACCGTGCTTAGGTGATGGGCTGATGCTTGTCGATGTGAAGCGATCAATCCAACGGACGCACACAACAGAGGAGATGCCGATAGATCGAGTCAAGCTTGGTCAAGGGAATGTCCTGTACATCGAGTCATATCATACAAAGACAAAACCATTGTGGAGTGTTGCCCCTAGTTAGGACGACTAGGAGTGCACTGGGGCACGAAGTGCTAGGAACCGATGAATTGCCTGAGGCGATGAGAGGCATGCGCACCTGTTAACTGACTCCCGAAGGGTTGCCTGTGGCACGAGCGAGTGTGCGCGGAAGTATCGGATACTCAGCTCGCCTTAGGGATGACCTCACGAGGAGTTCTCGACTCACTGGGGGTCGATCTTTGAGGTGGGGAGATATGCATTCGAATGCAAGGTGGTCGATCCTTAGAGCCTGTCTGGCCAACTCATCAAGGCATTGACTGTGAGGCACAGAATACTCTACAAGCCGGGCCATGGCCCTAGATGAAATAAGGTGATTTGATTATTAGTAGAGCTAGAGGGAGTCCATGGTTGGGGAACGCAATCTAGGTGAAGCAAAGCTCGGCTAAGGGGAAGCCATCAAGACCGATCGGGTCACGCCGGGGCCAAGTCATCGCTCTCAAGACACTCGAAAAGTTTCGCCAATGCGCTGGAAGGGCAGACCTTCTCGGGAGTGACATCGATCGTGTGTTTGGAGAGGCACGGACTTGGTGTAGGGAACAGGGAATGCGATGGCACCACGCCTAGATGCACTATCCCTAGCCAAGACTTACACCCGATGTATGGTAATCTTAAGGCTGGGGTAGTGCCCAAGACCGTTACAGGTGAATACCGCTAGGTCAAGCCCAAATAGTAGCAGCGGCGGTGGAGTCAACCTGAGCCGGGGTGATGGTGCACGGTGGACGTCGAGTCTGGACAACGGTGTGCATCTCATCGGGAAAACATGGCATTCGAGAACTCACTTTTATGCGCAAGTAACGGTGGCTTGTGAGCTGGCTAGTGCAGTGCAAAGCCTGCAAAGCCGGGCTACCCAAAGTTTATCCTACAATCGCCCGACTTTATCTAGTGAGAATGTAAAGGGGTTGTAACTACTCTGACTCCTAATGTTAGAACAGAGTTTTCTTGCTACTCTTTTACTAGGGGTACCCCGTTATCCCATCTCCCATCAAAAAAGACTTGGTGCTTGGGATGAGGCTCTCGAGTAGCACTTTGGTTAGGAAGGAGGTGAGAACGTCGTCATCTCCTATCAAAAAAGACTTGGCGCTTGGGACAGAGCTGTAGAGCAACACTTCGCTTGGGGAGGTGAGAACGTCGTCGTGTCCCATCGGAAAACACTTGGCATTCGAGACGAAGCTCACGAGCAGTACTTCTGTTTGGCGGGAGGAGACGAGAACATTGTCGTCTCCCATCGAAAACACTTGGCACTTGAGACGAAGCTCACGAACGACACTTCGCTTGAGGTGTCCCCCATTGGAAAACACTTGGCACCAAGATTTAGCTCGACCCCAGAGGAAAGGATTAGCTCGACCCCGAAGGGGAAGATTAGCTCAACCTCGGAGGGGAGACTTACTTGACCCCGGAGGGAAGGACTAGCTTGACCCCGGAGGGGAGGACTAGCTCAACCCCGGAGGAGAGACTTACCCGACCCTGAAGGGAAGGACTAGCTCGACCCTGGAGGGGAGAATTAGCTCGACCCCGGAGGGAAGGGTGATCACCAGCTTTACCCCATAGGGCAATTGCCAACTTGACCCCAGAGGGAAATCGCTAACTTGACCTGGGCTGCAAGCTAAGAGCACAAAATATTCCACAAGAGCATGGTAAGGGCATATGTATTTCAGGGCGAGGGGCATCATACTAGGCCTGATGCAAAAAGAGGCAATGAGGGTGACATACTAGACTCACTAGCTATATGTAATACTTATGATGGTTGAGGCTAAAGTGAACCATGCGGAGGTCTAACCATGGAGGTGTGTTGAAGCTCGCCGAGTTGAATCCATGGAGCTAGGGGGAGCTTCTAGTCGAGGAGACATCTTCAAGGCGAAGCAAAGTTGGGAGATGGTACCCCTGGGGTGGCCCGGGGCGGAGGGAGTCAGCGCCCCCAAGTCAGAGGAGATCGGAGCCGCCAGGGTGCCTCGGGGTGAAGGGAACCGGGGTGGCCCAGGGTGGAGGGGAGCGGTGCCCCCAAGGTGAGACGTCGTAAGGCGAAGCGAAGCTCGGCCAAGGCAAAGCCATCAAGGCCGAGTCGAATCACGCCGAGGTCAAGCCATCGAGGCGTGTTAGGGATCGCCGAGGCGAATCCGTCGAACTAGGGGGAGCCCCTAATCAAGACGCCATCGAGGCAGAGCAATGTTTGGCCGAGGCCGAACCAAACCACACCGAGGTGATAGCCATTGAGGCATGTTGGAACTTCGTCGAAGTGAGTCTGTCGAATTAGGGGAGCCCCTAGTTGAGGAGATGCCATCGAAGCGAAGTGAAGTTTGGCCGAGGGGATATCCGTCAAGGCGAGGCAAAAGCCACCAAGGCCGAAGTGAACCACGTTGAGGATGGCTAGAAACAGACATAGTCCATCCACGGAGGTGGTCTGGGGATAGATGCAGTCCGACCATGCGATGAGTCCAAAGCGCGCACGGCTTGACGGGCGGCAACCTTGGCACTTGCGACACCGCGCGGGAAGACGCGCGCATGGTGGCCTTGGCACGCAGAGGAAGGCCTGACTGAGGAGGATATCTGGGAACTGGCATGGTCTGACCGCAGGGGAGGTCCACGAATGGATGCGGTCTGCTGGGATCGGCGCCCCCGGGGTAGGATGCCGTAAGGCAAAGCAAAGCTTGGCCGAGGCAAAGCTATCGAGGCTGAGTCGAATCATGCTAAGGTCAAGCCAGCGAAGCGCATTGAGGCTCGTCGAGGTGTCCGTCGAGCTAGGGGGAGTCCCTAGTTGAGTGAACGCCATCAAGGCAAAGCGAAGCCCGGTCGGTGGTTTCAGCACTTAGTGGCCAGGAGTGTCCCGGATGGCTGAGCCACAGAGGTATCTGAGTTGGTGGTGCGAAGGGGGTTCTAGAGTATGATGCCCCACACCGATCTAAAGCAAGCGAGGCCGGGCATGGCGCGAAGTCGGAGGTGATCTGGTGCTTGGAGGAGGCAGCCCAACGAGAGGCCGAGGGACCCAAAAAGGGCCGAGGAGTTCCGAAGACGATCTGAGGTTGAGGGGCCGGAGCTGGTTCGAAGCTCATCCAGGGCATCCAGAAGGAGAAGTTTTACTGTGTAATGGGGGCACAGAAGGCTGTATATAACAAACGAATTACGAATTGGAGACTGGCACGTGGCATACAAAACACTGTATCAATACTATTGAGCACTGTAGCAAATACTGTTGGTCTCAGGAAAAACACCGAGACCCTATTTGTTAGTGTAATAGTCTCCCATGATAAATACAAATTTTCTATTTATTTATAGAAATGTATTCAAAATGTTATAATTTTTAGATATAGGAAATGAGGTTTAAAAATTATGATTTTTGTGTGGAGGGTTGTTTTCTTGCTTGTGCAAATTTTTTGTAATTATAAACATTAAGAATTTCCGTCTGTAATTTAGTTATGTGTAGAGCCTGTACGAATTTTGTAATATAGAAAACGAGGTGCAAAATATTTTGAAAACTCCTTACGTAGTGTAGATAATACATGTAGGTCCCCGACTGCACGTCTTCCTCGCGCTATAGTGATGGTATAGTGGTCGTGCGGTCTCCGATCGTACGTTTTCCTCACGCTACAGTAGTCATGCGGTCCTCGACCGCATGACTCCGTCTGTAGTATGTGCTACAGTAGTCGTGCGGTCGGGGACCGCACGACTACGCTGTCGTGCACTTCTCGACCCTGACTGTACGATTAACATGTGTTGTGCTGCCGTAATGTCACGGTCGGGGAGGGGGCTAAAAATAGAATTACGATGATTTGAGAGCTAGATTTGGTATTCATATGATCAACAGCGCCGCCAGATTGGACCAAAATTCCTCCTGGCCTGCTCATTCATTTGCATCTAGCTCCATTCAGCCAATCCGCTTCCTCCTCTCCCCCAATTTTGTCCACCCGAATCTCCTCCTCCAGCCCCGGGGCCCTCCGGGCTGCTCGTCCGCCTCCCAGCCTCGCTTCGGGTGGCGCTGGGGCTCCGCCTCGCCGGCCGCCGAACTCCGGACACCTCAGCCTTACAGTAGGCGCGCAAGACCACCTCCCGGCGTGCGGGAGCCTTCCATGTGGTGCGGAGGTTAGCCTCGGGCGAGCAGGCGGCGCCGCCTGGCGGCGTGGGAGCGGCCCCGAAGGAACCGGACTCGTCGGGGTAAGGCCTCGGCGGCGGGACTCGCTCGGTGCCTCGCGCCGCCGCCAACCCTCGGCATCTCGAGATTTCGACTCGCCTGGGACACCAGCCCCGTCGCGCCCCGCGACACCAAGCAAATTGCCATTGCCAAGGAAGCCCACACCTACGGGTGGTTACTCCCACCATTACCATATCACACAGAGCAACTCGTGATGCGATGGCCTTCGTTGTCACGGAACCCGCCACTGGGAGAAGAACTACCGCACGATGAAGCTCCATCCCCATGGTGTGCAAACATGGCACGATGATCTTTTTGAGAAAGTCCCCGTTTGGGATCATCCTTATTACTCGAGACGGAGATGGATCGGAGGACCCTCCCGGTTACTAGCCAGCGGTGGTAGTTCTTTGTTGTGCCTGAGGGAATCGATGGTGGACAAGCACGAACCAAGTTTGAGGGAATCAATGCCTTGTCTTGTAACCCCAACGAACCAACTTCAAATGACAAAGCCACATGTAGCAATGCTCGCATGCATGTATACTTGTCTACTTTCTCCCACCAATGTTCGTGCTACACACGCACGACGCAAGATCGCATCGCGCGCCCGGTTGTCGCACAAGCACAATAGGAGCATGGTGTTTCGAGGGCCAGGATGTCGAAGTGAAGAAGTCCCGGGGGCCGAGATGCCGATGTGAGGGAGCCCGGACAAGGTTTGGAGCATGTATAGGGGCGAGCCTAGGCCGAGGCAGGGGCGCGTGCGGAGGGCGAACCCTAGGGAGGCCCGGAGGCGAGGCTGGGGCATGAACCTAGGGCGACCCTCCATGCCTTCATCTTCCTAAGTGACATGGAGCGCCCTTTTTGGTGTAGCTCTAGAATAAGGCAACGCACGGATCCCACCTTGGGTCCTGAGGAGCGGAAACGATGGGGAAAGACGTGTGCAGGGGTGAGGTCCCGAGGAAGGCCAGGGCATCAAGGTAGCGGAGTCCGAGGTAGAAGAGATGGCCACCCTCGGGAGGTTCGAGGTAGAAGTGAAGGCCACCCCTAGAGGGGATATGGAAAACCTCGGCGCGGATGGAGCATGGAGGACCTCCGTGTGATAGGCTCATGACTTCTCGCTTGAGTCCCTCCAGACGGCGCCAACTGTCATCGGTACGAGTCCGGACAGTAAACTTATAAGGTCCCCCGATCGGATATGAAGACTGTCGCGGGTGCGAAGGGACTCAAGAGAAGCACACAACCACTAAGCGTGTTCCGTATGGGAGTCTAGGGGTTACAAAATGGTTTCCTCCTCTCCCACTACAAGGGGTCCTATTTATAAGGGAGAGGAGGTGGCAAGTGCAGTTATAACTTTACCCTTAGGGTTTGGCTTACTTCTGAAGGCATTTCTGAGCCTCTTCTTTAACGGCTTCGAAAAATGACTTTTGGCTTTTGCTACAGTACCACTTTTAAACGGAATATTTTCTCAGGACAGGGTCTACAAGTTGATTGTAATACACGTTAAAAGCCCAACATCTGTATCAACCAAAATCACAAGTGAGTATCTCTCTCTGTAATCTCTATCGCAAACAGATAAAATTCAAAAATTTCAGCCAAAAGGCATAAGCCACAGCCATATCAAATAGGTTCTCAGCCATTTGCTCCGCGCGGGTCCCGCCGCGTCCGGGACCCTAGGATTGGCCCTGGACCCTCCTGGGATTGGCCTCGCGTATTCTGCCCGGGGTCGGCCTCGGACGCCTCTGGGCCAGTCTTGCGCACCTCGCCTAGGGTTGGCTTGGGACGTCTCTGGGGCTGGTCTTGTGTGCTCCGTTCGGGGTTGATTGGGGACTTGGCTCGAGATAAGTCCTCCAATGGGTGTTATCGCTTCAAGGAAGTCGTGAGCCCAAGGCAGAGTGAGGACCCTTCCCCAACACATCTAAAAGAATATATTCTAGTTAATCACATTAGATGATGGGGATTTTTGTGCTTTCAGAATCAGTTTACATTAATACAATATGATTTACTCATAAAATGACATATTCATTACTAGTTTACTAACATTCCACATATTGTTAATTTTCAAGATTTTTACCTCTAGGGTAATAAAATAAGGACGTCGCTCAGAGAATAATTGAAGGAAACAATTTTTTTAAAAATAAAAAATTTCAAGTAAGGCAAAGGATATTGGGCTATAGTGAATCAAAATGCTGAACTCTGACAGTTCATGCTTTATTCTCAGTTTTTCACATGCATACCTTGAAGGAAGCTAATTGCATCTCTTAAATGTGTTCCAGGCTTGTGTTCTACATGAAAGAGGAACTCTCTTGGAGCTGGTAGATCCAGACCTAGGATCCCATTACTCAACAGAAGAGGCACTCCTCATGCTTAATGTTGCCCTCTTATGCACCAATGCAGCACCGACACTCAGACCAAAGATGTCCAAAGTCGTGAGCCTGCTCGAGGGCCATACCCCCCTGCAACCCTTGTTGTCAGACCTCAGCCTTGCTGCAAACAGCCTGAGCTCAAGTGGTCTACGAAGAAACTTCTGGCAAAACCCAAGCAAGAGCCAGAGCATGACGGCGCAAGCATCATGCAACAACACTAATGACTCATCATCTTCAGATATTGATGGTAGCCTGAGACCTTTGGTGAGTTAAATGTAAGCTGTGTTTCAGCTCTCTGTACCCATAAGAACCACTAGGGCTACGCCAGTATGCGTTAGCAGTACAATGTAAATACCAAGTAGCATACTAATGTGTAATCCTGCTAAGGAAGTGAGTACTCTCTGCTTCAGAATCAATGCGATCATTAAGATGATGACCATGACACAGGACTGGGGCTCCCTATGGTTTCTGAACTCTGACCTTGCTTTTGCTTTTGTTTCCATAAGGATAAATTACAAATTCACCATCTACCATTTCATTTGATAGCATAAATTTACTCAGTCATTATGAAAAGACGTATTTATATCAGTTTAAAGCACTCAAGAACTCAACCCACCTCAAACATAATACCAGATCAATAAGCAACATCACAACGATATTGTTATTTCATTATAAAGACGCCTGCTTTAACAGATGGTCTGGCAAAACAACTTTTAACATTGGAGCATCTGAGGAGATCTCAAGTGTATCCCCATGCTGAATAGAATACATTACATGTGAACCATCAATATACACAGCACCCTCTTGATTGTACCAAACAACAAGCATGTGTTGCCCTTGCTTAACTAACCCATGCAGCAGTGGTCTATCGGCATCCCTTGGCGACATGGGCTCCCTTATCATATACTGAAGCTCATGGCTTGATATTGGCATCATGAATCCTCCTGCTGATAGCATGGCAGCAGTTGATCCGGTAGCTGTTGCAACCCTGAGACCGCTTGACCTACAATTAATTAATTGCAAGCTCTCTCCAGTGTTGGTTCTTTTTCTGAAATGGTAATACCAGTCAGAATTGATAAAAAAAAATAAAAAACAATTTTAATGGAAAGACTGGAAGACAGTACCTAAATGAGAAGCGTGATACACTTGCCGGACACGGGTGTGACACCAGTATATCATTCAGAGCATAAGTCGGTAGCTGAAACCCATTTAGTTTCACTGATATCCTTGACAGCTCTGAAAGGTGCCTACTACCATCAAGAGTTGCATCAAGTATCTGGGAATGTGTCATGTTAAAGAGAACAAAAACATTCAAGATAGTCATTAATGTGATGCTATAAAAGAAAGCAGACTGGAGTGAATTTCCGTATTAAAAGAATTGAGTTTCTCAAAAGATAATCAAAGATAAGAACACTTTGCAACAGCAATTTACCTGCTCAAAGTTCCTGGCAGTAGCTGCACAAAGATATCCTGTGCTTCTTCTTGCATCAAATTCGTCAGTTAACTCATCAACCTGCATGGAAGCTACAAAACATAAAATATATATACCTAATCAAGCATACCTATAACAAGTCTTCTTGGAAGCATGCAAAGAGGAACTTGTAAATGATACAAGTTAACAAACATGAATTATGTGGTTGGTTTCAACATATGATCCTTGTCAATCATCCAAAGCACTGACCTCATCGGGACACGTAGGATCTGAATTAACACCTAAAATGGGAATTGAGCTATCCAAAAAATGGCTAGCCCGGAGAAGAGTGCCATCACCACCAATAGCAATCACAAGATCCACATCACGTATTGGATTGGACAAATGATTTCGCTGCACTGAAGTCCAGTCAAGGGACTTGCGCTGTAGTACGCTCTTACAGAGATTGATTGTCTCCTTGTGAACTCTGCATCTATCGTCCAGATAACTTAAGATCTGCAACAACACACCAAAATGGCAGTAAGAGGCATCGAAACCTTCATTCATTATTAGTTATGCAAGCAAGAAAGCAGGAGATGAAACTGGGTAAATTCAGCTAGCTATGCAACTTCTCCCAGTAATATATTATCAGACATCGTCTTCACAAGCAAGAAGGTAGCAGTAATTCAGGCTAAAAACCAACTGGAAGCCCCTATCCTGGCCAACATTTCAAGATTCAGGCCCAACAAGGATTCCCCCACCAGTATAAGGAACACTGCTCCTGGACACCGACCAGAGCGCACAATCTACACACACATTTCAACAAACAGCTGGTGTGCTCCATGCTAGCACACAGAAGGGCCAAACGAAATACAATGTCACTAGGATGAAGATGACAACCCACAGCAGAAAATCTCAGATATCCTCATTCTACAACTGCTAGTGCTACCACATCACTTCAAGAACAGGAATGCAGCTTGGTCCATTTGAACCAAAAGGATCATCAAAGAAATTCATCAGACCAGCCACCTTTTGACGCCAAACGCGCGCACCCACATCAATGGATCAGGGCAAGCACGATTCTTGAAACCTATCATCAGCTCACCACCACCATCACAAATTCACAATCCCTGCAAGGCGAGGTAAACTCCACCATTTGAACACAACGGGCCGTCGGAGCACCGGGGCTGGGGAGCCCCCGGAACCCCGTCCTGCCCGGCCATCGACCATCGTGGACACCAGCGCAATCAAGGTTCTTGAAACGCAGGAGAGAGAGAGAGAGAGAGAGAGAGAGAGAGAGAGAGAGAGAGAGAGAGAGAGAGAGAGAGAGAGAGGTGCGACCTTGGGGTTGGCGGCGCGCGGCGGCGGCGGGGTGGTGGGGGAGGATGTGCCGGACAGCGTGCGGGGAGGGTAGTCATCGAAGGGCTTGAGGAAGAGGAGCACGCGGCGTCGCGCCATTAGCTGGGGAGAGGAGGCCTCTTTCTCTCTTTGCCTTCTCGACTCTTCGCTTCCACGGCGGCTTGCATCATGGCCTTCGGCCCATGGTTTCTTCGGAGTTCGGACGGCCAAGCAGTCAAGCACGGCACTAAAGCGGACACCAGCAATACGCCTTCAGAGTCAGATTACGCAATACTCCTGTACGTCTCCAACATCTGTTCACATGGTAATTCGTGGGTCCCCCGTCCCCCGCACTTGTGAAAACACAGTAGTAACACACATGTTGAATTGACAAAGATGTATTGAACCTGTCATAGATTATAATAACATACATATTGAATTGGCAGAGTTAAAGTCACTTTTGGCACTGTTTCGTATCGTGCTTACAAAAATAGACGTATGCGGACCATATTGACAAAAATGTCGTTTCTACCATCCGGTGGGCGATAGCGTCCGCGAGACGACACGCGGCACGCTGCGGCGCCCGCCGCCCCTCTCACTAGATGGCAGGCAGCCTGCCACCCGGTGGGGGGACGGCATGCTTGCCTGCCGTCTAGTGAGGGGGCGTCAAGTAATTAAACCAGCTAAAGCCGGCTTAATTATCTGCCCTAATTTTTTTCTTTACTATTTGTTTAAATTTTTAAATATAACAAATGAGCTCAAAAAAATTACAAAAATTTATGTACAGCCTCTTGACATAACGTACCTCGTAATGTAATTTTTGGGTAATTTTATCCATAGCGAATGTTGCTCAAAAATTCATACAATTTTGATATTTTTATGAGTTTTTATATATAACAAACGAGCTTGAAAAATTACAAAATTTTATGTGAAGCCTTCTGATTTAGTAATAGTTATTATGTAATTTTTTTAGAAATTTTATATGGTCCAAATTTGGCACGTTTATTTGGGTTAACTTAGTCATGAATTTAATAATCATCACACATCTTCTGAAGTGGCATGTGTTGGGTAATTGTGGCATATATTATTATTTGCTACTATCTGTTCATACAATTGTCACTCTCGTTCATATTATGTCATTATTTCTGTGTCGTCCCCCTCACCCGCTCTCTCGTTTGCACATTTGTCATTATTATGATGCCGCCCCTTGACTCGAAGCACTGCTTGTGATAATGGGTCCTCAATATACGGGGTGAGTGCACCAGGTTCACCTTTCGCTCGGGCATAAATAGGCACCTCTGATAGTTCGTCGTTGCTCATCCCAGTCGCTCATCGCAGAAGGTCATTGTTGCGGTCGTTGCTGAAAATTGGGAGTGCGTAGCTCATTAGTCCGAGAAGGCAGTGCGTAGCTCAAAATTGACAGTGTTGATTTCTTCTCTGGAAAGGCAGGTAATTTTTGATCGTATGCTTTCGACGTTATTCCCGTAGTCGTAGTCATAATTATTGTTATTTAGTTCATCATAATTAATGTAGTTTATATTATAAAGTAATTATTAATTTTTACACTAATATTTCGTCTGTCCTATGTATTGGTAGGTATGGTTTTACCGGAGCTTCTGAAACACTCGTATGATGAGAAACACCGTTGCCACGCATGGATGACGGGTGACGCGGCTGGCCCTTCACTGTTCAAGCTGGGGGGGGAAGGATCCATGGGTGCAGGATGAGCACTACGTCCCAACCCTACGGGCCATAGGTTTGTTGCCCTTTGTGAGGCTGGTTTCCACCAGGCACAGGTTCACCATCGACAGCAGCCTGCTCGTGGCACTGGTGGACAGGTGGAGGCCCGAGATGCACACATTCTACTTTCGTTGGGGTGAGATGACGGTCACCCTGAAGGACATCACGTTCTTGACCGGTCTCCCTCTAGGGGGTGACGCACTTGTTCCAGCCCCTGCACCAACCGACTGGAAGGAGAGACTGACAGACCGGTTCGGCCGGCCTATCTAGAAGAGTGCACGTGGCGTCCCTCACATGTGGCTTAACAATTTTAGTGTGTGCCTATAGGTTGCACCGCCGGAGATCATCAGGACGCAATTTGTCGCGTTCCTTATCCAACTCTTTGGTTGGAGTATGTTTCCAGCCACGCACGACGATATTTGTAACGCCAAATTCATCGGTCTCACCGACTCTTTGGTGGACGTAGAATTTGGGGCGATGCCTCGGTACAGCTGGGGATAAGCGGTTCCGTGCACCATATATCAGGGGTTATGTGACGCTTGCCAGTGCGCCACTGCTGATACCCCCAATCTGGCTATCTGCTACGTGCTTCTGTAGCTGTGGAGCTGGGAGCACTTTCCTATCGGATGTCCGACCATCGTGACGCACATGAGCCACCCAGTGGGGGCACCATGCTCACCCGTTAGATCATTGCAACCTAGCGAGTCCAGCCGGCCATCGCAATCTGCTGAGTCTGCATGGCGTCGTAGTATTAGCCGCCGATCATCCGTTCGTCGTACCGACGAGGAGGTAACTTACATACGAACCTACATTTTTTCCTATTACGCTTTGCATTCCACTAACATCATGGCGTCTTCCCGCCGTAGATCCATCATCGAGACGCATTCCTTTTGCTGTCTGCACTACCTGTAAAGGCTACCGCCCTCTATTGTTCATCTTCGCTGCACATTCGGGGGGTATGAGATTCGCATTGTACATTCGAAATATTTATTGTGACTAATACTGTTTCATCTTGCAGCCTTCAATTCAACATGGGGGTGACGACGAGTCCACCGATGTTGACACGGGCCTCCCAGATTCTTCTAGATAGCAGTACATGGTGCTAGGGTTTGCAGCGTACGCAGGGCAAAGCTCAACGTTCTCGGCATACCCATGGTTTGGACACTTCGGTGGGCAGAGCTTCTTCGGCTTCACAGTCACATCGTACGGTTAGGACAAGAGCTCCTTCGCACCACAAGGGGGATTTCTAGAGTCCTTCGTACACGTCATTATTGTGGACCGCTCGCAGTTCAGCATGTCTCAACTGGATGGCTTCGACACTTACCGGACCCAGCCTATAGTATCTCAGCCTACAGGACCACCGCCGGTCACTCAGCAAACAGAACAGTCTCCATACCTCCTCCGACCTGAAATGCAACCTCCGGACCGACTGATGTACCCAATGGGACATGCTTGTGCGCGACGGAAGACAAGGCCACGTATGGGGAGGCAAGCGCGGCGAGAGGATAACAGTGGCTCAGATGAGTGAGCCATATCGCATCTAGTGTGATGCATTTTTTTGTACTACTATAATTAATTTTAATTGTACAAATTCCTAATGTATAAAATTGTAAAAAAAACATGAAATATTCGTAAATCCATGATTAAATTCGTAAATATTCAGACCACATAAAATTCACAAAAAATTACACAATAACTATTATTGTATGGAATAAAACTTCGTAATTTTTAGAGCTCATTAGCTATATGTAAAAACTTGTAAAATTATCAAAATTGTTTGAATTTTTGAGCAACATTCACAATGGATAAAATTACCCAAAAATTACACTGCGAGAAATGTTATGTCAAGAGGTTGTACATAAATTTTTGTAATTTTTTGAGCTCATTTGATATATTTAAAATTCAAATAAACATTAAACAAAAAATAGAACAGGTAATTAAGCCGGCTAATTAACCGGCTTAATTACCTACCGCCCTCGATCGACGACGTGCAAGCCTCGCTTCCCCATCGGGCGGCAAGTCGCCGCCGCCCGCGAGGGGGAGCAGGCGCCGCGACGGCGGCGGTGTACGCATGTCGCCTCGCAGGCTCTGTCTCCCGCCCACTGGACGGTAGAAACGATATTTTTGTCAATACGATCCACATGCAGCTATTTTTGTAAATACGATGCGAAACAATACCAAACGTGGCTTTAACTCGAATTGGCAAAGATGTACTGAACATGTCAGATTACGATAACACATGTTGAATTGGCAAAGATGTATTGAATCTGTTCAGATTATGATAACACATATGTTGAATTGGCAAAGGTTTCCCTGATTATTTATATAGCCTCCATCATCCCCTCCTTATTCTTCCAGCTTTTCAGTCGCTACCAACTAATAAAGCTGTAATAGATGTTTCTGTCGCTAGGTCATCATGTTCATCACTGTCGAGCTCTTCCACCCCTAAAAAATCTTCAACAAAAAAGCTTTTTAGTCACCACCAACGAATAAGATTACAATAGATGTTACTATCGCTAGGTTATCATATTCATCACCGTTGAGTGATGTCACCTCTACCAGCCTCAACATGGTCCAATTTGGCCGTGGGCGATGTGACAACGCCAATGCGGATTGGGTTTGTAGATCTAATGCTGCCGTTGATTTCGTGGGAGCGGGGGAATGCGCGCGTGGGAATCCGCAGATTTGGATCAGAGCAAGTATAATAAGAGGCTGTTAGTATGTTGTATGCTGAGGTGGAGGAGAGAGAGGAGGAGAGAGAAGAGAGGTGGGCTGTAAGTTTACAGCCAGTTGAAGCACAAGAACCAAGAAACTTTGTGAGAGAAAGGGGTGGGTCATACAGCCTTCAGTTGGCTGTAAACTACTACATGAATGGACTGATAAGTGGGCTGTAAGTATCCATACAGCCAGCTGAAGGCTGTATTATTAGCCTTGCTCTCACTGCCCACTTGAAATGAGACTATGGGCTGCAGGGAGGGGATAGGGTTGCGATCTGCGGTGCCTCGTGTATCACGCCTGGACCAGGCCTTCCTTCTTGATATCGTGCACGTTCATGCAGTATCTCACGAATTTTGATCCGATTTGAGAGCTGCTATACATAAAAAGAGGTATCAGAGTGCAACACCCTTGGTGCTGGGTTTGGATCCTGCAGGTGTTGGCAATGTGGAACGAATTGTATGCGTCTGCTCGGAATTTAAATCAGGCTCTTAGGTGCTCTTTTTTCCCCCTTTGTTGGGGTGCAGTGTTTGGTCCAGTCTGTGTGCCAAATCCGCCGCTTGCGATCTATGCACGGTTTTTGTGGTGACGAGAGTAGGGATGAAAACGGTCGGAAACGGTCGAAAACTCCTCAACCGTTTTCTACTTCTACATTTGAATACGAAAACGAAAGCGAAAACGGTAAAGCCGGACACGAAAACGAACGCGAACTTTCGAAATATCGAGAATTTCGATAACGAACCAATTCGAACGGAATTATGTCGAACACGGTCGGTATACGAAAATTCAATACGGAATACCGACCTGTAGGACCAAGTGACCAAGTACATAACAATTACCAAGTGCATGATCAAGTTCAAGTGCATATAATAATTAACAAGTGCATGACCCTTGGTCTTAAGTATTAGCACAATAGCCGACACAAATACAATACAAGTCTAGAACAAGCAATTAACAGCTAGCAGAACATCTACAGTTCTGCTAATAAATATTATACTAAAGTGGGCATTAGTATTTTCTAGCTCATAATTCCTATTATTGCTGTCTTTTAATATTATTTGTTTATTCTCAATTGATCAACTAATAATTAAATCTATTTTATCTACACTAATTATGGATGTAATCATTTCCTAGCTTATGTCCATATTATAATCTTGCGTCCTCCCTAACAATTTATCCGAATGAATTTATATTCGAACATCCGTTAACTACGAATTTTTAGTTTAAGCGCTTTCCAACTTACAAATTTTAATTCCCAATTTATTTCCCTTCTATTTTTCTTTTCCTCATTTTCTTTTTTCTTTTCCTTTCCTTCCATTTCCCTCTTTCTTTCCTTTGCTCCCCTCTTCTCGAGCCTTCCGCCGCGCCTTTTCCCCTCCTCCCATTTTCCACCGACGCCCACGCCTCCTCTGCCTCCCCTCTTTTTCCCACCGCGCCTCATCTTCCTCCCCATGCCTCCTCGCTCTCGCTCTCTCTCTTTCTTCACCCGCCGCCACTTCTCCTCGCGCTCTCCTCGGCTTCCTACTCCACGCCGCCGCCTTCCCAGTGGCTCCTCCTCTCTGCGCCTCTTGGCTGGCGGTTGCCGGATGACCTCCGCCCGGCCGTCCCGTCCGGCCGCTCGGTGTCGCCGGTGAACCTCGCCGATCTGGCCGATCTAGTGCTTTTCTCCCCTTTTCCTATCCCGATCTATGGATTTGGTTTGCTCTTAATGTTTTGCTCATCGGGTTAGGTTTGGGAGGCGGGTTGCCTCGCCGACCATCGCTGCCGAGCCGCTCCGTCGCCGGGAGTATCGGTGGCGGTGGCGAGGTGGCTTGGCCGGCGGCAACCCGCACCGCCGACCTCACCAGAAGCTGCAGCAGAGGCCATCGTGCCGTAGAGTAGGGCCGGGCGCTGGTCGTGAATTGAATTTTGGCATGGGGCGCTGGTCGTGAGTGGGCCATTCGGTTTAAACCGTATTTACAATACGGTATATTCGAATAAAATGTAGAAAAGTAGAAAACGGTCGAAAACGCCTAAACCGTTTCCGCTCCGTTTTGAATTTGGTATTCGATTTCGAACCGAATTCGAATTTGTCCGAAAATACGAATTCGATTGGGTCAAATGTAGAAAACGATGCGGTTCGGTACGGGATATTTCCGTTCCGTTTTCATCCCTAGACGAGAGACGACTCTCTCTGTAGTTGGTACTGAGAGACTCACATATAGACGAACTGGAGTGCAAGGTGTGTAGTTTATTTGAGTTCCTGGGCAGCGTAGGACCACCAATTCCTGCTACTTGATTGTGCAGTATTTCCTCTATCGTTTTGCTTTCTTGGAAGAACTAGACGGTTCCAAGGGAAAGGGGTGGTGAGAAGAGAAACATGAACTTGTCTCGTGCTAATCATCGATCTTATCGCTTTAATCTTGTTTTCATTCCCAGCTAATTGTGCTAGTTTTGGCACCTCGTAACGCTAGTTATGTTTTTCAGTGCGTACACTTCTTATTTGCTCAGTCCAATATTTCTTTAATTTGACAACAATTGTGCGAATTAGCTGATTTCAATTCATTTATATGTGAATTTGGTTTAGTAAACTGTGTGGTTTTTCCCACCAGAAACCAGCACGACACCAAATACAACCATGAACCAGGTTTTTTAAAAAGCACCACCATAAACAGGCAATGCTACGCAATCCCCATTTGGTGTATAATGGTATCCCCATTTGGTGTATAATGGTAGCCTACAATTTGGTGAGTAGGTTGTATTTACTAAGACTACCAGTAGTTAGGTGTACACTTCACTGCCTTGGCTACTATTATAGTATGACTACAATAGTGGGTATAAGGTACTCTTCTCTATGAGAGACATAACAAAGAGAACTAGGGAGAGCGGATATCTGCTCCTCATGACTCACTTAGGGGTTTAAATACATATGAGTAGGGTAAGATGGATTTTCATCCTATCCCTTAATAATTTAAAAAGGTAAGTGTACATTGGTACATTCCTTTATACTATTGGGCCTATTACATATTGGACCGGTTGCAAGGCTCAGTCACGAGGGTTGGGACACCCCTACAACAGGACTCCCTCGATAGTAAGCGTGGAGGTCTCGATGGGCGAGCTGACGTGACAAACTATCCTAACCCTCCGTCCCCTGACAACAAGTGTGAGGGTGTCGACTGATGAGCCGATGCAATTAGTAGGTTGCAGCCCATGGAAGAGGGTTCTTCTTTTACTAATCATAATGCAACTGCAGAGTCTACCAACAAATCATTGAAGCAGAGCAGCGGTGTTGTTGTCCCTCTGAGGTGACGCCTACGAGGAGGTCACGAAGTCCCACACCAAAGCCAGTCTGTCTCGCCGAGGCGATGCGTACGAGACGGTCGGCGAAGTCGTGCCGCCCCGCCGAGGAGATACCTCCAAGGCGAGCAGCGAAGTCCTACATCGAAGCCAGGCTGCCCCGTAGAAGCGATGCCTACAAGGCGGGTGGCAAAGTCGTGCCGCCCCGCCGAAGCATTGCCTCCAAGTCAGGCGGCAAAGTCGTGCCGCCCCGCCGAAGCGATGCCTCCAAGCCAGATGGCGAAGTCTCCTGATGAAGGCGTGTTGTCCCGTCGAGGCGATGCCTACAAACCTACAATGCGGACAATGAAGTCGTGCCACCCCGCTGAGGCGACGCGTCCAAGGTGGGTGATGAAGTCTCGACTGCAAGTCAGTCGGACGAAACATTTACGACCATGAGGTGGCTGGACGAAGTCACGACTTTGAGGCAGCTGGACAAAGTGTAGGCCATGAAGCAGTCAGACGAAGGCATGACCACCAAGTGGCCGGGTCAAGCCATGACCATAAGGTAGTCGAACGAAGCCATGACCACGACGTGGTCGGACGGAGTCACAACCATGAGGTGGTTGGACGAAGTCGCGACCAGGACGTGGTCGGGCGGGGTCACGGCCACGAGATGGTCGAACGAAGTGTCAACCACACAGTGGTTGAAGTCTCGACCACGAGATGGTCGAATGAAGCCACAATAATGAGGTGGTCGAACGAAGCCACGACAATGATGTAGTCGGACGGAGTCATGAGCACGAGATGGTCGGACGAAGCGTCTAGGACTGCGAGGCAGCCGGACAATGTCACGACCGCGAGGCAGCTGAACAAAGCGTCGGCCGCGAGGCGGTCAGACTAAGGCACGACCACAAAGTGGCTAGGCTAAGTCACGACCACAAGGTAGTTAGACAAAGCCATGACCACAAAGTGGTTGGACAGAGTCATGACCATGAGGTACTCAGACAAAGTCATGACTAGGACATGGTCGGATGCTGCTGATAAAGTCAATGGCTGGACGAAGTCCTTGAAGCATGTGCTCCGTCCCTCACCCTTCGGACTGGCGTCGATGAAGCTAGCGGCAGGACGAAGTCTTCAAGTGCGCGCTCTGTCCCCTACCATTCAGATTGGCGTCGACGAAGTCGGCGGGACGAAGTCTTGAAGCGCACTCCATTCCCCACCTTTCGGACTAGCGTCAATGAAGCCAGCGGTGGGACGAAGTCTTGAAGTGCGTGCATCGTGTGATGCGCCAATTCGGCCTACGCTAGGTGATTCTAGTACCAGTCAGGCGGCCTGTGCCTGACAATGTCCACGTGTGAGTTAGCAGCACATATGTCCCTCTTTAAATGACAACTCGTTGCCACAACTTCTAACTACATGTTACATCTTGCAGGTACACTAGGAAGGGAGTCCGCTGCGGCACGGATTGGGTAACGAAGATAGAAGCGTGGATAGGCTAGTGGGATGGCGTGCTGTAGGACTATGTGCAAGAGGCCACCCCTTATGACCACAGCGCCACAGAAGACAAGTACCTTCCTCGCACGCCTCGGACACGCATCAGCCGGTACTTGCCGCCGACTCGCCACAAAGACACGCCCCAAAGACCGATTGACACATACCCTATGCACTTCGCGCGGAACGTGTGCCGCGTAGTACGTTACATCGTATTTTGATAACTTTACTTCTGGCAACCCCACTTATAGGTTTCACTCTGTTGTGTTTTTCTTGCAGGTGGGCATCGGTGCTGAGATTGTGAGGGACTCCTGCTCCGTGCTGCAGAGGATCGCCGACAGTGCGGAGGTCACACGTGAGGAGGTGGTCCAGGTTTTCCATCATGTGCAAATTCAAGCTACACGTCTCGTCAGCCTGTTTTCATGCACGATGCTCCCGAAGGTTGACATGCTAATGCCTGGTCGACACTCGGTACATTCGTCAATGCCGTCTCATCCGGCAACACACCAGGTGGGAGGGTCAGCGTGGACATGTTTGACACCGCCGCGGCCTAACGAGACCAGAGGGCTAGCCTGGGCACGGCCCCATACACCGCCAATGCTACAATACCTGGGTCCTCCAGACTCCTTTAGCTTCCCCATGTAGGGCGCATACGACGTGCCGTACTTCGCTTCGGACGTCTTTGCGCGTGCCATGGCGCTAGTC
Organism: Dendrocalamus sinicus; assembly: GCA_036346575.1. NCBI lineage: Eukaryota > Viridiplantae > Streptophyta > Magnoliopsida > Poales > Poaceae > Dendrocalamus > Dendrocalamus sinicus. The sequence goes on along the minus strand of CM070666.1, from coordinate 11,928,402 downwards.
GAGGGTACGCCGCGTCTCTGTTTGTTTGCTCGCATTGCCTTACTTGATGAACTAACGATATTTGCACTGCAGGTCTTGCGCCCCTTGAGGGATTTGGGACTCCCCAGGCGACGCGGACACAGGCGACTTCTAGAATAACGTATTATGCAGGTAACTACTAGAGTAGTCATTACATACAAGTACAACTTCCAGAATAACCAACAGACTAGTATTTTATGGAGCTTGTAGGGAAGGCACTAGAAGATGCTAGAAAAGCTCGTCACAAGAGTAGTGATTATCTGGAAGGTTAGTTTGAAATATCATGAGTACATCATGTGTATGTACTTGCTACACGAAGACAGACAGTGTACGTACACATCTATAAAGAAGATGTGACACGAGACAACTTTGTGCTGTGATGTGACCTAACGACGTAGCTTTGCGCAGCGACACGACACAAGGATACAGAACGGTTTCTTACTGGGCCCTTTGCATCACAGATGCCAAATTTGCTTCAACCAAATTACGCTCTAACCGCATCCATCGATCCGCATCACTACTTAAGTACTACCCTAACGGGGTACTCTTGCATCACGACTACAACAATACCTCGCTTAAATGGAGAACCAGTGGATTGAGATCCGCAAGCTCGCAAGGGTTGCTGCAGCTCGCGACGAACAAAGGGAGCGTGCTAGAAGGGCACCTTCCTACAACGACGCCCCCATAGCAGCAACCCCTACCTTAACATTCCAACAGAGCACTCGCCATAAGAACTGCCCGAGGGGAAGACGTCACCCCTTTGTTGGTGTAGGAACATATGCAAATTCTTCACGTCCAAGTAGCGGTTCAGTCTCAGCATGCGTTACTGGGGTTGCGCAAACTACGCATGTGAGTATCCTGATCACTGTTGGGGCACGAGCCGTTACCGGTAGCCGGTAAGGACTTACTACAACTTATTCCATTCTGAACATGTGATGTCATGGCCTAGGCTTGTATAGATCGTTGTATTAGGTCTCTCTGACTTTGCCTTCTTCTTTCCCTCCACCTCTGTTTCTCTATGGGTGTGCTTGCGTCTTCGCCCTGTCTGCGTCTGTGCCTGCAGTTCTTCTGCCTCCTCGGTCCTTCTGCGTGAACCTCCCTCTCGTCAACGTCCATCCTTCTCTTTTATAGGCGCGGGAAAGGGCCGTGGGCCTTGTATGCGGCTCCCATGTGGTGTCGATTATGCCGTTCAAATTGAAATAAGTTTCCAATTGAGATAAGATTCCTAATTGATTACGGATCTTCTAGGACTCTGCTTTTATATCGGAGATTCGTTAAGCATTATCTCCAACTAGATGAGGATACGGTGCGACCATGCCTTGCTATTGATGATCTGCAACCGTGGTTGAATTGCACAATGTGATCGAACCGGTTTGATCGATGCAACATGGTCATCGCACATGATCGCAAGCAAATCTCGGTGCCCCTAAGTGTCCGACAACATGGTCGTAGTAGGCGCTCATCTCAACGTGGTCAAAGCAGGTGCTCAAGCATGCGTGATCGTAGTACATGCTCATCTCAACATGGTCATAGCAGGTGCTCGAGTAGGCGTGGTCGTAACACGTGCTCATCTCAATGTGGCCATAGCAGGTGCTTGTCTCAACGTGGTCGTAGCAGGTGTTGGTCTCAATGTGGTTGTAGCAGGTGCTCGAGCAGGCATGGTCATAGTACGTACTCGTAAAAGCACTGGGGGCGCTACGGTCGGTGGTCGTAAGCTTAACGTGTTCGAAATAAGAAGCCGTGGTCCACACAACGCGGTCGAAATGGCCATGGTCGCATGGCCCTAATGTAAGGCGTGGCACACCGACCACCTTACTGCTTTGTTTCTCATGTTGTTTCATGGCTCAATTATGCCAAAGTTCTTGTCCAGTATATATCTCCCTATTTGCCCCGATTTGCACAAAATCTCATCAAACACTTTCACTTCTTTATTATCAACTAGTTAAGTACACATGCGTTTGCTAGGAAAAACAAAATTTGCTACAGAATGTAACGGTCAACAATGTAACAATATTTGCCTAGGAGATCAAGGATCAACTTCATGCATACCTAAATGGTGATTAAGGATAGAACACAAAGGTGAAATATGGTGCAAATTTGTAATGTTTGTACCAGAGAACTTTTTATGTAATACAATTTGCATCTCAAACATAAGCATATTTCTTCTAGAGTAAATTGCATCACATGTGTACACGAACTTGTAAGGTGTGTACATCTAGATCACTAAAAAATTAAGACCATGTATTTAGGTCAATGAACTTGTTAAATTGTGCAAAGGAGGTTCAAAAGAGGTTTGTTAAGAATGACAAAGTACCCACATGGCACTAATGCTTATGTGGCGTTGATATAGACACTAACATGAGAAGGTGAAGGCCTCTGTCTCCACCCTACCGGCTATATCTATCTGCGTGTCCATCAATGCCATTCCAAAGTGTTCAAAAGTAATTTGGTTTTAATTGAGAAGGAAAGCTGCGAACTTGTTGTAGTGATGGGATTAATTGCATGATGAATTCTTATTATTTTTGGTCACATGAGATGCATATGGTGTTGATGCAGCTGTTAGTAGATGTAAATGGAGAACAAAAAAGCCAACGAAGAAGAAGGTGTTGAGCTGGTCCATGTGCTCCAGATCGTGTTGGTTGCGGTTGACTACTTCATGTAGTTCCTATTCGAGGAACATGTCGAGTCATCAAGTAGCGCCCCTCCTTTATTGATATCATCTCGTTCTGCCGCTATGCCTCTTTGCGGATCATGTTGCTCCTACTTCTCGATAAGAGGACGCGGATCTGAAAGCAGCTATCAATGCATGGAACTAGGTTACCTACTATCGATCTTACGAGAATAACAAAGGGAAAGACTAATCACTAATAGACTTTATTGATGTGGCCAAAGAGTATTTGCAAGAGTGTGATAATGAATGTGAATGATTCATTGTATTGTTGGAGGCACGTAGGTCTCACTATTTATACAAATCTAAAGGGTGGCAGTTAACGTTTGAATAGGTGCCTGTTGTCTTCACATGCAAGTCTTTTTTGTGTCTTAAAATGTTGTGTCTGTTGTCGGAAACGCCATTAACCACTCTCGCGTGTCAAATTAAATACCCACGTGGAAAACCGTATCAGTCCTGACCAGTTAATACTTTGCTTCAGGAAGCGAATGGTTACTGATCGTAATTGATCATAATTGGTTGTTGTTTAGGTGTAACTGGTCTTCAACCAGTTATATTTATTAGAGGGGAAAACTTCTTTTTTATGTGCTCGTAGGCTAGATAATGTACTTAGTAGATCATAGCTGTGTTGGCCTAAACACGAAGTTTAATTTTGACTCTTGTTGACCGAATATATTGATCTAGTCAAGAACCCTCATCAATAGCCAACTGGTGTTTGACAGAGAGAGTGAGAAGATAGTATGTGAAAGATAAAAGGAAAAGTGGGTGGGAGGAAAGAATGATAAAAGCTACTACATAAACGCCACATAAGCATAGCGCCATATAGATACTTTGTCAACCTTGTAAAACATATTTTGGACATCTTTTGCATGATTTAACAAGTTTGCTGATTTAAATGCATGATTTTATAGTTTAGTGACCTAGATACATCCACATCATAAATTTGCATACGTGTGGTGCAATTTACTCATTCTATGAGCACCTATGGTGGTGAAAGCCCTTGCAACTGCAGTTGCACCATCACAGCAGTAGCACTTCCCATCTCCCTAACCCAATCGCAGGGGCTGAGGAGCGCATTTCCATCTCAACGGCTATTATATTTGTATTTGTGAATTGTAATGTGGAAAAGAAGGGAAATTTGACGATTTACCACCGTAAATAATATACATTTGATGATTTACCACTTATGTCTCATTGACATATGGCCCTACGATTGACATATCAGTGTCACATCGAGTGATAATGTAACACTATGCCCATCCTCTGGACCTAGAGTACTACCATCATTGTATAATCTTACCATTTTTGAACAACTGCTAATCATTTTAAGTAAACTCTACTTTATTCATAATGCAGCAATCACTTACATCATATCATTTTAAGCAACTACTCTAGCATTTAATGGAGTTAAAACATACTAACAAAAGGTGTTACATGAAATGCTGCTAGTGTGTAAAGTTATTCATATGCTATTTCCGCCCGTGCATGATGTCCTCAACGGTCACCTATAAAAAACAAACAAAGCAAGAGTGAGTCCGCAGATTATGCTAGCACATAATAGACCGGTAAACACTACCATAAGCACAGTCAACATCACCATAACACATTCATTCTCCTCAAGTCTTGTTATCTCATCTCAATCACACTTTATGCAATGCAATGCTTATGATCAATCTCATTCTCCTCTGTAGCTTTTACCGAGTCATATCGAAGTAGGTCTTTCCCTCCATCCCATGGAGGTGCCTACCAAAGTAGGATTTTCACAAAAGCACGTCAGACTAGTCAATAGCTTTACTCATAGCTATTGACTTTCTCATCACCCTGGCTCATAATGCATATGTCATCTTATGAATGCATTTCTCCTTCATTTCATCATGTACCACATTTATCATCATCAACCAAGCAACATCAAATAATGCAAGTATCACATATTCTACAACAACCACCGTCTACTGCTCTACCATGTACTTGCCTGTTAACTGAGCGAAGCAGAGCAATGTGCGACGGTGTCGATCCCAAACCTCCACCTGATCAGGCAGTTAACCCGACTCAAAATTGAATATTGGTACATGTGCTTAAATAGAAGGCATCGACTCTACGCGCAAACCCAGGCACTAGCAAGACTAAGGATTTGACGAGCACGTCGCAAAACCCCCTTTTTCTCCTTTTTTTTCTTTTCTCTTCTCTTTTTTATTTCCCCTTCCCTTTTCTTTCTTTTCTTCTCTCTCTTTTTTCTCCTCTATCTGGTTTGGCTGAACCGGCCTTACCCCATCCCCACATCTTCTTCTTCCTCCCACTCACTCTCTATCTCTCTCTCTCTTCACTTCGGATTGGCTGATTGGCCTCACATCTACTTCCTTCTCCACTGGCTCTCTCTCAGATTCGGCCGGGTGGCCTCACCCTCTCCCTCCGGTGCGCACGGATGGCCCAAGCCAGCACCGAACTCGATGTCGATTACTTCCCCTGTGGCTCTCCCTTGGGCTCGGCTGCCGACCCTGGCGGCCTCCCCAACACTGCCTCTGCGCATGCGCGGTAAGGTTCTTGGCACCACCACCCTAGGCGCCATGGGCGCACCGGCCTTGGGGTCGCGGTCGGCCGCCCCGCATAGAAGGCAAGGGTACTGGCGCTATGCCTCCTCTGCGCCACTCCTCCACCCCTTTAGCTCACCGGCCATGACTTGCAGCTGACCAGGAGCCCAGCGCCTTCTCCACCTCCGGCCACTCTTCCTCTCCCTTGCTGCCATGGTCTACCTCGACTTACCACTCCCTTCTACTACTCAGGACAGTCTTCTCTATTCCCCCTACCTTATGCATTTTATTTTAGTTGCTATTTTGCCTTGCTCTAATCGTGCTTACACCCAATCTTGGGAATGACTACGAGCGTCGCCACGATGGAACTTGGTGGGGAGACATGCGCCGGGGAGCATGTTCTCCATTCCAGGGGCGCACGGCGGCACCCACAGGCTCGCCGCCAATGGTGTGTCACGGCTAAGCCAGTTGTGGGGGTGCTTGTGTGAGGGGACCTACTTGCCTTTGCCAGACTAGAAAAGGGATGAGGCGACGGCAAGGGTCGGGGTTCCCGGTGATCATCGACGGTTCTTACGTCGTCTTCCTTGTTTCGTCGTCTTCCCTTGCTTCTTGAACTCCTCACCTTCAGCTCTCTCTCCCTCACTGCCTCTCTATGTTGCTTTGATTGGTTGGTGGTGCTTGACTTTGGGGCTTTGCTCTTGGTGGAGGGAAACAAAAGAGCCAAGATGAGAAATAGGAATGCTTGGCTTGGCTTCTGGTTGGCCGAGCACTAGAGAGTGCTTTGCTCTCAGTGGGGGATGAAGTGATACTAAGGCTTGGTTTGGCAAAGCAATAAAGAGACAGGGCTCTGTTGTTGGCTTGTACTCTGGCTATGTTCTCAATTGTCTGAGCTAAATGAATGGAGTGAGACCTCCTCTTGAGAGTTTGGCTGGCTTACAAAGGAGAGGGCATTCGGCTACCTCCCCTTCTGGCCTTGTGAAATGATCTGGGTGCCCCCTCTTATCCCTTACCCCCTCTTCTCAAGTCGCTATGGGCTTTAAGGACCTTTTGGTACAATAGGTGGGCTCTGTACTGTTGGCTTTTCTACTGCAGGAGGTAAGCCGGTAAAAGTGGACTTAGCTAAATGTTCTGCCGAATGATGAAACTCCAAGCACAAGATGGTGCTGACCGGCCGAGAATGATCTGGGAACCTCAATAAGTGCTTATTACTCGGTATTCTAAAGCCAATGGGTCTGACGGTAAAACTTTTTTTATTTCTTTTATTTTCCCTTGGATTGTTTTCATTCCCTGTATTTCTTCTCTTTTGCATTTTTAGTGGTATCACAGATAAATCCTCAAATACAAGTCTTTACAATGGCAAATTCTTAATTATTCCGAAAAAGAATGATACAAACCGTAAACGTTTTGGCCGATGAATATTAGTCCGACGTGCAAAGCTGAGTCGCAAAACAGATCTGTGGAAACTGGATAGCTCATGGTCTGTACTCATTTTATTCGTACACATAAAGATGGCTTACAACTTTACATCGCGTGCTGATTGGCACGTGGATTGCATTCCTTTTCGAAAGATTTAGTGCTTGCATTTCTGGAAGACAAATTACCTAAACGGCATTTCCTCCCTTCGATTTAGCACATATATATACAGCCTAGGATGACCAATGGCAACATGTATAACAGCAAATCGAGAGCTGCATATGTAAAGCATACTATTTGGTATTTAAGCAGTAATCTGGCAAGGGGAAATGATTTGTGGCTCAAGAAGTACATCGCTGCAGCTGGGATTCATTTTGGGATTTTCTCCTCAGACGTGAACCTCTGAGGAATTTGCTGTACCACTTTGCTGAAAGTTTCGGCGTCCTCTTCTGCGTCTTGAAGTCGACATGGTAGAGCCCGAACCTTTGCGTGTATCCAGACGTCCACTCGAAGGCGTCAAGGAGAGACCACACGAAGTAACCACGTACATCAGCTCCTTTCCTTCAGACCGTTCGACAAGGGGCACAATACAACTATGTATTCAGGAAAGTGAAGCAAGTCCCGTTCCAAAAAAAAAAGAAGTAATGCATGAGCAGTAGCTGTACATATACTTCCCCATCTTGCAATATAAGTTCGACACACATACCTAAGAGATACATTATTTAAATAATATTTAACAAAAGCGGATTATATTAATCTCTATTAAAAAGAGCAGTACTATGTCTATATAATAATATGGTCCAATTCTATTAAAAATTATTTAACTAATATGCTTTCTAAGTATGCATGCCAAACTTATATTGCGGGAACCGAGTGAGTAACAATGCGGCATTAGTTGTACCATGACAGAAGGTGAAGCAATTATGAGAGGTCAGCATCAGCTAAGAAGGTCAAGCAACCATATTGGCTAGAGTATTAACGTGGAAGCCAAATATATGCACGAACTGTTTAGAGTTGCGTAGGTTAATTACCTTATTGCTGAGGCTAAAAAGGTCAGGTAGCCACGAAGATAAGTAACTCTTCTTGTGTCATTGGTAAAATCCTTGGCGGTCATGCTGCTATTGCTTGCTTGAGCATAACCTGGAAAATGTGAATTATGCTCGTATATATGATACATACATTCATTGTTCTTTGGGATAACAATATTAATGATCTTTCAAGAAAATGTATTGGGCTATTCCTGTAAAAAAGGACTAGGAATAACTAGCTTAGCTTACCTTGGCCTGGGTATCACAGTTTTGCTGTTTGTTATACAACTGAATTTAAATTTTCTAAGGTATAAAGGTAGGCCTTGATGCACTGGTGGGATTTCGAATCCCACCCGTACATGTAGCCATAATTATTACTCCAATCTCCATTACCGTAGATGGGATTGCATTAGAAAAGAAAGTCAGGTTCCAACATGCTTGGAAATAATTTGGAAGGTTTTAGAGCTGAGATAAAAGAGGAGTTTTTTCAATAGAGATAAATTGCTTTTGTTTGTTTCTAAATTACTAGTGCACATGGGCCAATAGGCACTTAGGCAGTATCCTACTCAAATGACACTCATCAAAAGCGTATGAAGTTCAGACTAATGATTGTTCTAGCTTCTAAAAATAACAGATAAGAAAGAAAGCCATACCATTTTCTGTGATATATGTTGGTGTATTGTTGTATCTTTGTTTGTAATACATGACCACCTTTTCCATCCCATGTGGAACGTCATAAAAGAATGGCGATCCTGTCTGCATGAGTGAGATTTCAAGCACTAATATTTTTTTCTTCATATTTTAAGATCTGACTTCACAATGAATTAGTATTTCAACAATTTTATGGTTACCGCTTCACCAATAAGCACCCCGTCTCTTTCTGCTAAACTAACCACTCGCGCATCGCCATCAAGAGGATCCACTTCGCATGGTGAGAAGATGCAGTCCTTCACATACATTGTTCTATAATGATTTAATCCGATGAAATCCAATTTTGTGGCTTGCAGTTTCTTCTTCTGTTCTGATGTGAACTCGGGTAGGTTTGGACCCAAGATCTTGCGCATCTCTGCAGGATAATCACCAAGAATTATAGGGTCCAGAAACCTAGCAAAATTAAGTAAATCAGGTAGATTAAAAATTGTGGCAATTGAACAAATATATTGTCTGTGAGTTTCTCTGCATCCTCTGTGATGAAAGGAAAATCAGGGTATTTGTGTGAATTATGTCATTCCGTTGAGCTGTTTACTTGTACCAAACACATTTATGATTTTTTTTAAAGAACACACATGTTTAGGATTCATGAGGAAACAAAGTATTGTCTGTATACACAATTATCATCCTAAAGGAAATTATATAGTACCATGGAACATTGAAAGATATAGCCCGTTGAACTGCTAGGAGGTCTAGTGTGGTATTTCGGAATGGTTCATACCATCCTGCGGACACAGTAATTCCAATATGACCACCTTGTTTCCCCTATCAAGTGGCGAAGATATTAAATTTTCCTTGTTACGAAAATCATATTGAAAAATCAACCGATGGTGTTTTCGATATTTAACAACTTCTTATGCAAAAGAGTGTGTTTTGTACCTGATAGTTATTTCTGTAAATGCGGACTGCGTTTGCATGGGACAGTATCATATTGTGAGCAACTATGTATGGCTCTGTTTTAGAATTCCCAAAGGCACAGTTTCCAAATGGCTTAGAACAGCGGCCAGGAGGGTACCATCCGTCCATATAAGCAAATTTTGTGAACAGATTGGGCTCATTAAATGTGAGCCAGAATTTCACTCGGTCCCCAAACGTCCTGAAGCACACTTCTGCAAAGTAACCAAAGTCGTTCCTGGAAGGCATTTTGATGTAAGATAAAAGAAATTTTTTTCCCAAAAAGGCGAATAACGCAGGAAAATTAGAAGGCATCCATCCTTAAGGCACAGCAAAAGACATACTGGATTTCCGGACTCATCCATCCACCATATCGCTCGTCCAGTTCATGTGGAATGTCGTAATGAGATATTGTAACAAATGGCTGTATGCCTGTTTACGGATGTAGTAGTTAACAGGTGCATATTTAGACCTCGAATATTTTGGTCCCGTTGCATGGTTTTTTTGTACTATTTGAAATTTTGAATACCTTCCTGCAGGATAGCATCAATAATGGCATTGTAGAATGCTACACCATCTGGATTAACATCTCCAAACCGGCCTCCTGTAGCAAGAAGTGAATTCTGAAGATGGATCTCATTTTACTCTTAAAAGGCAGTAATGTAATCCCTAATTAAGAAAGCAAACGATCGCGGAAGTCAAACTCACTTGGTAGAATCCTTGCCCATGCTATGGAGAATCGGTATGAGTTGACACCCAGGGAATGCATCAACTTGATGTCGTCCTGGAGCACAGGAAAAAATAAAAAGTCTCAGGTGGTAAAATAGACAATAAAGATAGATTCGCTGGAACAATCTCAGTAGCATGCGTTCCATTTTACATCATACCATTCAACAGGAATTCTTTGGGAGTTTCTTTGCATTTTGCAGAAGACATACCATGTAACGATGATAGTGATCAGCAGCAGTATCACCATTGCTTCCATCCTCAATTGTACCTGAACCGACATGACTAAAGGAACTGTAAGATAGAAAGGTGACAACACATAAGATGAGACGAAGACATAACAAGATTAGAAAAAAAGGAGCTATGCCAAGGTTGAAATTAACTGGATATTAATGTAAATTGACATGCTTCACCTTGCTTATGAGTGTGGACATCCCAATTGCTTAGACCTTTGCTACCCTCCAAATATCCACCTTCAATCTGAAGAATGAAACGGAGTACACATACTGTCAGCAAAGTTTAGCGAGCGTCATTTACCAAACCTCTATATTCTATAACGTATGGGTCGCCTACAAAGGGCAAATGTGCGTGGAAGAACGTGCGATGTGTGATTCAGGGTACCTGATAAGCCGAAGTGGAGGTCCCGAACAGGAAGTTTGGAGGGAACTGGCCGCGACCGATGGCCGAAGCACACGAGAGGAGCTGGTGAAAGGACAAGAAGAGCACCAGCCACACGGCCGCCGCGTCGCTCGCCATCTCCGGCCGGCCTCTTGCTGCTCCTCCACTCACGCACTGCTCTCTCTCTCTCTCTCCTCTCTGAGCTCTGAAGCTCAGCGTGTAAGTCTTAAGAAAAGAAGAGAGAATCGTTTGGCGAATTGTATGCGGCGTCAATCGTGCGACGGACAGACATGGCGATGCCCTGTCGCACGCGACGGGCAGTGGGAGGACTGAAGGATCGAGAGGGATCGAAAAGCGATCGCGTACGGCCTTCGGTTGGTCAATCTCTGTCCCGACCAATTCTGCTTCTGCCTCGTCAGGCGTCATGCTCATGGTAGCTGAGGTGTTTAATTGTGGCTAGGTTGCTTCGGGTTTAAAATTAACTAGCTGCGTAAGTGTGACGTCACGCCGCGCTAGATATCGTATGAACCAAAGTAAAAAAGATGATAATTCGTAAGGAGTTTCTTAAAAAAATCGAGGACGCATGCGTAATTTCGAAAAAAATCAAAGGGATTTTTCGTAAAAAACCGAGTACCTGCAAGGACTTGTACGTAACTAAACAAGGACCTATACGTAATTTTGGAAACCACAGGGTGCTATCGGTGAAGTGGAGGGTGCTTTCCGCAAAAATAACCTGGCAAGGACCTTTTTGCCAGAAGCAAGGACCTGTTTGCGAGAAAGGAGGACCTCTACGCGAGTTCACAAAATGTAGGGGGTTTTTCGCATAAATGCTGACGTGGCACGCCTCCCCGGCCGGAGAGTCCCCCATCTTTAATATACAGAGTATTTGTGTTTATACTATTTACAATAATTAGTTTTTAAATAATATATTTTTAAAACAGAATAAATATAAAAATTATAGTAAAAATATACTGAGTTCAGTTGTACTAGACAAAATTACATGCGACTATTTTCTCTATGTACTGCCTCTCACGAACAGTCATAATTTAAATATTTAAGCTATAAGCTATCCTGCTCTAAACGGTTTTACCTTCTAATTTATTTTAGCTTTCAGCTTATTTAAATTGGAAGCCACTTGAAACGCATCAACTTTTAATTTTGGTTTGCTTGGTTTTTAGGCTTTTCTTTTGCCTTTTCTATCTTTTTCCTTTATTCCTTTGCATTATGCATGACAATATTATGGTTTTTCTTATTTTCTCTTTTTCCTTTTGTTTTTTTTTGAAAAAAAACTAACAGCCGTTATAATGCAATTTCAGTCAAAAGCCACAGTCAAAAACTTAAGCCATGAGCCAGTTGGAGCGGGGTAGCCGCTGAAACGTGACAATTGCGACGCACGACAACAACGGTGAAAGAGAAAGGCAAATGGTATACAAGAATAATCACCTTTTAGCTTAACAGTGCAAATTCTAACAAGAAAAAGTGAGGACTAGGACCTAATGTTTATTGTGAGGAACCATTGTTAGTATTGGAGAAGCTGGGATCTGGATTTTGCAAATTTACAGTTTTCAGGATCTGATTTAGACCTAGCGGCCTGACCGGCATGGGAGGAGGTCTGATCAGCTATCGGTCAAATTGGCCGACACTATCGGTCTGACTGGCAGCAGCCAATGGTCAGACTGGCTGGAGCTAGCGGTTTGACCGGCTTAGGTGTTTACTTTGGTTAAAAAGTGGAAATTTGGTTTTGCTTTGCTTTGGTTTGGCCTAGGTCAGTGCATGCATGTTGCATATGAGGCATGTTTTGACTAACGTGGGTCAAGTTATAAAGAACTTATACCCAAAAATAATTTCTTGGTTTTTGGGTGTGCAAGAAGACTTGAGATTTGGAGTCAACCATGATCAACAGCAAGAATCGAGGCTACGCTCATGGAAAAACCGAGGTCTAGAACGATAAAGGATGCTAGGTGAGATAGTTGAGCTCAAACATGGCACAAGGAAGGTGAAAAATGTTGAAGAGAAGGTTCAAGCAATGTTTGCAACATGTGGCTTGATCGATCCAAGTGAGGCGTGATCTAGTAGAACTAGAACGGCAGATACTTGCCGATGCGTGGCAAGCCAGTGGTGCACCTACACATGGTATACATGGATTGCTTGTAAGAAAGATGAAGACTGGATCAAGAAAGGATATTTTGGTAAAACGGCCAAATACTGAAAACTACCTTAGATCAAAATCATGATGCTTGAGCAACGCTTGGAAAAGCGGTTTAGGTCAATGAGAAGATGAGAAGATCAAGTTGGATTAAGGACTTAGCGGATTCAGCTCATGTGCTTCGAAAAACAGGCATAAGTTAAGTGTGTGAGTAAAACCCATGTTATGTGAGGTTAACATGTTTCTTTATTTATGCTAGTGGATAGTATCCATTAGAGTCAGATGTAGGCTAATTGCCTCATCTATTTAACGGGTTAGAATGCAGACTCATAGGTTAACCATCCATTATTCTAACTAAGTATTCTAATGTTAGAGTTTGAGAGGTGTGAGTGTTGTGGTGTGTTCTTTTGTTCTCTAGGTGAAGTGACTGTAAACATTCATCCTCAAGTAACAATAGATCAACTTTGTTCTTAACTCATGGGGTCTCCTTGATTTGATTGATTTGCTCTTGTTCTTGCTTGGTTACTGGTCAGACCACCAAGGTGTGAAGTTTCAGTTCTTTGGCTTCTGAGTTGATTGCTTTGATTTTGGCTTCTATTCCTGATCTTTGTAGCTCAGTAGCAACTAGAGTGAATGATTGGTGAATATTTGAGGAAAATTTTTGAAGACACCATTCACCCCTCTATTGCTATACAAGTCCTACAAAAAGGCAAACAAATGATCTCCTTCCCAATGAGATCTCTGGTGAGGGCTCACTAGAGTTTGGGTTAGGGTTCTTTAGAACACACGACTCTAGAGGGAGAGTGGATGGTGCTGAGGGTGTGGCGAGGAGACAGTGGTACCGGATAACATGGCAACAAGTGAGGCGAGTTAGGTTAGGTAGGGTAGGGACAGCGGAGATGTAGGCAACATAAACAAGCTCTATGGTCTACATTACAATCTACGTAGGCAATGATGGGATATGAGGCTAGCCCTGGGTACTTCGTGCCCAAACGCATAACCGGACAAGACCAGAGGGACAACGAAGATGCCAATCTAGTCAAACTAAGCAATCAAACACTACCATAGAAAATTTCATCACAGACGGTTTCTTAAATCGTCTGACTTCATGGGTCAGTGATAATAGGGGTTATTCACAGACGGTTTTTGAACCGTTTGTGAAAATTGTATCACAGATGATTTGAAACTAGAACCGTCTGTGATCATCTATTATCATAGACTGTTTGAATCTAGAACCATCTGTAATAGTCAGTTATCACAAATGGTTCTTAGTAAAAACTATCTGTGATAGCTACTCCAGAGCTAAAAAGTGGATAATTTTACCACGACTTGGACCTACAGTGGTGGAAGCTACAGTAACTGGTCAAATGTTATGTGTGGTCAAAAGCTATAGTAACCGATCGAAACCTATGTGTGGTTGAAAGTTACAGTAACTGGTCGAAAGCTACAGTAGTCGTGGCTATAGTAGTCAGATCTATTGTAGTCGGAGCTACAGTAGTTGGTCAAAAGGTTCTATATGGTCGAAGGGTATAGTAGTCGATCGAAGGCTAAGAGTGGTCAAAGGCTTAGAGCGGTCAGGGCTTAGAGCGGTCAAAGGCTTTAGGGCGATAGGAGGAGTGCTGTAGCAACTGAAGAATACTGCAATGGCGGTGGCTCAGGACGGTGGTCATCGACACTCCGGTGACCAACGGTGAGTGGCGAGGTACCCCAGATAGAAGAGAAGAACATGAGCGATACGTTGGTGGCACGAGGTTTACCAGAGATGGTCGGTGACGGACAAAAGACGACAGCGGCGAGGTGCTTCGGATAGATGGGGTTGAAGAAGAGGTGGGGAAGGAGAGGAGTAGAGAAGAAGTGAGAAGAGAGAAGAGGAGATGAGGAGAAGAAGACCCGACCGAGCTTTCTATTTTTTAAGGGAAAATTTAGTGAGAAGTGGAAGAGGAGAAGTGAGAAGAGGAGATGTGGAGAAGAGGAGAGGAGTGGAGGAGGAGAAGCGAGAAGAAGAAAAGTCGAGCCTTCTATTTTAAAAAGCAAATCCAGCAAGATTAGAGGGAAATTCAAATTCAGTGAGAGCAGGTATGTTAAAATATTATCATAGACGGTTCTGGATAAAGATCCATCTGTGATAAGTAGGTTAGCTAGACGATTTTTGTTCTGAACCATTTATGATACATCACAGACGGTTCGGAATAAAAACCGTCTGTGATAAGTACAAACATCATAGCTGATTTTTGTTCTGAACTGTCTGTAATGTATCACAGATGGATGGTTCGGAATAAAAATTGTTTGTGATAAGTAGGTCATCACAGATGGTTGTTTCTACCGCGGTGAACTTAGACGGCCCATCTTGTAAAACCATCCATGATAACTTTATCACTGATGGTTTGTATTGAACCGTCTGTGATTAGGCATCTAGGATGACCATTTTTGTAGTAGTGAAAGTTGTTTCTTGTCGACCCAACGCCACCTTCTAGGAGAAAACACACTGGCGGCCCACGGGAAACATCAAGCGTGCCGCAACCGCAACATCTCCACATGCTCTTAGCGCCAAATAATAATTTTTTGCGAGGAGATCTTGACTGGTGGGCCAACAAAGGTATTTTCCATTACAACATCCTACCATGACATGCGGGAAGAACTAGTATGCTTTTATGGCATATACAATAATTCATCTTTTAAGTTGTCTTTATATCTATCCGGTTATCAACCAATAATACCATAGAAGACTACTTCAATAACTTATTTCTTAAGACTAGCCCACACAAAAATCACAGCAACATTTTATAATTTTCCACCTCCCAACCCACGTGCACAACAATAATATATTAAACTCCCTCCCCGTTAACCCTCTCTTCTCCTCCTCAGTCCACCTCCACCTACCAAGCTCGCCCCATGCCCATCGTCGGCCAACCCTCTACCTCTCTCCCTCTCCTTGCTACTCGCCCCATGGAGCTCGCCACTGACCCTCTACCTCCACAACCTCTCCTCAACTAGCTTGTCGGCTGCCCCTCTACCTCTCTTCCTCACCCGCAGAGCTCGTCATCACCCCTCCACCTCCCTTGTCTCTTCTCAAAGAGCTCGCCGTCTTCCCCATTCCTCGTCGCCATTCCCCCACCTTCGCCACCATTGACTCATCTCTATCCGCTCCTCACCTATGAAGCTCACCTCCGCAGTCTCTAGATCCAATCGGATCTGGCTGGAATGACCTCACTATCACGTGATGCAGGCATGATTCGCCGTCGCGTCTCCACCATCTCCCACTTCATCGATGTGTCGGCCTTACCCTCTCACCGCCACAGCCAGATTAAAGCCATGCGCCTCTACATCTGGCCGTGGAGGGGTAGAGGGAGGCTCTCCTCTCGATGCAACGATGCATGGTCCAAAAATGTGTCTGGAAACAACGAGACCGCTCCAACAACAAAATGTATTGTTGCTTTGGTCTATGTTCACGCAAAGCGCTCATCGCGTCCAGAAACGACAACCTCTCTTCTCTCTCCTTGTTCTCTCCTCCACCTAGGACTTTGCTAATGACAACTGACATGGAATTATTGAAGATGTCCCTTAGTGCTAACAACTAGGTCAATTATACCGTTTGGCGCCTGAAATTCCCTAGCATCGCATATGGACACTAAGGAGACTTTTATTGTCTTGAAACACAGGAAACTTACCATGTGCATGTATATAAAAACACTCGGTAAAATCCGTAGTGACTTTCCAAACCCTAGTAGTGTATATTGTCACTCAACCTCTAGTGTCTTTGGGAGGGATGGAGGCCCATACGCAAGCGCCACCAACTATTGTCACGGTAGAGCTCCAGCGATGCTGCCCGTACCCCAACTGGATGCACAGTGATCGGAGCGTGTCTTGACTCTTGTCTCCTAAGCCAGAGGCTTTAGGGGTGCTGCTGATAATTTAACTTTTTGTAGGGACCTTCTTGTAAAAGGAACAAGTACTATTATCCTTTGTCTGGAAAGACCATACATCTGCTTGTAGTTTTTATCTTTTTATGGGTCTTTTATGTAAGAGGTGGTTCACTGTAACAACTTCTGTTTCAATAAAATCCAGAGCTTGAGTTCCATATGGGCCTTATTGCCTTAAAAAAATTGCAACCCTGTTCAAGAAAAGTGTTAGTTTCCATTAACAAGCAATATAGCTTACAAACGAACCCTGTCAGGTAAAAAGGCCCAAAAAGGATGAAAAAATGTGGTGTGCACTACTTTACCATTTATCAGAATGAGAACATAATTGGGAACAATTAGGGATCGGACGTACGATGGGAGTTTACCCATTGTACGTTCCTCCTCACCATCGAATCTTCATAAATCAAAACGCTATCAAGTATCAATCGTCTAACCTCATCCACATTGGCACAAAAAAAACAACACCACTAAATACGTGATGCTCCCCATCGGATACTCCTCCCCACCCTTACAACCCATTGACGAGGGTGGCACTGGCCAGAGGAAGAGGCTGTGGAAGCGATCACGTCGCTTTGCTCCTTCGAATGCGGTTGCCGCGTCGCCTCGACACCCTACCCTTGCCGGTCTAGAGAGAGAGGAGCAGAAGTAGCATGACTACAACGGTCTCTAGCTTCAAACGCAAGAGGCAGGCGAGCAACCAGAGGGCAAGAGCTAGATGTGAGAATGGGGATTGGAAGGTATAGGTTTGGTGAGGGAATGGATGACGATGAGATAACTAATTCAATCCGCCACAACCAAACAAATCCTAAAATCGCAACAATTAGCTCATTTGCTTGCAACAAATATTTGCTCTGGATGCAACAAACATAAATCAATAAACAAAATTATACAACAAATTTGATCTATTCGGGCAACAAATACAAGAACTATTGCAACAAAAATTGAATCGTGTTGCAATAACAAAGAACCCCATTGAAATATATGTAACATTTGATGTTATGCTGCAATATTAAAAAATAACTGCTATAACAACTCTAGTTACTGATGTCAATATTTGAGATGAGCATAGGGAAGAAGGGGGATGTGGCCTTTCAGCTTATGGCCTAGAGACAAGGAGGCCAAACACCACAGCAAGAATCTCGCCGGGGAGGTCGTTAGCGTGGTCCTCAGCCATCATGACCTCATCACATCCCGAGGCAACGCCAAGAGCACAAGTAGCACTTAGAGCAAGTATAATAAGAAGCTGTTAGTAGGCTGTATGCTGAGGTGGAGGAGAGAGAGAAGGAGAGAGAAGAGAGGTGGGCTGTAAGTTTACAGCCAGCTGAAGCACAAAAACCAAGAAACTTTGTGAGAGAAAGGGGTGGGTCATAGGTGAGCCAACTACTATATGAGTGGGCTGATAAGTGGGCTGTAAGTGTCCATACAGGCAGCTGAAGGCTATATTATTAGCCTTGCTCTTACAACTTATAGAGTTCGGAGCAGGGCCTACAGCTTGTGAGAGTGTGACACCTAGCATGTGATCGTGAGTAGACTGAACGGCCGACCATGGCTACCGGTCTCTTTTAGTTGGTGTTTGTAAGATGAGGTGGACAGAGGGACAAGAGCACGAGAGAGATGCTCGATGAGCAGGTGAATGGGATTGGATAAGGTTGAGATAAGTGGTTGGCAAGTAGGGGTGAAAACGGATCGGATTTGGACGGATATTGCTTAAATCGTATCCTAACCCACATTTTTTCTCCAGATTCGGAGTCGAATACGGTAAGACCGGATACGAATACAAATTCGGAATATTCGGAGTTTCGAATACGGCACCGTCGGGACGGATATGTAACGGATTCGGCTCGGAAACGGATAATATAGACGGATAATACGGATGATTACAATTCCAAAAGCTTACAAAGTACCTCTTCACATTCAGTTGGCACTTCACGAGATGCAACTACACCCACACTATCACTTACACTTACAGATGCCATCACAGTTCACAACTCACAACTGAAGATAAATACACGATCCAAGCTGTCAACGCAGATTGAGCAATAACAACATCATGAGTAAAAAGCAGTCATAAACGTAATGTAAGCAATAACAACATATTCAAATATACATTGGAAAATGAGCATGTGCACATCCACAAAAAATGAACAGATAGGTGTATAAATCGTACAGCTTGCATAGCACTGTTCATAAGACCATAGCCGACAGGAGACAAACAAAATAAGCAAAATACAGCAACACTAATTGACGGCCTGTTTATGGTGAAGTTGTTTGCACTTTTCTCATCCAAGCAAAAGAATATAAACCTATAAAGTTCTCCCCAGAGTCCAACCATGCTAGAACAGCCATATCGGCATTTCCATTGACTGCCAACCACGCTAGAACACACATGACAGCCCAGGGTACAAACCCAAAAACTCCCTGCTCAAGAAACAAGATGTAGGTTCAGTTAATTTCCTGCTCAAGAAACTCCCTGCTCAAGAGTCAATCCAGCTAATTTCAGCAAATGATATATGGATGTTAATTATAGCCTGATCAGTTGCTTACCTCGACATAAGATCTTGAAAATGAGCAAGATGTAGGTCAAGAAACAAGCCAACAATTGTGTCTTTTATATCTCTAGACTTCACATCCTTTCTCCATGTATCTAAGGCAATTAACAGTAAATATACCATGTCAGTTATCAGGAGAAGTGATGGATCAAGAACAATGCTGCATCTCGTCGTACCATTGTAGTTAGCTTTTCAGATAAGTACACTAGGACTGTTTAATTGATGCAATTCTAATAGCTATCCTGCACTCAGTTAAAACCTATCGGGTAGGTGTACTAGAAACAATTAATTAGCTTGGTTATTAAACATAAAAGTTGCAGACAAAGAAAAACTACACAGGAATCTGGTGCCTAAATAAGAAAAAATAGCAGATAGTAAACTCAAATCAACCAACCTACCAGTCTTCCACTAGACAATTCTGCACAGGAGTAACTTATGACAACATCCATTTCGACTAGATTGCCAGCAACCATGCATCACAATTGCGACATAATAAAAATCAAATGTTGACAATATTTACAACGAACGGCCAAGGTGTACAGTGCAGTCAACCTACTAGCCTACTTATTGACATAGCACAAACATTCTAGTATGCACACTCTAATTTAACCGACCACAATTTAACGATCATTACCATTGCATACATCATTATTATCATTAGGCAATATACATACACGATTACAATGCGTGCTTGACAAGCGCGCAAACAACAATGTAAGCGGGGGTGCTCACCGATGCGCGCCTGCGCTGCGGGCGGGTGGTTGAACCAGTCCCGACATAGTTACGCGGTGCTTCTTGAAGTGCCGTTGGGGATAACGTTGTTGTGCTTCACCATTTCCTCCTCCTCCTCTTCTTACCTTGACATAATCAATCAATCATACCAACGCAAACACATAATCGCATCAGCAAAACAGAGCTACACGGTGTCACATCTCCGAACTCCTGAGCAACGCTGCGCAAGCGTGCGACCTAACGAGCAAGATCATGAACGCAAGTGCTCGCCAAAAGCATCCTACGAGTTGTAGCTACGACGAAAATCAAGAACCTAGAGCCGCACGACGGACAAAATTACCCAGGACTCGGAGCAAGATCTGGGCGCATCAGCTCGTCCAATCTCCCTACCCAAAAACCCCTTCCCAGCCTCCTCCTCTTCTCCCTCCCGTCGCGCTGCCGCCGCGTCGTCTCCTCTTTGCTCCGCCGTGCAGGTTCGTTCCCTCTCTCGCTCGCCCCCTCTGCCCTTTCGCCCTCCGATGCAATCGCCCCGAGCTACGCGCACCAATTAACTGGCAGCGCGTTCCAAATGGTGGAGGGAGATTGGATCATATACCCTCCCCCACGCAGAAGCTGATGGGTCGAGCCACCGAGATTGGACTCGGATATGTATTCGGTTTTAATCCGGTGGATAGTATCCGAATACCGAACCTATTCGGTCGAGTATCAGCTATACCGAATCCGCTACCGAATCCGTTTACATATATCCATATCCGAAACCGAATCTGACCGGATAACAAACTAGTTTACCGAATTTGCTACCATCCGGATTCGGTACCGGATCGGTCAGAAAAAACCCGACCCGTTTTCACCCCTAATCACCGTTGAGTGATGTCACCTCTACCGACCTCAACATGGTCCAATTTGGCCGTGGGCGACGTGACAACGCCAATGCGGATTGGGTTTGTAGATCTAATGCTGCTGTCGATTTCGGGGGAGCGGGCGAATGCGCGCATGGGAATTGCATGGTTTGTTCCGCAGATCTGGATCAGCTGGCCACTGGAAATGAGACCGTGGGCTGCAGGGAGGGGATAGGGTTGCGATCTGCGGTGCCTCGTGGATCACGCCTGGACCGGGCCTTCCTTCTTAATATCGTGCACGCTCGTGTAGTATCTCATAAATTTTGATCCGATTTAAGGACTGCTATGCATAAGAAGAGGTATCAGAGTGCAACACCCCTGGTGCTGGGTTTGGATCCTGCAGGTGTTGGCATGGGCGGACCTACAGGGTATGCCGGGTGGGCCACGGCATACCCTGGGGCCCAGCCGAACTGAGTACCGGCGCGCCGCCCCGACCTCGCCGTCCGCCTCTTCCTCTCGCTCCACCGCTCCCACCGCGTCGCGCAGGACCTCCCCTATTCAACTCCCTCCTCGACGCGCTTGGCAAGTCGCGCCATGCCGGCAAGGCCGCCTCCCTCGTCTGCGCTCGGCGGCGCTTCCCGGACGTGGTGACGTACAACACCTCGCCGACGGATGGTGCGCGTCAAAGACACCTCCGCGCGCTCGGCGTGCTACGGCAGATGGTCGAGTCGGCATTACACCAACGAAGACAACCTATAACGTCATCCTCAAAGGCTTCTTCCGTGCTGGGCGATTACAGACGCATGGGACTTGTTCCTCCGGATGAAGAAGAGGGTGTAAAGACGAGAGGCGTAAGCTCGGCGTCGCTTCGTACACTACCGTCGTTCATGGGTTTGGGTGTTGCCGGGCGGTGGACAAAGCTCGCAAGCGTGTTTGATGAAATGTCTAAAGAAGGATGCATGCCATCGATCGTAAACACAATGCGCTTATTCAGGTGATCTGTAAGAAGGGAAATGTGGAGGATGCATTGATAGTGTTTGATGATATGCTTGGAAAGGATTACGTGCCAAATGTGGTTACCTACACCGTCTTGATCCGAGGCCTCTGCCATGCTGGGAAGATTGACCGAGCTATGAAGCTCTTGGAGAGGATGAGGAATGAAGGTTGTGAGCTTGTGGTTCAGACATACAGTGTCCTTATAAGGTATTCATTTGAGGAAGGGAAGATCGAGAAGGCTTTGGATTTGTTTGAGAGGATGAGCAAAGGAGAAGAGTGCCTGCCCAACCAAGATACATACAACATCATAATAAGTGCAATGTTTGTGCGCAAGAGGGCTGAGGACATGTCATTGGCCGCGAGGATGGTGATGGAGATGGTGAAGAGAGGTTACTTGCCTAGAAGGTTCATGTTCAATCGTGTCTGAGCAGTTGATGTTGACAGGAATCGGGAGCTTTCAAGGAGCTCTTGAGAATGCAAGAGAAATCTGACGCCTTGCGGCGAGAAATAAGATTGTGATTGCCATTTGAGCTTTACATGGTGTAAATATTTGATGTTTTGTTCATCTTGAGGCTTAGGTGCAGAAATGAGGTTCAGCCCTCGGAGCACCTAGTCGGGTAATATTCTCCGTGCACGTGGTGCTGTGATAGTCCGATGTGCAACTGAAACTTGATTTTTGGTATGTATTGTGAACCTGTTCATGAAGTTTGCTCAATTGATTGTGTATAGTTTCGTTTTTACCTTGTGTTTCAGGCAACAGTGGAGGTTGGTTCATTGCCAAAAAAGTCAGACAAGTAGTATTGTAAATTTTTTTTATGTATATTTGAGATTATTAGTATGGTGTTTGAACTATTTATATTGTAATTTGTACAAGTTTTCAACTTAATTTTTGAATTTAAGACTTATCATATTATTTAGTGCCTGTATATCGAATTACGGTGCAAATTTTACAATTATTTACCGAATTGGCAAATGGTTTTACC
Source organism: Dendrocalamus sinicus (assembly GCA_036346575.1). Lineage (NCBI taxonomy): Eukaryota > Viridiplantae > Streptophyta > Magnoliopsida > Poales > Poaceae > Dendrocalamus > Dendrocalamus sinicus. Next base: position 11,905,633 of record CM070666.1, on the reverse strand, counting down.
GAATTGTATATAAAAATTTTGGTGCGGCATATCCTTTAGTAAAATCCTGGGTCCGCCACTGGGTGTTGGCGATGTGGAACGAATTGTATGCGTCTGCTAGGAATTTAAATCAGGCTCTTAGGTGCTCTTTTTTCCCCTTTGTTGGGGTGTAGTGTTTGGTCCAGTCCGTGTGCCAAATCCGCCGCTTGCGATCTATACACGGTTTTTGTGGTGACGACTCTCTCTGTAGTTGGTAATGACAGCCTCACAGAGAGACGAACTGGAGTGCAAGGTGTGTAGTTTATTTGAGTTCCTGGGCAGCGTAGGACCACCAATTCCTGCTACTTGATTGGGCAGAATTCATGTTGGTTTTTTTTTTTGGACCACTGCATGCACAACCTGCAGTATTTCCTCTATCGTTTTGCTTTCTTGGAAGAAGTAGACGGTAACGAGATTAAAGAGGTGGTGAGAAGAGAAACACGAACTTGTCTCGTGCTAATCATCGATCTTATCGCTTTAATCTCGTTTTCATTCCCAGCTAAGAGCAAGTTTAATAAGGTTGACTGTGCTAGCTATAAGGGAATCCATGTCAGCATAGTCCTAAGTGGAGGGAAGAGAAAAGGAGAGAGAGAGCTAAGCCAGCTCCCATGCAAGAGTCAGGCTATAGCACAGGAAAAGAGGTGTTATCCATGCATGCACCAATAGAACTAACTGCTATACCCATGCATATATTAAATTATCAATACCCATATATGTATTAAATGATTGAGAGCTCTTGTGGAGACAACTTATAGCTAGCTTATTATATGAGTTAGTTGTATCATTATCTTTTGATGACATGGAAATGTATTGGAGGTAGCAGCTATCTATACTATTAAACTTGCTCTAATGGTGGTAGTTTTGGCACCTCGTAACGCTAGTTATGTTTTTCAGTGCGTACACTTCTTATTTGCTCAGTCCAATATTTCTTTAATTTGACAACAATTGTGCTAGTTAGCTGTTTTCAATTCATTTATATGAGAATTTGGTTTAGTAAACTGTGGTTTTTTTCACTAGAAACCAGCACGACACCAAATACAACCATGAACCAGGTTTTTTAAAAAGCACCACCATAAACAGGCAATGCTACGTGAAACAACCGAAAAATTTGAAAAATCAAATTGGATTTGATTTGCCCTTGGTTTGAGCTCCATCTCCTCCACAACCCTAATCTACACTAATCTCAAAGCACTTTAGCCCTTAAACCCTGTCATAACGGCGTGAACGGGGGTTATGGCACGGCACTGTTCACCCATGGGAAATTTTGCCACCGCCTCCTCTCGCGCCTTCCAGCGCCCGCGCGTCCGCCACCCAGCTACAGCTCCGTACCCCATCACCCCCTACCCGCACCAGGCACTCAAGTGCCCCGCTCTCACGGCCGATAGCCTCCGAGCCAGCTCGCGCGCCTCCCCTCTGCCACCCTTGACCGTCGCCTCTCACAGTCGACCTGCGGCCTCTGGCAGCTTCCTTGACCGCCGCCTTCCTTCGCCCCGAAGCCAGCTCGGCCATATTGAGCTCCAAGCCGAGGTGCCGAAAAAGATCTCCCCCACCGCCTCCCGGCCCAACCGCCTCCCTCCCCTTATTTAAACCGTCCCAAGGCCTCCATTTGTGACCATCGGTCTCCCTTGAAGCTCACCAAACACTTCCAAGCACCCCTCTCCCCCATTGTAGGTAATCGAAGAAAATCCCCAAACCCATGCCCTAATGCAATGTCCCATTCCCGGCTGTCCATTCTCCAATTCCTTTCCCCAGTAGCACCTCCAAGCCCCCTAGACCCTCCCCACAATATTGCCTTAGCCTCCCAAACCCCCACCCTCCCTGGCGCCATGAGCCACCCCACCTCCGACAACGGCCATCGTGGCCGGCCCAACCTAAGCCTCCCGAGCTTCGGCCAAACCCCCTCTAACCTTCCCTACATCCCAAGGATGCCCAAGGACCCGCCTGATTGCCCTAGAAACTGCTCGGTCGCTTCAACTTTTAAAATTGGCCGTGGGAGAAATGACTTCACCGCCGGCGAACGCTGCCTCCACCGGACCTCCCACCACCCAAAATGGACTCCTCACCACCCGACGAACCTATCCATGCCAGCAAAATGTGTCGCAAGTAACCCTAGCGCCGCCGCCACCCGCTGCCCCACTCCCCTGCTCACTGCGCGACGGGCGGAAGGAAGAAGAAGCACAGTGCTTCGACCGAGCCGCACCGCTTCGAGTGGACTGGACCAAGCCAACTCGCCCGCACCACCCGCGCCGGATGCGCCGCACCACCGCGCCCGGTGTGCGCCCGACCCGAGCCGCCTCGACGCGTCCCAGCCAGAACCGCTCGCCCACGCCCGATGCGTCGGACTTGAGCCCGATCAGCGTGGTTCGGCTGAGCCAGCTCTCCCGAGCCCGAGGAATAGTGCCGAGCCCGAGGAACAGTGTTGGACCCAAACCCAAAAATGCATATTTATACTCCCCGGATTCGTTTCGAGCCCGCCAACCCAAATCTAAGGCCCATTTCCCCGTATAGCCCTCCTATAACCCAATAACCTCAATTTAATGGAGTTTTTTGGATTTTCTTTATTCATTTATTTTCTTTATTTCTCGCTCATTCCTTCGGGCACGGAATTAATGTTATTTTATTTGGTTTGTGTTAGCCTCCGGAGTCGAGTTTGCACAGGAGCCAGAAGGAGAAGCACAGGCCCAGGCCCTGTCCGCTGAAGAATACGAATTAATTGAAATCATCGATCCGCAAGGCAAGTCGCACCTATCTTTGAACATATTGACCCTACATTTCCTGTATTATTTATTTATATGTATTTTCATTCTGTTATTTTATGTGTAGTAAATGCTTAGAATGACATGATATTAGCTATGTCCTACCACCCGAAAAGCCCAGTTTAACTTGATGGCCATATTCACCTTGACAAACCTAGTCACATAAAATATAAGATTAATCTTATCATTGTAATTAGGGACATCACATCTTGCTACTATTAAGATTTTTATTGTTGGTTTAGAGTTTTGGAAAAGTTGGGTTTAGGGTAAGAGAGGATTAATTGCAGAGATGGATCCAAAGACCTTACCCTATTGTGGAGGCTGGTTGTGGATTGGTGGCAGTACAATGTGTACTGAATATGGGTTTGTGTGTGGATGATGCCTCAGTTAAAATGTAAGGACTAGACCCTTATGCTGAGTAACGGACATAGTAACCGCCCAACCACAAGCGTTGATTTGGTCAAACTTGACTTACTCAAACCTTGCTTAGTAGCTGCTCAGCTTCAATTGAACCTCCGCAACTGGAAAGGGGGAGTCAAAGGGTGAGTCCGTATGGGAGGTGGTTAACCATACAACTGTAGGGCTGCGATGAGTCGGACGAGATCCGTGGGGTCATCCGAGCTTATTGGGATTAACACCTACTGGGCGGAGTCTATACAAAGAATTGAGCAGTGAACATCCTTGTTGTCTTAACTCTTTAGCGGGAGTTAAGGGATCTTGTGGGTAAAGCAGGGCAGCTTTGCAAAGTCATGACAAATTGTATTCGATAAACGAAGCTGTGTTTAGTGGGTGAATCCAATAACAAGGCATAAGTAGATTTGAAAAGGATATGGTAATATTGGTGGTCTGATAATTGAACCTTGAAAACCCCTAAAGTTTATAGGAAGTTATGATTTTATGTTTAAAACCTGTTTATAACTAAAACTGCATCCACATAAAATAATAGACTTGATTCCCCTTCACTTGGTACATCATGCATGTAGATATTGCTAAGCTCCGTGTGACTTGCTGAGTACGGTCGTTGTACTCATACTTGCTAAAAACATAAACAGCTAATATCGAAGAGGCTGGAGAAGACGAGGAGATGATTCTGTACGAGGTTGATGACGCGTGAAACTAGGATCGTTCTTCGCTCGAGTGTGCCTGTGGTTTCTTTTGTGTAATGTAACTAAGGGCAGTTGACCCTACTGTGATACTTGGCTTTCGCATTTATATTGTAATAAAGTCCGCTTTTGCTCTTAAGCTTGTGATGGCAATGTTATACACTCGTTGGATATACTCGCAGTTGAACAGTCCTGGGCAATTGCGAGGGTTTCATAATACTCCCGGAAACGGGGGTGTTACAGAGTGGTATCAGAGCCCGCTTGCTTGACCGTAGGATGACCCTAAGTGGATTAAGAATAATTGTGAAAACTATTTTACTTATAAAAATGAGTTACATAAAATATCAATATTACTATTAATTCTGTATACTCTCTTTCCTATCTATCTCGTCTATCAACCTTATTTTAAAAGTTAAGTTTATTTCCTAATATTATTTATATTACTCTTGTCTAAACTCAAAATTTGACGTGTGAACAGATGTATCCACACGCTCATTCCAATCCAGAAGAATTACAAGGATGGGCCGCTCTTCTGTGGCGTATGCAAAAGTACCTTTATGCGACGGAACGCCAATGTCCGATATTTCATGTGAGACCGTTGATCGTGCATGGTCATCTGCATGATTGGAAGGCCTGGGTGTACTTGGAGCCGTTACCCCTCAGGTCGGACATCCGACGGAAATTTACAGCATATCGTCACAAAGAATCGGACGCCATCCAACACGCAGCAAAGAAAGCAGTGGAGTATCTCCACCATTACTATGATGAAGAATATGATGAGTCGCCAGTTCATCTCATCCCACAAGAGAATGAAGATGGAACCGGTCTTCTTGTTCAAAATCCAGATTTAGAAGAGGATCCCAGAATGAGGGAGATTGCATCTGTCGTCGCTTTTCAAGAGGATATGTACACTCGAATGACCAAGGAGAATACAAAGATGCATCTCCAGCTCCACTCAGCTCGACAAGAGATATGACTTTTGAAGAAGAACTTGCAGCACTTCCAGAAGAGAGCCCAAGATGAAGTGTCAAGGTGTGGCGAGACATCAGGTGGCCCATCAAAGGTCCTTACAAAGACGGAAGAAAAGACGGCACCCCAGCGTCGTTTAGTCATCGGAGAATCCATGTCCCGTGCACCAGAGCCACCCAGAGCAGTCGACACTGAAGCAAAAGGCAAAGAGCCCATGGTCGACGATGAAGAAGAAGAAGACCCGGAAGAAGAGGATTGGTGTTCTTCCGGTGGTTCTTCTCCGGATAATCAGAATCAGAAGGGTTAGTGTGAATTGAGTTGTGTTAGAGTAGTTAGACCCTTTTGTAGTAGCACGTTTTGGTATTGTAAAACGAGTTGTGGTATCGACTTTGTAGCATAGTGTGTACCCAACTTGTGTTTGAATAAAGAATATTTTGCCTAATTAATATTTTGTTTTCTAGTGATATCTCTAAGTCTACTCCTTCAACTTTCAATCTTTCAATTTCATTCTAGAGTACTTATCTATTTCACTCTGAACTTACCTTAACTCTAAATTCTTACTTACCTATCTGACTTTCTGTAAAAACTCGCTGCAGATCTGAACTCTCTATTCCATCAAGCAAATCAAAATGGCTGGAACAGGAGAAGGATCCCAACAACCAGACAGCCCTCATCAGAGAGATGCGCCACAGCCCAGCCTAGCAGACATACTAGCAAAGATGGAAGAAAATCGGCATCAGGCCGAGATGAATCAATCACGTATGATGGAACAACACATGAAGTTATCGGAGCAAATTGCAACGAGAACTGGAGGAATTAACCCACCTGCACCTACTATCCATACCAAGTGGCCAGATTTCCAGAAGACTCGACCACCGGTCTTCTCTGCCTCACCTAATCCCATGGTAGCAGAGGATTGGTTCCGGGATGTCGAAAGAAAGTTGAATACTATCCAATGCAATGAAAAGGAAAAAGTATTGTATGCTTCTCATCAGTTACAAGGTCCAGCAGCAGCCTGGTGGATGAACTACCAAACCATGTTAGGAGATTGGGAAATAACTTGGAAGGAGTTCGAGGATTCTTTTCACCAGACTCATATACCTACCGGTGTGATGGAAGCTAAGCGCCGAGAGTTTCTCGCGCTAAAACAAGGAACCCACTCGATCACGGAATACCTCCACTAGTTCAATACATTAGCACGTTATGCTTCTGATGACGTGAAAACTGAAGAAAAGAAGATGGAGCGATTCAAAGAAGGATTGCATATAGCCTTGAAGCACCATATATCAGCTATGGATTTTAAAGACCTACCTTCAATGGTAAACAAGCTCATTATGTCAGAAGCAACCCAGAAGGAATTGGAAGAAACACAGAAAAGGAAAATAGTGCACGTGTCACCATCTCCGGAAATACCTAGGAAGCGGATGTTCGTAGCCCCGCAGTTCAAGGGACAGCGAGGGAAGAAGTTCGTTATCAAGTCAAAACTGCAATTCAAGATTGGTCAAGGTTCCGCAACATCCCAACAAACAACTACCTTGAAATGCTTTACTTGTGGAGGAAACCACTTGCAAAGGCAATGCCCCCTGCAACATGTCGTCTGTTTCCACTGTGGCCAAACCGGCCACTACAAGAACCAATGCCCGCGAGGTGGACTACCCTCAGATGTAGCCAAGGCCCAAGTCTGGGCATTGACATCTACACCTCGCCAGTTTATCGCAGTGCCAAAGCAAGAAGAAGGATAGAATCGTCAGTTTGTAATCAAGCCAGCAGGGATGCAAACCACGGCTTCAACATCAACCGCAGATAAAGGAAAGGGAGTCCTGAAGCCAACACAAGGAAGGATTAACCATATCTCCGCAGAAGAGGCAGCAGGAGCCAACGACGTCATCGTTGGTACGTACCTTGTTAATTCAAAGCCCTCTTTGGTTTTGTTTGATCCTGGAGCTACACATTCGTTTATTTCTTTGGCTTTTGCTGTGAAAAACCAATTGCCACTCTCAACTTTGCAAAAGTCCTTTTCTTTTCAAACTGCTGGGAATATGTAGAGTCTCGCTTTGGATGCAAAGACCTGAATCTAAATATCCAAGGAGTTAAGTTCAAAGCTGACTTGTTAGTATTAGAAATGAAAGGATTGGACGTTATATTGGGAATGAACTGGTTGACCAAACATAAAGCTAATGTATATTATGAGAGCAAGTTAGTTACCCTGGTAAATTCAAAGGGACAGAAAGTAACTGTAAAGACAGACTCAACATTAGTGGAGAAAATGAAAGCAAGTGCTCATAATATAATGGTAGAAGAAGGAGTTGCTCAAGTTCCGATAGTTCAGGAATACCCGGATGTTTTTCCAAATGAATTACCTGGAAAACCGCCTGATAGACCTATCGAACTTGCTATTGAGTTAGTACCAGGGACCAAACCAGTTACGAAGCGTCAATACCGGATGTCAGCACAAGAACTGAAAGAACTGAAGAAACAGATGGACGAACTACTAGAAAAGGAATTTATACAGCCTAGTGTGTCCCCTTGGTCAGCCCCAGTGCTCTTCGTCAAGAAGGAGGATGGTAGCCAAAGAATGTGTGTAGATTATCACGGATTGAATGCCGTGACAATCAAGAATAAATATCCGTTACCAAGGATAAATGATCTATTTGATCAGCTCAAAGGAGCTAAGGTATTCTCGAAAATTGACTTGAGATCAGGATATCATCAGCTCAAGATTCGAGAACAAGATCGTGAGAAGACAGCTTTCACCACGAGATACGGATTATTTGAGTTTACAGTAGTGCCGTTTGGCTTAACAAATGCTCCGGCATATTTCATGAACTTGATGAATATGGTATATATGGAGCAGTTAGATCACTTTGTGATAGTGTTTATTGACGACATACTAATATACTCCAAGATAGAAGAGGAACATTGTCAACATCTTCACATCGCTTTGAGTAAATTAAGAGAGCAGCAGTTATATGCAAAGTTTTCTAAATGTGAATTCTGGTTGAAAGAAGTGGCATTTCTTGGACATATAATTACCAATGAAGGAGTAAAGGTAGATCCTGAGAAAGTAAAAGCAGTAATGGAGTGGAAGCAGCCAACCACAGTGACAGAAGTCCGAAGTTTTCTTGGTTTGGCTGGATATTATCGTCGTTTCATTGAGGGATTCTCAAAAATAACCAGACCCCTCACCCAGCTCCTTAAGAAAGATAATCCGTTTGTATGGATGGATAAATGTGAAGAAAATTTTCAAGAGTTAAAATCAAGATTAACTTCAGCCCCAGTGCTCATACTCCCTAATCCCGAGCAAGATTTTCAAATCTATTATGATGCCTCAAAACAAGGGTTAGGTTGTGTACTAATGCAGGAAGGAAAAGTGTTAGCATATTCCTCAAGACAGTTGCGACCACATGAGACCAACTATCCAACTCATGACTTGGAATTAGCGGCAGTAGTGCATGCGTTGAAGATTTGGAGACATTATTTGTTAGGAAACCGTTGTGAAGTCTATTCTGATCACAAGAGCCTGAAGTATATATTCACTCAGCCAGATCTGAATCTACGACAACGAAGATGGTTAGAATTAATTAAAGATTATGATCTAGATTTGCTGTACCACCCTGGTAAGGCAAACGTTGTCGCGGACGCGTTAAGTCGAAAGAAGTACCATACTGTAGCTTCAATTATGGAATGTTCTACTCCATTGTGTGAGGAAATGCAATGATTGAATTTAAATGTTGTCGAACAAGGCCAGATTGCAGCGTTAGAAATTCAACCAACCTTGACGGATCAGATTAAGACAGCTCAAGAGAAGGATGAAGAAATTCAACAAATTATCAAGGAGAGTCAAGAGGAAAGTTCAACTGAATTTGTGATAGATGAGCAAGGAATTCTGAGATTCAGAGATCGTTATTGTGTGCCTAATGATAAGGAGTTAAAAGACTTGATATTACGAGAAGCTCATTCGTCCCAACTTTCTATCCATCCAGGAGGCACCAAAATGTTTCAGGATTTGAAGAAGAGATATTGGTGGAGTAAAATGAAAAGAGAAATAGCAGAATATATTGCTCGATGCGACACCTATCAAAAAGTGAAGATAGACCATCGTAAACCCTCAGGATTGTTAAACCCCTTGCCAATCCCAGAATGGAAATGGGATGATATTGGTATGGATTTCATTACAGGATTTCCTAAAACCCGAGACGGTTACGATGCCATTTGGGTAATAGTAGACCGATTGACAAAAGTAGCACATTTCATACCAATTAAGCAGACTTATGGAAAGAATAAATTAGCAGAGCTATACTTGACAAAGATAGTAGTGTTACATGGAGTGCCAAAAAGGATAGTATCAGACAGAGGAGCGCAATTCACATCTGAATTTTGGGAGAAGTTACATGAAGCCATGGGGACTGATTTAGCATTTAGTACAGCATATCACCCACAGACTGGAGGTCCAACAGAACGAGTAAATCAAATTCTAGAAGATATGTTACGAGTGTGTGCCTTAGTATGTGGAGCAGCATGGGATATGTGTTTACCATTTGCAGAGTTTTCATATAATAATAGTTATCAGGCCAGTATCAAGATGGCACCATTTGAGGCCCTATATGGAAGGGAATGCAGAACCCCGTTGAATTGGACTGAAACCGGAGAACGCCAATTCTTAGGACCTCAAATCGTACAAGACGCCGAAGCCCATGTTAGAATTGTTCGAGATAAAATGAAGATAGCTCAGAATCGACAAAAGAGCTACGCCGACATTCGTCGAAAGGACTTGAGCTTTGAAATTGGAGATCTGGTATACCTCAAGGTTACACCATTCAAGTCAATAAAAAGATTTCAGGTTAAAGGAAAATTAGCCCCAAGGTATATTGGTCCGTTCGAAATTATCGAGAGGATAGGAGAAGTGGCTTATAAATTGCAGTTAACACCCAACTTAGCCAGAGTCCATAATGTATTCCATGTGTCTCAGCTACGGAAATCTCTTCGTCATTCTTCGGAGCAAGTGCCAGTTGATGACATAGACCTGGGAGATGATTTGTTATATGAGGAGGAAGCATTTCAAATACTGGAAACCACAGAGAGACAATTGAGAAACAAAAATATCAGATTGCATAAAATACAATGGAGAAACCATACCCCAGATGAAGCAACATGGGAGAAGGAGTCTGATTTACAGCGAGAATTTCCCAACGTACTCCTTAGCCCGAGTTGATCTAGAGGACGAGATCCTTTTTAAGGAGGGTAGGTTGAAACAACCGAAAAATTAGAAAAATCAAATTGGATTTGATTTGCCCTTGGTTTGAGCTCCATCTCCTCCACAACCCTTATCTACACTAATCTCAAAGCACTTTAGCCCTTAAACCCTGTCATAACTGCGTGAACGGGGGGTTATGGCATGGCACTGTTCATCCACGGGAAATTTTGCCGCCGCTGCCGATATTTGTCGCTGCCGCCTCCTCTCGCGCCTTGCAGCACCCGCACGTCCGCCACCCAGCTACAGCTCCGTACCCCATCACCCCCTACCCGCACCAGGCACTCAAGTGCCCCGCTCTCACGGCCGACAGCCTCCGAGCCAGCTCGCGTGCCTCCCCTCTGCCACCCTTGACCGTCGCCTCTCACAGCCGACCTGCGGCCTCTGGCAGCTTCCTTGACCTCCGCCTTCCTTCGCCCCAAAGCCAGCTCGGCCATATTGAGCTCCAAGCCGAGGTGCCGAAAAAGATCTCCCCCACCGCCTCCCGGCCCAACCGCCTCCCTCCCCTTATTTAAACCGTCCCAAGGCCTCCATTTGTGAGCATCGGTCTCCCTTGAAGCTCACCAAACACTTCCGAGCACCCCCTCTCCCCCATTGTAGGTAATCGAAGAAAATCCCCAAACCCATGCCCTAATGCAATGTCCCATTCCCGGCTGTCCATTCTCCAATTCCTTTCCCCAGTAGCACCTCCAAGCCCCCTAGAACCTCCCTACAATATTGCCTTAGCCTCCCAAACCCCCACCCACCCTGGCGCCATGAGCCACCCCACCTCCGAAAACGGCCATCGTGGCCGACCCAACCTAAGCCTCCCGAGCTTCGGCCAAACCCCCTCTAACCTTCCCTACATCCCAAGGATGCCCAAGGACCCGCCCAATTGCCCTAGAAACCGCCCAGTCGCTTCAACTTTTAAAATTGGCCGTGGGAGAAATGACTTCGCCGCCGGCGAACGCCGCCTCCACCGGACCTCCCACCACCCAAAATGGACTCCCCACCACCCGACGAACCTATCCATGCCAGCAAAATGTGTCGCAAGTAACCCTAGCGCCGTCGCCACCCGCTGCCCCACTCCCCTGCTCAATGCACACGCTCGGGCGGAAGGAAGAAGAAGCACAGTGCTTCGATCGAGCCGCACCGCTTCGAGTGGACTGGACCAAGCCAGCTCGCCCGCACCGCCCGCGCCGGATGCACCGCACCACCGCGCTCGGTGCGCCCGACCCGAGCCGCCTCGACGCGTCCCAGCCAGAACCGCTCGCCCGCGTCCGATGCGTCAGACTCGAGCCCGATCAGCGTGGTTCGGCTGAGCCAGCTCGCCCGAGCCCGAGGAATAGTGCCGAGCCCGAGGAACAGTGTTGGACCCAAACCCAAAAATGCATATTTATACTTCCCGGATTCGTTTCGAGCCCGCCAACCCAAATCTAAGGCCCATTTCCCCATATAGCCCTCCTATAACCCAATAACCTCAATTTAATGGAGTTTTTCGGATTTTCTTTATTCATTTATTTTCTTTATTCCTCGCTCATTCCTTCGGGCACGGAATTAATGTTATTTCATTTGGTTTGCGTTAGCCTCCGGAGTCGAGTTTGCACAGGAGCCAGAAGGAGAAGCACAGGCCCAGGCCCCGTCCGCTGAAGAATACGAATTAATTGAAATCACCGATCTGCAAGGCAAGTCGCACCTATCTTTGAACATATTGACCCTACATTTCCTGTATTATTTATTTATATGTATTTTCATTATGTTATTTTCATTCTGTTATTTTATGTGTAGTAAATGCTTAGAATGACATGATATTAGCTATGTCCTACCACCCAAAAAGCCCAGTTTAACTTGATGGCCATATTCACCTTGATAAACCTAGTCACATAAAATATAAGATTAATCTTATCATTGTAATTAGGGACATCACATCTTGCTACTATTAAGATTTTTATTGTTGGTTTAGAGTTTTGGAAAAGTTAGGTTTAGGGTAAGAGAGGATTGCAGAGATGGATCCAAAGACCTTACCCTAGGGTGGAGGCTGGTTGTGGATTGGTGGCAGTACAATGTGTACTGAATATGGGTTTGTGTGTGGATGATGCCTCAGTTAAAATGTAAGGACTAGACCCTTATGCTGAGTAACGGACATAGTAACCGCCCAACCACAAGTGTTGATTTGGTCAAACTTGACTTATTCAAACCTGGCTTAGTAGCTGCTCAGCTTCAATTGAACCTCCGCAACTGGAAAGGGGGAGTCAAAGGGTGAGTCCGTATGGGAGGTGGTTAACCATACAACTGTAGGGCTGCGATGAGTCAGACGAGATCCGTGGGGTCATCCGAGCTTATTGGGATTAACACCTACTGGGCGGAGTCTATACAAAGAATTGAGCAGTGAACATCCTTGTTGTCTTAACTCTTTAGCGGGAGTTAAGGGATCTTGTGGGTAAAGCAGGGCAGCTTTGCAAAGTCATGACAAATTGTATTCGAATACGCCGTGCTTCCGGTAAACGAAGCTGTGTTTAGTGGGTGAATCCAATAACAAGGCATAAGTAGATTTGGAAAGGATATGGTAATATTGGTGGTCTGATAATTGAACCTTGAAACCCCCTAAAGTTTATAGGAAGTTATGATTTTATGTTTAAAACCTGTTTATAACTAAAACTGCATCCACATAAAGTAATAGACCTGTCAAGGCATAAGTAGATTTGGAAAGGATATGGTAATATTATACACTCGTCGGATATACTCGCTGTTGAACAGTCTTGGGCAACTGCGAGGGTTTCATAATACTCCCGAAAACGGGGGTGTTACACTACGCAATCCCCATTTGGTGTATAATGGTATCCCCATTTGGTGTATAATGGTAGCCTACAATTTGGTGAGTAGCTTGTATTTACTAAGACTACAAGTAGTTAGGTGTACACTTCACTGCCTTGGTTACTATTATAGTATGACTACAACAGTGGGTACAAGGTACTGTTCTCTATGAGAGATATAACAAAGAAAACTAGGGAGAGAGAGCTAATGGTAGAAATAAGTGGATCTCTGCTCCTCATGCCTCACTTAGGGGTTCATATATATGAGTGGGATAGGATGGATTTCCATCCTATCTCTTAATAATTAGAAAAGGTAAGTGTACATTGGTACATTACTCTATAGTATTGGGTCTATTAGAGCATCTCCAGCAGGGCCCCTACTTGAGCACCTAAAACCAAATTTGAGGGCTTGAGGTAAAAACAGAGGTCCAGCAGGGCCCCTACTAGAGCCCTCAAATTTGAGGGGTCCCTCAAATCCCCCCTCCAGCCCTCATTCCTGGGGGCTCTAGGCCAAGCCCCCAAATCACAGTTTCCTGCGCGCGCTGGTCCCGATTCCCCTCCCGCCCGACTCTTTCCCCTCCCGCCCGACACTTTCCCCTCCCGCGCCCGGTCCTTCCCCCGCCCGCCTCTTTCCCCTCCCGCAGCCCGCCCGCGAGCGCCGTCCGCCTCTTCCCCCGCCCGCCTCTTCCCCTCCCGCAGCCCGCCCGCTCTTTCCCCGCCCGAGCGCGCGCCTCTTTCCCCCGCCCTCCGAGCGTCGCCCGCCTCTTTCCCCCGCCCCCGAGCGCCGCCTGCCTCGCCGCTCTCCTCCGCGACCTCGCTCTCCTCCGCATCGGCGGTCTCCTCCGGCCTCAACCGCATCGCCGGTCTCCTCCGGCCTCGACCGCATTGCCGACCTCGACAGCATCGCCAACCGCATCGCCAGCCTCGACCGCATCGCCGACCTCTACCGCGACCACCACCAGTGGTTCCAACCGCCGCCGCCAACCGGACATCCTTCACGCCAGTTCGCCACGCCATCTCCTCCTGCGCCACCTCCACCTCCGTTCGCCACTGTACCCCCTCCGTTGCGCCACCGCGATTGGGATTATCTTTGAAATGTGCTTTGTATGTATATCTGCCGATGTGCTTTGTGGGTTGATAGCTTGAGATTGCTAAGATGTATGATATATGGAAAACCTCTTATCTCCAAGATCATGTATATAATTTCCAATTTCCACTGCAGAAAGTGATGATGAACTATCGCTTGATGTAAATAGACAGCCTCATGTATGCTTGATTTGTTAATTTCAGATTGGGATTAGGATATGTATATGTGATTCAATTTGATATGCATATGTGATTCAATTTAATATGTGCTGTTAATTTGATATAGATTCGGAGTGTAGTAGACAATTTCAGATATGTGTGTGTTGATATGTGTTGTTGAAACACCCTAATCTGATATGTGTGTGTTGATATGTGTTGTTCTAGCATTGGCTTGCTTGATATGTGCATTGATTATGTCATTTTCTAACTAAGAGTACATGAAACATCCTAATCTGTACTAACTTTTCTTGAGATGTTATTCTGGTTAATTTGATATTCACTTGATGTTTTGGAACCGTTGATATAGAAAAGCTCTATGCAACTGAACATGATTAGTTCGGCTTACATACTTTTACACTTGTTGGCTTGATGGCTGCTACAACTATCCAGTTCTGGAACATATGATTGTATACCTAGAAATTGAGTAGATGAATACAATAGTGTTCCAAGCAATGACTGAATTAGATCAGAGATCCATCCATAAAATGGCATATGTTATGATTTTCTATCCAAGTGTATGTTCCTATTAGAAATTAGTGCATTTTGTTTTAGATATATGAACAGGGTGGGAAATCATAATATGTATAACCTTCACTTCATGAATCCAAGTGCATTTTGTTTTAGATATATGAACAGGGTGGGAAATCATAATATAGATTTCTTAGCATATGTATAACCTTCACTTCATGATTGAAAATTTGAGTAACTCTCTGAGCACTTTTTCCTTGACATATTGATGACTAGTGATTGTTCAAACGTTTGTAGTTAATTAGTGTTCTTCTTTTAGTAAACAGAGTTCATGATATGTATACCGAACTAATGGTACAAGAAGTTATTCTACATTGATATATTATGGTAGCTGATCTTCATATGATTGTTGTTTCCAAATCTGAAGTTGTTCTGTGACTCAGTCCCACCAATTTTTGTTATAGGTAGTATTTGTGTATGAAATCATGGAAATTGCTTTATTCTTTGAAATATTGGGGAATGATCTTAGACAGCTCTTTGTCAGACAAAAAATTGAATCTCAACACTATTCTTCTAGCAGCATTCTATAATTTCTGAAAGAGAGGGGGGACTGAGGGTGTTGCATTTGTCTCTTGTAGTTCGTCAACTAGTGTGTGTGTGTGTGTGCGCGCGTGTTTAACTCACCAAATAGCTCATCTTCAAGCTGCTAGAAAGCGGGAGAGAGAGGGTGTATTAACTCACTAAATAACTCACCAAATAGCCGTGTGTTTCCCAGAAAGATGGTGATATGAGACGCCTACATCCCTCAGACCTTCACTTCATGCATATGTTTTATGTTCTGTTTTTTTTGGGCACAGTTTGGGATATGTCGCAGGGAGGTAATTGGTCACAGATGATGCCCGACAACATTGACATTGATGACATTGCAATTTTACCCATTGGTACCGAGCCTAGTCAACCTAGTGCACCAAAGAGGAAGTTAATCCGTGCTGCCAACTACACTCAGGAGGAAGATCTCCAATTATGTGAATCATGGGAGAACATAAGTTTGGATCCTATCACTGGAAATGAGCAACCTAGCAAAGCGTATTGAAGCTTAATTCATGATAACTTTCATGCCAACAAAAAATTTGTATCTGATAGGAATGCAAATTCTCTAGAGCATAGGTGGGCGACAATTCACAAGGAATGTCAGAAGTTTCAAGGATTATTTGAGGAGGTTGAGCGCCGCCATCCTAGTGGAGTGCCCTACCAGGAACATGTAAGGATTGTTTTTATTAAGATGTTGTATCATTTCATTAAGAATTTGTAGTGACACATGTCTTCAATTTTAGTTGCTAGAAGCTCAAAATGCATATGCAAACAATGATCCAAAGAAGAAGGGGTTTCCTTTCCTCCATTGTTGGTTGAAGATTAGGCATTGCGAGAAGTTTATGCCCCCCATCAACAACAAAAGGCCTAGGGCAAGCAATTCACCACCAACAGCAATAGATGAGTTTGTTGTAGAAGATGATGAGAGTACAAAGAGCCAAACCCCTGACTCTTCCATGCCTAGTGGTAAAAGGCCTATGGGGAGGAAGCAAGCAAAGGAGAAGTTGAAGAAAGGAGGGGAACAAATGAATTATGCAGGGTTGCTAGAGAAATTGCTTACAGAGAAAGAGAAAATTAGAGAGGATAGGTGGCAGGAGAACAAGATGATGCAGGAGCGCAAGGTATCAATTGAAGAGCGCAAAGTATCACTTGAAGAGCGCAAGGTTGCAAATGAGGAGAAAAAGATGATATGGGAGCAAGAACAGAAGATTATGTTTTGTGACCTCAACACATTGGAGCCCGCCCAGAAGACATATGTGATAGCAATGAGGGCTCAAATTGCAGCTGAAAAGATGGCGGCCTTCAACAGTGCTTTCGGTGGTAGTAGTGAAGGACATGATGCTAGTGGAGGGCACAATGGCGGAGAAGGAATTTGATAGATGTTTCATTGTGACTTGCATGTTTTATTTTGGTTTAGGACTATGTTTCAATGTGACTTGCATGTTTTATTTTGGTTGTGCACTATGTTGCATTATGACTATGTTTCTTTTGATTTCTTTGAGATGAATTATGATTTGACATGAAAGTTTTAAAGTGGATTGTGCTCTGTTTGAGATATGACTATCTGTACTTGACTATGTTGCATTATAAATTAATATTTGACAATGATCTGCAGATGGTGTTTACCGATGATGAAAACGATTTGCTTGATCAATGGTGGGAAGAAGAAGAATCGGATGACGATGATTTGTTGCGCCATGCTAATTATTGCGATCTTGAAGAAAGGAATCATAAGAAGCTTCGCGTGGTTCGGTGCTTGGTCGTCAAGTGGTGCCAAGAGACAGCATGCTGGTAACTTGCGCATTGTTGCATATTATTTTGCAGATCCTCCAATTTACAATGACAAATTTTTAGGAGGAGATTCGAATGTCTAAACCAGTGTTTTTAAGAATTGTTCAAGGAGTCGAGGCACATGATAACTATTTCGTGCAAAGGCCAAATGCGTGAGGGTTGCTTGGAGCCACCGCTCTTAAAGTGGTTGGAGCTTTTAGGATGTTAGCATATGATGTTCTGCAGATTCCATGGATGAGGTTGTGAGAATCGCTGAGAGCACTATGATTGAGGCCTTCAAGCACTTTGTTCGAGCAAATGGTTGAGGTTTTGGTGAGCAATACTTGAGGCCACCCATCGTTGAGGATCTGCAAGGTTACTGCAGATAAACAACAATAGGGGTTGGCCAGGATGCTGGATGCATTGACTGTATGCATTGGAGGTGAAAGAATTGCCCGACTGCATGGAAAGGTATGTACTCGGGACATGTGGATGGTCCAACTATGATCCTTTAAGCGGTTGCATCGGAGGATTTGTGGATTTGGCATTCATTTTTTGGATTACCAGGATCACTAAATGATATCAATGTTCTTCGAAGGTCTCCCCTTTTTCAGCGGCTAACTTCTGGAACTTCACCTCCAATTGAGTATACGGTGAATGGCAACAAGTACACCATGGGTTATTATTTGGCAGATGGGATCTATCCTTCTTGGGCTACATTTGTGAAGAGCTATAGAAACCCACAAGGTAACAAGAAGTCTCACTTCACACAAGCTCAAGAAGCAGCTAGGAAGGATGTTGAGAGAGCATTTGGTGTTTTGCAGTCACGCTTTGCCATGATTAGGGTCTGCAAGATTTTGGGGCAAGGATATGCTATGGTACATATTGATGACATGTGTGATCATACATAATATGATAATTGAGAACGAGAGAGATGACGACAATGTTGGGGATATGACTATGATCAAGATGGGGTGAGGAGTCGAGGCGGGAGGAATACCAACGCCGTAATCCAAATGTGTTGTCCGAGTTTCTCAGGATACACAATGAGATTGAAGATAAAGAGGGGCATGAGAAACTCCGAAATGATCTTGTGGAGCATTTGTGGGCGCGACATGGCGCACGTTAGTTGTTTAATTGTTTTGTCGGACTATATGTTTGATGATTATGTCATTTGATTTGCAGAGATGTTATGAACTATGTTGTGATCGACTATCATTAAATTCGGACCAAATTTGTCTTTGAATTTAAATTTGAATATTTGTATTTTCATTCATAATTTTAAGTATAGTGCTTTAGAGTTATAGTTTAAATAAATTATTATATAATGTGATGTTCTCAAATACATATGCATATAGTGTGTGAGGAAATAGAGGGAATTAAGAAGTAGGGGCCCTGTTTTGAGGGCTCCTGTTGGAGTGCAGCCCAGAAAACAGGGCCCTCAAAAGTAGGGGGAGCCCTCAAATTAAAAGTAGGGGCTCTGTTTTGGGGGCTCCTGCTGGAGATGCTCTTACATATTAGACCAGTTGCAAGGCTCAGTCACGGGGTTGGGTCATCTCTACAACAAGACTTTCTCGATAGTAAGCGTGGAGGTCCCAATGGGCGAGCTGACGTGACAAACTATTCTAGCCCTCTGTCCCCTGACAACAAGGTGAGGGTGTCGACTGGTGAGCCAATGCAACTAGTAGGTTGCAGCCCATGGAAGAGGGTTCTTCTTTTACTGATCATAACGTAATTGCAGAGTCCACCAACAAATCATTAAAGCAGAGTAGGGGTGGTGTCGTCCCTCCGAGGTGACGTCTACGAAGAGGTTGCGAAGTCCCACACCAAAGCCAGTCCGTCTCGCCGAGGCGAAGCGTACGAGACGGTCAGCGAAGTTGTGCCACCCCGCCGAAGTGATACCTCCAAGGCGAGCGGCGAAGTCCTACATCGAAGCCAGGCTGCCCCATCGAAGCGATGCCTACAAGGCGGGTGGTAAACTCTACTTTATTCATAATGCAACAATCACTTACATCATATCATTTTAAGCAACTACTATAGCATTTTAGTGGAGTTAAAATATAATAACAAAAGGTGTTGCATGAACTGTGTGAAGTTATTCATGTGCTATTCTCACCCGTGCATGATGTCCTCAACAGTTACCTACAAAAAACAAACAAAGAAAGAGTGAATCCACATATTCCGCAAGCGCATAATAGACCGGTAAACACTACCATAAGCACAGTCAACATCACCATAACACATTCATTCTCCTCAAGTCTCGTTATCTGATCTCAATCACACTTTATGCAATGCAATGCTTATGATTAATCTTATTCTCCTTTGTAGCTTTTACTGGGTGCCTATCGAAGTAGGTCTTTCCCTCCATCTTGTGGAGGTGTCTACCAAAGTAAGACTTTCACAAGAGTACGCCAGATTAGTCAATAGCTTTACTCATAGCTATTGACTTTCTCATCACCCTGGCTCATAATGCATATGTCATCTCATGAATGCATTTCCCCTTCATTTCATCATGTACCACATTTATCATCATCAACCAAGCAACATCAAATAATGCAAGTATCACATATTCTACAACAACCACCATCTACCGCTCTACCATTTACTTGCCTATTAACCGAGCGGAGCGGAGCGATGTGCGGATGGTGTCGATCCCAGACCACTGATCAGGTAGTTAACCCGACTCAAAATCAAATATTGGTACATGTGCTTAAATAGAAGGCATTGACTCTACGCGTAAACCCAGGCACTAGCATAGAACATTTGGACTAAGGATCCGACGCGCACGTCGCAAAACCCCTTTTTCTCCTTTTTTTTCTTTTCTCTTCTCTTTTTTTCTTTTCCCTTCTCTTTTCTTTCTTTTCGTCTCTCTTTTTTCTCCTCTATCTAGTTCGGCTGAACCGGCCTTACCCCATCCCCACATCTTCTTCCTCCCACTCACTCTCTATCTCTCTCTCTTCACTTCGGATTGGTTGACTGGCCTTGCCTCTACTTCCTTCTCCACTGGCTCTCTCTCAGATCTGCCTGGGTGGCCTCACCCTCTCTTTCCGATGCGCACAGACGACCCAAGCCAACACTGAACTCGGCATCGATTACTTTCCCCGTGGCTCCCCCTTCGGCTCGGCTACCGGCCCTAGTGGCCTCCCCAACACTGCCTCTGCACACGCGCAGCAAGGTTCTTGGCACCACCGCCCTAGGCGCCATGGGCGCACCGGCCTTGGGGTCGTGGTCGGCCGCCCCGCATGAAAGGCAAGGGTACTGGCGCTATGCCTCCTCTGCGCCACACCTCCGCCCCTTTAGCTCGTCGACCACGACTTGCAGTAGGCCAGGAGCCCAGCGCCTTCTCCATCTCCGGCCACTCTTCCTCTCCCTCGCTGCCATGGTCAACCTCGACTTACCACTCCCTTCTACTACTCAGGACAGTCTTCTCTATTCCCCCTACCTTATGCATTTTATTTTAGTTGCTATTTTGCCTTGCTCTAATCGTGCTTACACCCGATCTTGGGAATGACTACGAGCGTCGCCATGATGGAACTTGGTGGGGAGACATGCGCCGGGGAGCATGTTCTCCATTCCAAGGGCGCACGACGGCACCCACGGGCTCGCCGCCGATGGTGTGTCACTGCTAAGCCAGTTGTGGGGGTGCTTGTGTGAAGGGACCTACTTGCATTTGCTAGACTAGAAAAGGGATGAGGCGACGGCAAGGGTCGGGGTTCCCGGTGATCATCGATGGTTCTTACGTCGTCTTCCTCGTTCCATCGTCTTCCTCATTCCGTCGTCTTCCCTTGCTTCTTGAACTCCTCACCTTCAGCTCTCTCTCCCTCACTGCCTCTCTATGTTGCTTTGATTGGTTGGTGGTGCTTGACTTTGAGACTTTGCTCTTCGTAGAGGGAAAGAAAAGAGCCGAGATGAGAAATAGGAATGCTTGGCTTGGCTTCTAGTTAGCCAAGCACTGGAGAGTGCTTTGCTCTCAGTGGGGGATGAAGTGATACTAAGGCTTGGTTTGGCAAAACAATAAAGAGACATGGCTCTCTTGTTGGCTTGTGCTCTGGCTATGTTCTCAAATGTCTAAGCAAAATGAATGGAGTGAGACCTCCTTTGGAGAGTTTGGCTAGCTTACAAAGGAGAGGGCATTCGGCTGCCTCCCCTTCTGGCTTTGTGAAATGATCTGGGTGCCCCCTCTTATCCCTTACCCCCTCTTCTTAAGTGGTTATGGGCTTTAAGGACCTTTTGGTATAATAGGTGGGCTATGTACTGTTGTCTTTTCTACTGCGGGAGGTAAGCCGGTAAAAGTGGACTTGGCTAAATGTTCTGCCGGATGATGAAACTCAAAGCACAAGATGGTGCCGACCGGCCGAGAATGATCTGGGAACCACAATAAGTGCTGATTACTCGGCATTCTAAAGCCAATGGGTCTGCCGGTAAAACTTTTTTTATTTCTTTTATTCTCCCTTGGATTGTTTTCATTCCTTGTATTTATTCTCTTTTGTATTTTTAGTGGTATTACAGATAAATCCTCAAATACATGTCTTTACAATGGCAAATTCTTAATTATTGCTAAAAAGAATGATACAAACCGTAAACCACTGCCTAGCGTTTTGGCCGATGAATATTAGTCCGACGTGCAAAGCTGAGTCGCTAAACAGATCTGTGGAAACTGGATTGCTCATGGTCTGTACTCATTTTATTCGTACACATAAAGATGGCTTACAACTTTACATCGCGTGCTGATTGGCACGTGGATTGCATTTCTGGAAGACAAATTACCTAAACGGCATTTCCTCCCTTCGATTTAGTACATATATATACAGCCTACGATGACCAATTGCAACATGTATAACAGCGAATCGAGAGCTGCATATGTAAAGCATACTATTTGGTATTTAAGTAGTAATCTGGCAAGGGGAAATGATCTGTGGCTCAAGAAGTACATCGCTGCGGCTGGGATTCATTTTGGAATTTTCTCCTCAGACGTGAACCTCTGAGGAATTTGCTGTACCACTTTGCTGAAAGTTTCGGCGTCCTCTTCTGCGTCTTGAAGTCGACATGGTAGAGCCCGAACCTTAGCGTGTATCCAGACGTCCACTCGAAGTCGTCAAGGAGAGACCAGATGAAGTAACCACGTACATCAGCTCCTTTCCTTCAGACCGTTCGACAAGAAGGGGCACAATACAACTAGGTATTCAGCAAAGTGAAGAAAGTCCCGTTCCAAAATAATAATAATAATGCATGAGCAGTAGCTGTACATATACTTCCCCATCTTGCAATATAAGTTAAGTTTGATACACATACCTAAGAGATACATTATTTAAATAATATTTAATAAAATTAGATCACATTTGTCTCTACTAAGAGCAGTAGTATGTCTATATAATAATATGGTCCAATTCTATTAAAAATTATTTAACTAATATGCTTTCTAATTATGCATGCCAAACTTATATTGCGGGAACCGAGTGAGTAACAATGTGGCATTAGTTGTACCATGACAGAAGGTGAAGCAATTATGAGAGGTCAGCATCAGCTAAGAGGGTCAAGCAACCATATTGGCTAGAGTATTAACGTGGAAGCCAAATCTATGCACGAACTGTTTAGAGTTGCGTAGGTTAATTACCTTATTGCTGAGGCTAAAAAGGTCAGGTAGCCACGAAGATAAGTAACTCTTCTTGTGTCATTGGTAAAATCCTTGGCGGTCATGCTGCTATTGCTTGCTTGAGCATAACCTGAAAAATGTGAATTATGCTCGTATATATGATACATACATTCATTGTTCTTTGGGATAACAATACTAATGATCTCTCAAGAAAAAGTATTGGGCTATTCCTGTAAAAAAAAGGACTAGGAATAACTAGCTTAGCTTACCTTGGCCTGGGTATCGCAGTTTTGCTGTTTATTATACAACTGAGTTTAAATTTTCCAAGGTAGAAAGGTAGGCCTTGATCCACTGGTGGGATTTCATCCGTACGTATAGCCCCCATTACCGTAGATGGGATTGCATTAGAAAAGAAAATCAGGTTCCAACATGCTTGGAAATAATTTGGAAGGTTTTAGAGATGAGATAAAAGAGGAGTTTTTTCTATAGAGATAAATTGCTTTTGTTTGTTTCTAAATGTTAGACCATGGGGCTAGGTTTAGGATATTTTGGTTATGAATAATTGATAATGGTTAATTTATAATGATGAATAATTGGTAATTTTGTTTAGCGTGGTTATGCGAGTTATGTCGCGTGTGTGCGGATTGATGTTGGTTAAGTTTGGACGAACTTGTGCCAGAAGAATGTTCTTTGGTTTTTGCATGTGCAGATTAGGCGTGGAGACGGTCATGGTCGGTGACAAGGAAAACCAGAACTAGAAGGGGGAAATCTGATGTCCAGGCGATTGAGGATGTCACAAGGTGGTCGGGCTCATGCTGGAACACATAGAGATCAAATGTGGATGATGCTTGAAGAAGATATAGGAGGTGCAGTTCTAGAGGCTTCGACACGTGATGAGTTAGAAAAGTTGGAATTTTGGAAAACCATTGTTAGAAAGGGTTTCGAGTCCCTTTGCTGTTGGAATTGGATTAGAACTCGTGGGCTTAAGCTCAGCCCATGTTTTGGGCCCTAGACTATAAATAGAGACGGGGTTGGAGGCTAACCATGTGGCTTTTAGAGAGACTAATTTCGTGTTAGGATTTAAGGGTTCCAGGAGGGCACTTTGTAGCCATCATGATTCAGAAATAAAATTTAGATCTAATTTAGAAAGAATTACAAGCGACTTCGTCGCGCACGGAAAGAAATCACTCGTCGCTGGCGTCCTCAGCTAACGACGCAAGCATTGCGGCGGCGCCGTGACCGAGTGAATAAAAAAGACGTAGCATTGCAGGGGCCGTGACGCGAGAAAACGAGGAAAAGATAGAACAGAAAAAGAGGGCGGCTAATGGATAGATGGAAGTGAACAGTTTCTGTGTTTTTTCTTATAAAAGTTTGTGAGTTTTTTAATTCGCATATATTATCCTTTTTCTGATTTTTTGATTCATATAGATTCTCTATGCATTGATCTCTATCTATATATATTTTTTGCTTATATATATGAATAAGTTTTAATTAAAAATCAATTGCAAAATTGTGTAAAAAAAACGTGCTGCTTCTGATGCATCAAGCCTCCAGCGTTTTTTGTTTTGGTGCTACAGTAACCGCTACAATACCTACAGTATTGCTACAGTAACCAAGAAAAAATTTGCCCTATTTTGTTTCCTGTTTTCTTTTTTATTTTGCAAATTAATCGATTAGAAGACAGAAAATTGAGAAAAAGCTTCCGCTAGGTGTTGCAATCATTCACCCTCCTCTGGTTACCATCGACGATCCTACACTAAATTATTAGTGTACATGGGCCAATAGGCGCTTAGGCAGTATCCTACTCAAATGACACTCATCAAAAGCGTATGAAGTTCAGACTAATGATTATTCTAGCTTCTAAAAATAACATATAAGAAAGAAAGCCATACCATTTTCTGTGATATATGTTGGTGTATTGTTGTATCTTTGTTTGTAATACATGACCACCTTTTCCATCCCATATGGAACATCATAAAAGAATGGCGATCCTGTCTGCATGAGTGAGATTTCAAGCACTAATATTTTTTTCTTCATATTTTGAGATCTGACTTCACAATGAATTAGTATTTCAACAAATTTATGGTTACCGCTTCACCAATAGGCACCCCGTCTCTTTCTGCTAAACCAACCACTCGCGCATCGCCATCAAGAGGATCCACTTCGCATGGTGAGAAGATGCAGTCCTTCACATATATTGTTCTATAATGATTTAGTCCGATGAAATCCAATTTTGTGGCTTGCAGTTTCTTCTTCTGTTCTGATGTGAACTCGGGTAGGTTTGGACCCAAGATCTTGCGCATCTCTGGTGGATAATCACCAAGAATTATAGGGTCCAGAAACCTAGCAAAAATTAAGTAAATCAGGTAGAGTAAAAATTGTGGCAATTGAACAAATATATTATCTGTGAGTTTCTCTGCATTCTCTGTGATGAAACGAAAATCAGGGTATTTGTGTGAATTATGTCAGTCCGTTGAGCTGTTTACTTGTACCAAACACGTTTATGATTTTTTTTAAAGAACACACATGTTTAGGATTCATGAGGAAACAAAGTATTGTCTGTATACACAATTATCATCCTAAAGGAAATAGTACCATGGAACATTGAAAGATATAGCCCGTTGAACTGCTAGGAGGTCTAGTGTGGTATTTCGGAATGGTTCATACCATACTGCGCACACAGCAATTCCAATGTGACCACCTTGTTTCCCCTATCAAGTGGCGAAGATATTAAATTTTCCTTGTTACGAAAATCATATTGAAAAATCATCCGATGGTGTTTTCTATATTTAATAACTTCTTATGCAAAAGAGTGTGTTTTGTACCTGATAGTTATTTCTGTAAATGCTGACTGCGTTTGCATGGGACAGTATCATATTGTGAGCAACTATGTATGGCTCTGTTTTAGAATTCCCAAAGGCACAGTTCCCAAATGGCTTAGAACAGCGGCCAGGAGGGTACCATCCGTCCATATAAGCAAATTTTGTGAACAGATTGGGCTGATTAAATGTGAGCCAGAATTTCACTCGGTCCCCAAACGTCCTGAAGCACACTTCTGCAAAGTAACCAAAGTCGTTCCTGGAAGGCATTTTGATGTAAGATAAAAGAATTTTTTTCCCCAAAAAGGCGAATAACGTAGGAAAATTAGAAGGCATCCATCCTTAAGGCACAGCAAAACACATACTGGATTTCCGGACTCAACCATCCACCATATCGCTCGTCCAGTTCATGTGGAATGTCGTAATGAGATATTGTAACAAATGGCTGTATGCCTGTTTACGGATGTAGTAGTTAACAGGTGCATATTTAGATTTAGACCTCGAAAATTTTGGTCCCGTTGCATGGCTTTTTTTGTACTATTTGAAATCTTGAATACCTTTCTGCAGGATAGCATCAATAATGGAATTGTAGAATGCTACACCATCTGGATTAACATCTCCAAACCGGCCTCCTGTAGCAAGAAGTGAATTCTGAAGATATATCTCATTTTACTCTTAAAAGGCAGTAATGTAATCCCTAATTAAGAAAGCAAACGATCGCGGAAGTCAAACTCACTTGGTAGAATCCTTGCCCATGCTATGGAGAATCGGTATGAGTTGACACCCAGGGAATGCATCAACTTGATGTCGTCCTGGAGCACAGGAAGAAATAAAAAGTCTCAGGTGGTAAAATAGACAATAAAGATAGATTCGCTGGAACAATCTCAGTAGCATGCGTTCCATTTTACGTCATACCATTCAACAGGAATTCTTTGGGAGTTTCTTTGCATTTTGCAGAAGACATACCATGTAACGATGATAGTGATCAGCAGCAGTATCACCATTGCTTCCATCCTCAATTGTACCTGAACCGACATGATTAAAGGAACTGTAAGATAGAAAGGTGACAACACATAAGAAGAAACGAAGTCATAACAAGATTTAAAAAAAAGGAGCTATGCCAAGGTTGAAATTAACTGGATATTAATGTAAATTGACATGCTTCACCTTGCTTATGAGTGTGGACATCCCAATTGCTTAGACCTTTGCTACCCTCCAAATATCCACCTTCAATCTGAAGAATGAAACGGAGTACACATACTGTCAGCAAAGTTTAGCGAGCGTCATTTACCAAACCTCTATATTCTGCAACGTATAGGTCGCCTACAAAGGGCAAATGTGCGTGGAAGAACGTGCGGTGTGTGATTCAGGGTACCTGATAAGCCGAAGTGGAGGTCCCGAACAGGAAGTTTGGAGGGAACTGGCCGCGACCGATGGCCGAAGCGCACGAGAGGAGCTGGTGAGCGGACAAGAAGAGCACCAGCCACACGGCCGCCGCGTCGCTCGCCATCTCCGGCCGGCCTCTTGCTGCTCCTCCACTCACGCACGCACTGCTCTCTCTCTCTCTCTCTCTCTCTCTCTCTCTCTCTCTCTCTCTCTGAGCTCTGAAGCTCAGCGAGTGTGACAACATAAGAAAGAATCGTTTTGAGTCTTCAAAACCAGAGAAGAGAGACAATCGTTTGGCGAATTGTATGCGGCGTCAATCGTAGACACCTGTTCTGCTTCTGCCTCGTCAGGCGTCATACTCATGGCAGGTGAGGTGTTTAATTGTGTCATACTCATGGCAGGTCATATAGTCTCCGCTCTAAATAGCCGCTGGAACGTGACAATTGTGACGCACGACAATGACGGTGAAAGAGAAAGGCAAATGGTATACAAGAATAATCACCTTTTAGCTGAACAGTGTAAATTATAAGAAAAAAAAGGTGAGGACCACGACTTGGTGTTTATTGTGAGGAACTATTGTTAGTATTGGAGAAGCTGGGATCTGGATTTTGCAAATTTATAGTTTTTCAGAATTTGCTTTAGACCTAGCGGCCTGACCAGCATGGGAGGAGGTCTGATCAGCTACCGATCAGATTGGCCGATGCTAGCGGTCTGACCGGCAGCAGCCAGCGGTCAAATTTGCTAGAGCTAGCGGTCTGATCGGCCTAGGTGTTTGCTTCGGTTAAAAAGTGGAAATTTGGTTTTGCATGTGAGGCATGTTTCGACTAACGTGGGTCAAGTTATAAGGAATTCATGCACAGAAACATTTCTTGGTCTTTAGATGCGTAGGAAGATTTGAGACTTAAACTCAACCATAGTCAACAGCGAGAATCGGAGCTACGCTCATGGAGAAGCCGAGGTCTAGAATGATAAAAAAATGCTAGGTGAGACGGTTGGGCTCAAACATAGCACAAGGAAGGTGAAAAACGTTGAAGGGAAGATTCAAGCGATGTCTGCAACATGTGGCTTTGTCGGTCCAAGTGAGGCTAGTCTGGTGGACCTAGAACGGGAGAGACTTGTCGATGCGTGGCAAATTAGTGGTGCACCTACATGTGGTATGCATGGATTGCTTGTAAGAAAGGTGAAGACTAGGTCAAGGAAGGATATTTTGGTAAGATGGCCAAATACTGAAAACTATCTTAGATTAAAACCACGTCGCTTGAACAACACTTGGAAAAGCGGTTTAGGTCAATGAAAAGTTGAGAAGATCAAGTTGGATTAAGAACTTAGCAAATTCAGCTCATATGCTTTGAAAAATGCGCATAAGTTAAGTGTATGAGTAAAACCCCATGTTGTGTGAGATTAACAGGTTTCTTTATTTATGCTAGTGGATAGTATCCGTTAGTGTCAGATGTAGGCTGATTGCCTCATCTATTTAACAGGTTGGAATGCAGACTCGTAGTTAACCATCCATTATTCTACTAAGTATTCTAAGGTTAGAGTTTGAGAAGCTTGAGTGTTGTGGTGAGTTCTCTTATTCTCTAGGTGGAGTGACTGTAAATATTCATCCTCAAGTAGTAATAGATCAACTTTGTTCTTAACTCATGGGGTCTCCTTGATTTGGTTGATTGCTCTTATTCTTGCTTGGTTACTGGTCAGACCACCGACGCATGAAGTTTTAGTTCTTCAACTTCTGAGTTGATTGCTTTGGTTTTGGCTTCTATTCCTGATCTTCGTAGCTCAATAGCAACTAGAGTGAATGATTGGTGAATATTTGAAGAAAAATTTTGATGGCACTATTCACCCCTCTATTGCTATACAGGTCCTACAAAAAGGCAAACAAATGATCTCCTCCCTAGCGAGATCTCTGGTGAGGGCTCATTAGAGTTAGGGTTAGGGTTCTTTAGGACCTACAACTCTAGAGGGAGAGTGGATGGTGGTGGCGGTGCAGCGAGGAGACAGTGGTACCGGATAGCATGGCAACAAGCGAGACGAGGTAGGTTAGGCAGGGTAGGGATGGCGGAGATGTAGGCAACATAAACAAGCTCTATGGTCTACATTACAATCTACGTAGACAATGATGGGCTATGAGGCCAGCCCTGGGTACTTCGCGCCCAGACGCATAACCGTACTAGACTGGACGGACAACGTAAAATGCCAATCTGGTCAAACTAAGCAGTCAAACACTACCACAGAAAAGTTCATCACAAAGGTTTCTTAAACCGTCTGACTTCATGGGTCAGTGATAATAGGGGTTATTTACAAACGGTTTTTGAACCGTCTGTGAAAACCGTACCATAGATGGTTTGAAACTAGAACTGTTTGTGATCATCCATTATCGCAGACTGTTCGAAACTAGAACCGTCTATAATAGTTAGTTATCATAGATAGTTCTTGGTAAAAATCGTTTGTGATAGCTGCACCAGAGCTAAAATAGTGGATAATTTTACCATGACTTAGATCTACAGTGGTCAAAGCTATAGTAACCGATCAAATGTTATGTGTAGTCGAAAGATATGTGTTGTCAAAATCTATAGTAACCGGTCGAAAGCTATGTGTGGTTGAAAGTTACAGTAACCGGTCGAAAGCTACAGTAGTCATGGCTATAGTAGTCGGATCTACTGTAGTCGAAGCTATAGTAGTCGGTCAAAAGGTTCTATGTGGTCAAAGGGTACAATAGTCGGTCGAAAGCTAAGAGCGGTCAGAGGCTTAGAGCGGTCGGAGGCTTTAGGGTGGTAGGAGGAGAGTGTTGTAGCAGTTGAAGAAGACTGCGATGGCGGCGGCTTGGGACGGCGGTCACAAGCGCTCCGATGACCGATGGTGAGCGGGCGAGGTGCCCCAAATGGAAGAGAAGAACATGAACAATACGTTGGTGGGCACGGAGTTTACCAGAGATGGCTGAAGAGTGGTCGGTGACGGACAAAACATGATAGCGGTGAGGTGCTCCGAATGGATGGGTTGAAGAAGAGGTGGGGAAGGAGAGGAGTAGAGAAGAAGTGAGAAGTGAGAAGTGAGAAGAGGAGATGAGGAGAAGAAGAGCCAACCGAGCCTTCTATTTTTAAGAGAAAATTTAGCGAGGAGAAGTGGAGAAGTGAGAAGATGAGATGTGAAGAATAGGAGAGAAGTGGAGGAGAAATGAGAAGAAGAACAATCGAACCTTCTATTTTAAAAAGCAAATCCAACAAGATTAGCGGGAAATTCAAATTCAGCGAGAGCGGCTATGTTGAAATATTATCATAAACGGTTCTATATCTAGAACCGTCTGTGATAAGTAGGTCATCACAGATGGTTTTTGTTCCGATTCGTCTACGATACATCACAGACGGTTCGATATAAAAACTGTCTGTGATAAGTACAGACATCATAGCCAATTTTTGTTCTGAACTGTCTGTGATATATCATAGATTGTTCGGAATAAAAACCGTCTGTGATAAGTAGATCATCACAGACGGTTCTTTCTATCGCGGTGAACTTAGATGGTCCATCTTGTAAAACCTTCTATGGTAACTTTATCACTGACGGTTTGTGTTCAACCGTCTATGATGAGGTGTCTAGGATGATCTTTTTGTAGTAGTGAAAGCTGTTTCTTGTCAACTCGACACCACCTTCTAGGAGAGAACACACCGGCGGCCCACGGGAAACATCAAGCGTGCTACAGCCACAACATCTCCACATGCTATTAGTGCCAAATAATAATTTTTGGGAGGAGATCCTGACGGGCGGGCCAACAAAGGTATTTTCCATTACAACATCCTACCATGACACGCGGGAAGAACTAGTATGCCCTTAGGGCATATACAATAATTCATCTTTTAAGTTGTCTTTATATCTAGCCAATTATCAACAAACAGTACTATAGATGACTACTCCAATAACTTATTTCTTAAGACTAGCCCACACAAAAATCACAGCAACATTTTATAATTTTTCCACCTCCCAACCCATGTGTCACAACAATAATATATTAAACTCCCCCCTTAACTCTCTCTCCCTCTCCTCAGTCCACCTCCACCCACCAAGCTCGCCCCATAACCATCGTCGGCCAGCCCTCTACCTATCTCCCTCTCCTTGCTACTCGCCCCATGGAGCTCGCCACTGACCATCTACCTCCACAGCCTCTTCTCAACTAGCTTGTCGGCCGCCCCTCTACCTCTCTTCCTCACCCGCAGAGCTTGTCATCACCATTCCACCTCCCTCATCTCTTCTCAACGAGCTCGTTGTCTTCCCCATTTCTCGTTGCCATTCCCCCACCTTCGTCACTGTCGACTCATCTCTATCGGCTCCTCACCTACGGAGCTCACCTCCGTAGTCTCCAGATCCAGTCGGATCTGGTTGGAATGACCTCACCATCACGTGATGTGGGCATGATTTGCCATCTCTGTCGCGTCTCCACCATCTCCTACTTCATCAATGTGTCGGCCTTACCCTCTCGCCGCCGCAGCCAGATTCAAGCCAATGCCTCTACATCTAGCTGTGGAGGGGTAGAGGGAGGCCCTCCTCTTGGTGCAATGATGCATGGTCTAAAAAACGTGTCTGGAAACAACGAGACCGCTCCAATAACAAAATGCATTGTTGCTTTGGTCTAGGTTCGCGCAAAGCGCTCGTCGCGTCCAGAAACGACGACATCTCTTCTCTCTCCTCATTCTCTCCTCCACCTAAGACTTTGCTAATAACGATTGACATGGCACTATTGAAGATGTCCCTTAGCATCAACAACTAGGTCAATTATACTATTTGGCACCTGAAATTCCCCAGCGTCGCACATGGACACTAAGGAGACTTTTATCTTCTTGAGACATGGGAAACTTACCATGTGCATGTATATAAAAACACTTGGTAAAATCCGTAGGGACTTTCCAAACACTTGGTAAGCTCTAGTGTCTTTGGGAGGGATGGAGGCCCATACGCAAGCGGCGCCAACTGTTGTCACGGTAGAGCTCCAGCGATGCTGCCCGTACCCCAACTGGATGCACGGTGATCGGAGCGTGTCTTGACTCTTGTCTCCTGAGCCAGAGGTTCTAGGGGTGCTGCTGATAATTTAACTTTTTGTAGGGGCCTTCTTGTAAAAGGAACAAGTACTATTATCCTTTGTCTGGAAAGATCCATATATCTGCTTGTAGTTTTTATCTTTTTATGGATCTTTTATGTAAGAGGTGGTTCACTGTAACAACTTTTGTTTCAATAAAATCCAGAGCTTGAGTTCCATAAGGGCCTTACTGCCTTAAAAAAAAATAGCAACCCTGTTCAAGAAAAGTGTTAGTTTCCATTAACAAGCAATGTAGCTTACAAACGACTCTGTCAGGTAAACAGACCCAAAAAGGATGAAAAAAATATGGTGTAATTAGGAACGATTAGGGATCGGACGTACGATGGGAGTTTACCCATGGTACGTTCCTCCTCGCCATCGGATCTTCATAAATCAAAACGCTATCAAGTATCAATCGTCTGACCTCATCCACATTGGCGCAAAAAAACGACACCACTAAACACGTAATGCTCCCCATCAGACACTCCTCCCCACCCTTACAACTCATCGACAAGGGTGGCACCAGCCAGAGGAAGAGGCCGTGGAAGCCATCACGTCACCTTACTCCTTCGACTACGGTTGCCGCGTCGCCTAGACACCCTACCCTTGCCAGTCTAGAGAGAGAAAGGGAGGGAGCAGGAGTAGCATGACTGCAACGGCCTCTGGCTTCAACCGCAGGAGGCAGGCGAGCAACCAGAAGGGCAAGAGCTAGATGTGAGAATGGGGATTGGAAGGTATAGGTTTGGTGAGGGAATGGATGATGATAAGATAACTAATTCAATCCGCCACAACAAAAAAACCTAAAATCGCAACAATTAGCTCATTTGCTTGCAACAAATATTTGCTCTGAACGCAACAAACATAAATCAATAAACAAAATTATACAACAAATTTGATCTATGCGGACAACAAATACAAAGAACTATTGCAACAAAAATTGAATTGTGTTGCAATAACAAAGAACCTCATTGAAATATATGTAACATTTGATGTTATGCTGCAACATTCAAAAATAACTGCTATAACAACTCTACTTACTGATGTCAATATTTGAGATGAGCATAAGGAAGAAGGGGGATATGGCCTTTCAGCTTATGGCCTAGAGACAAGGAGGCCAAACACCACAGTGCGAATCTCATCAGGAAGGTCGTTAGCGTGGTCCTCAGCCATCGTGACCTCATCGCATCCCGAAGCAGCACCAAGAGCACAAGTAGCACTTACGACTTGAAGAGTTCCGAAGGAGCAGGGCCCGCAGCTTGTGAGGGTATGGCACCTAGCATGTGATCATGAGTAGACTAAACAGCCGACCATGGCTGCCGGTCTCTTTTAGTTGGTGTTTGTAAGATAAGGTGGACAGAGGGACAAGAGCACGAGAGAGATGCTCGATGAGCAGGTGAATGAGATTGGATAAGGTTGAGATAAGTGGTTGGCAAGTCTTTAAGGCATTGGTGTGGTGCGGGTACAGCTATCGAGCTATAGGACTGAGTGTGGCATCCAACATGAATACGTATATATCGTATCAATTCCCAGCATAATTAGATTAGCATGCCTCTGGTAATCATCTACTTCTAATGATCCCAATTTTACAGGTTAGTTCAGTTAGTCCTCAATCGATAGTCTAAGCTCCAGCTCCTGGAACAGTGTTGAAGATTCTGCCCACAGCTTCTTGGCCACTTCTATGTCATAGGACAGCAGAGAAGACCTAATGGTCCTTCCTTTTCCTCCAAAGAAATACTTACCAGATGCTTCCTGAAACACAACATACAATACAACTCAAAGTTAGGAGTGAATGTTAATGCATCATTTTGTTGTGAAATGACGAAAGTTTTTTAACACGAGGCTTACAGGCGGCGCCAAGGCAGCATCGAGGACAGCACCAACCCCGGTATCAGGTTGCTGTAGGAGATTCAGGAGGCGCAAAACGAAAAGCGCAAACCATGAAAGGCATGGAGGAAGCTCCCGCATGATGCTTGTTTCTACTACGCCGGGATCGGCGGCCCTAAAAGCATGAAATGTAATACTTCATATGTGCAAATAAACATACTTCAAATAAAAAACTGGTAAAAGAAGGTAGCATTGATGAATTGCCAAAAACTTTAGGTAACATAGAGATGAGCCCTCCTAATATGTCCTTGTACAGCATATATAATAAACAAAAATTTAAGTATATTCTGCAACGACTGTGTAACATCTGGATCAGACATGTTTCAGTAGAAGTTTACTTGGGGGGTAATGGGCAAAAAGCTCTGGCAAACATCGTATCATGCGAATTAAATACAGTGCATACCTATTGTTTCCATATGCAAGAATTTGGAATTACTCTATGACGGGAGAAAATGGAAATAAAGAACACAGACAAGATAAATGGCACATACATGGCAGAGACACCAGAAGACATGTGAAGTTGTCGATGAAGCTCATACGAGAACATCAGTAAACAAACTGCACTTGGAGAAAATGAGTCCAGTAAATTTTATTAGGCAAGAAGTGCATGAGGTTTACTGAAAAACTGAAGCAAGAGACGTACACTTGGTATACTCATAAGTAGAAGCTAAGGGGTAACTTCCCCCCACTGACCATTGACCAAACTTCACTCCCCTCAGTGCCTCCTCGGACACGTCAATTTCTGACACTGGAGAAGTGAAAATTGCACATGTTAATCAAATATGTCTGGTTCTTATGGATAAAGAAAGGGAAATGTGTACAACGGCAGTATGATTGATCTGAAATGCAAATTAAGTTTTGATTAAGCCCAGGTGTGAGCTACTGCAAGAGCAAATGCCAAAGGTAAGCAAATGGTACATATATATACCAGACTCAAAACAGAACATCAAGGAAATATATTGGCAACAAGATTTCCACAATGGAACTACTACAAACAGGAAATGCACAGCAAGGGCAAAAAAAATTGGACAGATAGATGTGAACTAATGCTGGCCAAGAAAAGGATTTCCATAATGCCCATACTACAATTGTTCAACTTAGGCTCAGAATCTCAGATATAGTTCATACAGTTTGTTTACTAGTTACAATAAAAAAAACTTAGTACTTACCACATCTGTGTGTGAAAGATGTTAGATTAACCACTCGGGAAGGTACCGGGCTGTTCTTCAGCAGTGGTAAAAGAATGTTGGTTAGGATAAATGGACCAATGTAGTTTGCCTGCACCATCCTGAAATTTGCATGCAGAAAGGTTCACTTAAGCAGTTGACTAGACAAAAAAAAACGTAATTTTGATATAAAGAAAACATGCTGCTTGAAGAAAGCGAGGATTTTTTTTGCAAGAATAATTTCAAGGGAAGCACCTACTCATCAAGTCCATCCTCGGTAACTCGATGTGACTTTGCTAGCAACCCAGCATTATTTATCAAAAGCTGAATAGAAGGGTCCAAACTTGAATCCTGAATCCACTGATTCAGTGAAGTTCCAAAATTCTTTATTGACTTGTAGGATGACAAGTTGACTTCAAACGCTTCAAGATAGGCATCAGGTCGTTGCATCTGAATTTCTTGAACAGTCTGATTTACATATGAGTGCGGCAATGATGACAATAGTAAACAATGGCATAACACACATCTAGCTCAAGCTCCAAATAATACCTCAGATAACAATTGTGCAGAGCGTCCAGCTGACACAAGATAAATGAATAGCATTTTAGTCCTAAAAAAACTCACCGACAAGAATAAGCCAATTCAACAAAATAAAAACAAATGAACATGGAATAAAATCAAAAATTGTAGATGAAACAAAGAATCAACTAGCTATAGAGAAACTACAGAATACTGACACCAAAACATCACATCGACTTTTTCTTTTTTTGAATCTTAGGCCTGGACCTCTGGCATTCACTATTAGGAGGAGATGAGTACTACCGCCGAGGTGAGGCTCGAACGCCGGCGGGCGAGGGCGCAACGAGAGCACGTAACCAACTGACCTTTGGTCAGTTCTAAAAAAACATCACGTCTACTTTTGCAGATTCATCGAAGGCCATGGCTTTCAAGAAAAGAACTCGCCCTGCACTCCAAGAGCCTTGCTGAAGAATCAGAGCATAAGCGTTTATGTATTCATTAGTTCACACAAGAAAGCAAGGAAACTATCGAACTAGCACTATAGCATCATCAAATCCTGATTAGCATATGGGTGTTGGCAAGTTTGAGAATGCGCGAGTCAACTACCAAGATGCACAACTGGTGCTCGATAAAATGCCCACACAAGCACGGCAAGAAACGCGCGACTCACCGAGCACCACGTGGTATCCCTCCCGCGCCAGCGCCGCCGCCGCCGCCTTGCCCAGCCCCGACGTCGCCTGCACAGACCGTAACGGGAGCACATCACACACCGAGCACCGTGGGGGGAGAGAAGTACACACATGTAGGTACAAGGGAGATTCATGGGTACCCCGGTGACCACGCAGATGGGACGGCCGCCGCCTCCAGCAGCGTGTGGCCATGGTCGCCGGCGGCGAGGGGTGGCGGTCCGGCCACGGAGGAAGAGGAGGAGGTAGGAGTAGAGGAGGGACAGGGTCCACAGGACGCCCATGCGCCAGAACTCCGGCGAGCACACCATGCGGAGCGCCTCGCCGCCCATGGCGAAGTGGCGGGTTGCAAGGGCGGCGGCGCGGGGAGCACCTCCGGCTTTGTTCCCCGTCTTGGCGGCTGACTTGGGTGGGCGGCGCGGGGGATCACGAAGTAAAAGGCCACCGCGGACGGCTCGATCGGATCCCCGGGTAAAGATCCATCGGCAGAAGAAAATCTGAGCTTGGGCTTCTTTTTTTTGGGAATAAGTCCACTTTTGGTCCTACAACTTATACTCCGAGTTTGATTTATATCTTTAACTTCAAAATTATTTACTTTATACCCCTCGACTATCGAAACCAAAGCAAATCAACCACACAAAATAAACCACCTCAATTTAGATGACGTGGTGTCCACGTATTAATAGTTTTTGACACATAAGCTCGAAATATGGGATCCACATGCCATCCTCCTATCCCCTTTCTTCTTCCTCCCCCTCTCAACCATCTCTCTCTTCTCTCTCTCATTTCTCAGGGAGCTCATAAGCTGGTTATTGGAGCTCACCGTGGACGGCATGCCCACCGAGCAGCTCGACGTTTGCAGTGACGGCCTCGTGTCGCTGTTGACTTCGTTGACCGAGTCGTCGGTGGCCTTCGTGACGCTAGGCAGCACGCGACCAACGATGTCGTTGAGAACCTGCTGCGCCACCTCCTCGTACCACGAGTGCGCTGACACCATGGTGAAATGTGCCACCTGGAGCACGCTTGCGAACAATACACTTGCATCAGCTCGGATTCCACTCTGCATAAGTGGGTTAGCCCGGAGCGGCTTGCCTCTTACAAGC
Organism: Dendrocalamus sinicus; assembly: GCA_036346575.1. NCBI lineage: Eukaryota > Viridiplantae > Streptophyta > Magnoliopsida > Poales > Poaceae > Dendrocalamus > Dendrocalamus sinicus. The sequence continues at coordinate 11,868,389 of CM070666.1, read as the reverse complement.
AATGGTTGGTAGTGTTTGCCATGCTATCCGAAGAGGACTTCGAGTAGAGGCTTAGCGAAAGCTCGCTCGGCGCTGCGGTGGCGTGGACGGTGAGTTGCTGCGAACTGCATACTGATGTCCGCCGTTGTTGTTGTACTATTGGCACTGACGGTGGTGATGTACATCCAAGAGAACGTGGGTTGGGGTGGGGTTTCAAGATGAGAGAGTGTCAGACCCGGATTTTTCAATCCAGAATCTACTGTGTTTACTGCACTATTCCCTGGATCAGTAGATAGTGCACACAGGAACATTGCTGTATCATTTCATACATCGCTTGAATAATAATAATAATATTGCAGAATTTAAAATACGCCACGTCGAGCGAGAGTTTTACAATAAGGGCCGAATAGGCCAAATGTTCATCATTACAAACTTGCAGCGGAAATATAAGCAAAAGTAAAACCAACGCCACAGGCAAGCGACTGGGGGTAGATTGGCATCACTTATATTATCCAGGTGAGATTAATATATGTGCACACAATCTCCATCAAGTCTTCTTGTCTACGACCAAAATACGCCAATAACGCCCTTAGTTGTCGTCATGGTTCCTTCCATCATTTGTAGGAGCGTCCTCATGGTCATAATGTCCTTGAACTCCTGTTTCTGAATATTGTCGCAAAAGCGAGCGTGAGCACTCCGACCCCGTGCTCCGCGAGCCAATACACAGAATGCAAATAAATAGCTTGCATGGCTTATCAAAGGAAATGCTTGGGTTATTTTATTTTGCAAGGAGTGCTTTTGAATACAATTAATTAAAAAGCCCTATGACTTAGCAATTTGAACCAAAACATAAGTTATGAACGAATGCAATTCTAATAGTGATTCAGATTCCATCCACCGTTACATGGCATCTGCACCATATAGCAATTTCTTCAGCGTTATAGCCGCTTAACATACCACTGGGACGACACCCAGGACAATTCCAAACCAGGGCAGTCCTTCGCCCTTTAGATTTCCTTTTTCCCAAGTTCCAATATTTTGTAAACAGAACTATATCTAGTTAAGTTCCCATGTCCGCCCTTGACCGTGGGCACGGCTATTCGAATAGTTTTGACTCTGCAGAGTTTGTACACTTTCACCACAAGAGACAATCAACTCGTTGCCCCACACGATTCCTTAGTCATGTGGTTGAGTAGACCATCACAGTGACTTTTCAAAATACCTCGCCCCTTCCATCATTTTCACCCTATGGGTCGCTCCCACTTGCGGTGGGTCCCATACGTTGTGCGGGATGTTCTCCTTCTGAACGTCTAGCAGCTGGCTACTCCCCTGCTAGCCCGCCACAGCAGAACCTCACCCTCTACGAGTGTCCCATTCAAGCCGTTTCATAGGCAGCCGCTTGCACTACTCCACCACCCTCTCCTGGAAGGATGACTTTCAGGGTCCGGTAAATCTACTAAGCCAAGTTGTATTTTACAGACTTGTGGTTGTACTGTTTTACACAGGAGGTCATGACAAGATTCAGTCCTTAGTGGTATCTGGGCGGTTCTACCACAAACCACACTCTCGTGCACCCCTGCACCACACCCCCGAACCATCCGCCCAGATAAATAAGCAATTTAAGGTTTTTGAGAATATAAAATAACAATATCCAACATACACCAGTCATTACCACCATGACTGCCCAATCAATTTTTTTCTCAGGATTAAAAGTGATGCTTGGGCGCGAAAGCGCCCATGAGTATCTAAACATTACTAAGCATGGCATATAATTACGGACTTATTTTCGAAAGGTTACCATTATAATCTTTCTAGGGCGACAAGGTTCACAAAATCAATTAATCCAAAGGAGGTGTAATATTAATCAAGCAAACAATGGCATGTAACTAGAATATTAAATTAAACATGTATTTGCATATAAAGTAACAGCATGCAATTTGATAATTTTAAAACAAAATAATTTGCAGAAAATATAGGTTCAACATGATCAAAGTATTGACTCGCCTTGGTCACAGTGGTCGGGATCCTGGTTTTCTGGTGCTTCTAGTGTAGCTGCCTCGATCTTCTCCTCTTGTGCCTCGTAAGCTATATTAGCGTGCGCCAAAATTTGGATAAAAAGAAAAGCAGCAAATCAAACCAAATAACACCAGAAATTCAGATGAACTCTAAAAATTATGATTTCAGTTCCATTGGATAGATCTTGTTTTTAGATGAATTTACAAATTTGTCCCACTCAATTTGGAGTTAAAATGAATAAGTTATGCCTATTTAAAAATCTCAGTTTAGTTAAATCCAAAAATTGTTAAATTTCTGACAGGTGGGGCCCATTGGGTATTTTTAATTCATTTTCTTTATTTTTATTTCCATGTGTTGTATCTATGACAAGTGGAGCTCACTTGCTATTATTACTTGTTTATTTCCATCTCAGATGCAGTGATTTCCTCTCCTTAATTAGCAGGTAATTAGCTCCTAATCCCTGTCATTAATTAGTAAAAAAAGGGTGGCAATTCTCTACAGGGTATGGCGGCCAGGAGATTCGAACGCGGGTGCGCGGGGTGAAAACGAGCGGCGCTAGCCACTCGGCTCTCGGGTCTCACCTGACCCAAGGGGGCGGAGCTGTGCTGTTGAGTAGGGCGTGGGGTGGAGCTGAGGCAGAGGAACTCGGAGGTGGCGGCGGGTTGGCGGTGCTGACGGTGAGCGATGACCGGAGTGGCTCGGGTGAACGCAAAAACGCGTTGCCCGCCTTGCGGTGATGACGATGGAAGTTCCGGCGGGAGTCAGGAAGCTCGGTGGCGGGCCGGCGGTGAGCGGCGGCGGCGGCTTGGAAAGGAGCTTCGGTGCCGGCGAGATTTCGTCCACGGGAAGCTCGGGCGAGACCGGAGACGTGTTCGCCGTGCTTCGGTGGTGGTGTGGGAGGGTGGAATCGACTTTTGGTGGAGGGATTTTGCGGGGAGGATGCCGCCGGAGGTGAGGACGAAGGATGGGGCCGGCGGCGATTTAAGGGTTCTTGGCTCAATTGGACGCGATGTAAGAGTGAGGGATGGATGTGGATTTGAGCAAAGGCGTTGGGCCCTTTTATAGGCGACGGAGCACGGCTGGCCACGCGCAAGGCCGTGCGGCACGCTTGAAGCGGTCGGGTAGCCGGCGGCGGCGGCGTGGTGGCGGCGGTATGGCGCGTGATACGGAGCTGCGCCCGCACGTCGCTCGTGTCGTGCGCCCCGGGTCTTGCGGCTTTTGACCGAGTATGCACGGTGGAGAAGAGAGAAGCTTCGGGCGTGCGGTGAGGAAAAGGGGAAGGGGAAGAAGACAACACGGCCGCTCTGTCCACCTGCCAGCGAGAGAGGAGGCGCGAGGGGGCGGGTCCACTCGGCAGCGGGAGTGAGCGCGCGCGCGTGGGCGGTGGGCGTGGGCTACTGGCTGGGCCGCGCGTGGACGGAGAGCTGGGCTGGGGTGGTGGCCAGCCCGGTTTTCTTTTTTTTCCCTTTTTCTTTTCTCTTACTTTTGTTTAGGCATTTGAATCTATATACATGTATATAATTTCAATTTATTTGCTCACTCACTTACTCCTCTAAATTTCTATATTGTCTATTTAACCTAAAATTTATAGATGTTATATTTCATTATGTACACATATACTTATTTTTATATATGTATATATATACATGCATATCCATATTTGTTGACATCTTTAATGTATTTACTTCCTTGTTACCTATACCATCATTTACAAAATTAGGGTTTTATATTTTAAGCCAATTCTCTCCCCTCCTTTTCTGGATCATCTTTTCAGATTCTTATTTTAGATTCTAACTCTCTAGTATTTAAACATGTTTGCTTCTTCTTTAACTTTTTGGAACCTTCATCAAATTTTCAGGAAAAACCCATAAACCCCAAATTCAAATAAAATTCATTGAAAATTAATTCAAAATATTTAAAAAATTTTAAACTCAAATTTTCAGGATGTTACACAGAGAGAGAGGGTGGGAGGTGTTGAGAGGAAGAAGAAGACATGAATTGTGGATCTGTGATTTTGATTTGATCCAATGACTAGGATCTATTGTGGCCAGATCCAATGGTGGAGAAGGTTACTGGGTTAAATTGGTTGGTCTTCTATGGTTGATCTACGTATGCATGAGCGTGGTAGCTTGCCACATGGGTCTCATAAATTTTTTGTTTTCCCTATACACGTGGCTACCATCTCATCAAAAACGAGCTTATGTGTGAAAATCATTGACACATGGACACCACTCTTAAGGACCTGTTCATCATTAGAGGAAAAGGGGTATGTGGAAATGGGATGTTTCAAAATTAGGAGAGAGTCATTTCCTAGACTGATTCATATGGGAGGAGTTGAAAACCGACACAGAGTTATCCCATGATAAAAGAAAACATGGAGAGAGGGGGGAGTTTTTTGTAAAATAATCTATTTTTTATTCGAAATAACATAAATATACCCGCACAAAAACTTTTTATAGGAATGATCTCTAGTTGCTGAACCGTTAGGCGACTGGAACTTGACGCTCAACGACTGCGCGACACGCGGGCTGTCCGTGGGTTGTTGGACGACACAATTGCAGTTGCTAAAGGGTTGGACGACTGTGACCAGTCACCCAACCATTAGGCAACTGCAAGACCAATCGCCCAACCCTTCGGTGACTAGAGACGCATATAAATCGGCCGCTCGGCTGAACCCCCGACCATTTCATCTGCCGACATCACCGCGCAGAGAAAAGGGAGAAGGGAAACAAAGAAGAGAAGAGGGAAGAAAAAGAGAGAAGAGGAGAGGAGAGGAGAGCGAGAGGTAGAAGGAGAGCTAGAAGGAGAGGTTCTACTACTTCCGTGAGGTAAAATTTTTCGTATGATGTAGTCAATATTTTTTGTATGAAGTAGTTTGTTAAGTGTATAATTAGGGTCCGTAGAAAATTATAGCTGTAGAAAAGAACAACACAACTTTGGTATAAACAAAATAGTCATAGAAAATTTAGTCAATCTAGTTATAGGAAATTAGCATCCGTAGAAACAAATAGATGTAGAAAATTTAGTGAATATTGTTGTGAAAAATTAGCATCCGTATAAAATTATAGTTGTAGAAAATTTAGTCAATATTATGTATAAAATAAGCATCCGTAGAAAATTATAGTTATTAAAAATTCAATCAATACTTTTATGTGAAATAAATAGTTCGCTTTGTGCAAAATATTAATACGTAACATTTATGATTAATTACGACTGAATATAATATCGTTAGTACATTGAAAAATCATGCATACCGTTATAATTGGTATATTGGCATTTGAATCAATATATCATGTAAATTATCGAAACCCATTAGGAATTATTTAGAGTAGGAGAGAGCTCAAGTAGAGAGAGAGAGCGGCACCGGTGCGCGAGGGAGCCGATAGGGAGTTCATGCGTATTGGGTTGGAGGAATGGGAGGGGGTGTCGGTGCAAATAAGTATGTGTTATGCTATGAGGGTAGTGCAGTTGATCATGATAGGCGAACAGTCATTGAAATATAAATTGCAGTACATCAGTAGTTTCATAATGTGTGATGCGATTTAACTAGTTGCAACATTAAAAATATTTGCACGCAAACATCAGTAATGCCGATACCCACTACAATGAAAGTGCATTATTGTGCCGAAACCGTTCATGAAGGTCCAAATGGTATTGACTTGAGCGGTTTTACGCAAGCCACTCTGGTACACCCAGACGGCGAGAATGCTCGAATCACAAATGTGATGTACTGGTTCACTCACAGTTGCTCGAATCACAAGGGCTTTGGAGCCGATCTTCCATGGACATTAGATGGGAGTTGAGAACATTGATGCATACTACTTCGTGGAAGGGGTTTGTGCAAGGGTGCCAATGCCATGGATACGAGTGAATGATACTTCTACAATCATGCCCAATAGAAGTTGTACAAGGTCATGCCGACGGCTTTCATCCGGGAGGTCCAAGCAGCTTGGGCACCTATCATGTTGGTCAAGAGAAGGTAATTGCTCATGATGAGGCCGATACGGTACATGGAGAGGAAGAAGGGTCACGGCATGGTGAGCCTATAGGACAAGCTGATGAAGGGGAGCATATAAAGTACATAATACATCAAATGGAGAGCAATGACCTTATGGCTTGGGTTGAAGAGGAAGCTATACAGGAGGGTGATAAGGACAGTTTCGATGAGGACGAAGCTCCTATCCCGTAGGAATGGAACCGGTTTGATGCTGATGGTGTTGTTGTGCATGACAAGCATGAATCACTGTGGGAGTATAATGGTACAGAGGTTCGGTTACATTCAATATTTGCTGACAAGGCATCGTTGCAGGATTCTATCATGCTGTGGGTCTTGTCCATGCAACGAACTTTTCGGGTCATGAAATCTAGCCAGGAGCAGTATACCATGATGTGCGAGCAGGCTGGTTTTCCTTACAAGGTGCACGCACATAGACCGAAGTATGAGACTCACAGGATTGTGTCGAAGGTGAAGCCGCACTCCTACATTCTTAGTAGTGTTTTGGCGAGGCATCATAACCTAATGTCTGCCTTTATAGCCAATTTGATGTATGGAGAGATAGTGGAGAAGAAAGACATCGAGGCCACGCACATCATGGTGGCTATCGAGAAGAAATTCAAGTATAAGTTTAGTTACGCGAAGGTGTGGCGTGCGAAACAGAAGACTTTGGAAAAAATAGTTCAGGTCTTTTAAGGTGTCGTACGATAACCTTCCTCATATGCTTTCGATGCTGCAAGATAGGAACCCGGGCATGTACATTGCTATGGAGGACAAGCCATCTACAAGGCCAGCAAGTTTTACGGTGTTATAGAGGGTCTTCTTAGCCTTCGGTGTGTGCATCAAGGCATTTAGACATATGCTTCTCATGATCTAAGTAGATGGAATCCTTTTTACTGGCAAATATAAGTGCCAGATCCTTACGGTCATTGGCATTGACAGCAACAATCAAATTCTGCCCCTGGCCATCACATTCGTGGAAAGTGAGAATTACGACTAGTTCTAGTTCCTCAAACATGTGAGGGTTAGAGTTCTCGGTACTCATCCTGATATGCACATAATCTATGATCACCACGCTAGGATAGTGAAGGCCATAAGAAAACTTTAGGAAGACCCTGAGGAGCTCTTCTGTTGGCCGAATATGAGGAACAAATAGTGCATTCATCACTTGGGGTCCAACTTCTTCAAGTAATTTCTGAAGCAATTATTGATGAAGTTATTCAAGAGGCTGGCTATGCAGAACCAGCAGAGAAAATTTGACACTTTGTGGGTGTTGTTGGACGAGCACAGTAGGAAGCACGTCAACAAGAGGAACAAAGGACCGGCCATGCTTGGGGCAGCACAACCCAAATGCCTCACAACACTGGCTGAGCCTGACACAACTAGTCTGAGGAGGAGGAGCTCACGGAACATCAAGTGCTTCTCGTAGTGGATCAAGGGAGAACCATTGGAGAATGGTCCCTGCTGCACGACACAGACAGCGTGAGGTACAACATAATGACGACTAACCTTGCTGAGGTATACAACTGGGTTGTCAGGGGTCTTCATTCTTAGCCCGTCGTCGTCATGGAAGGTGTTTTGCACAACACAATCGGCCATTTCAGAGAGAGGCATTTAAATGCCGCACTTCATTCAGCCCAACCCACAAACATTGTACTCTTCGAAAGTTACAGCATATATGGAGGTGAAGATAGAGAAGGGCCAATTGCACATGATGCACGTGATGGGCAATAGGGAGCATCATTTTGACGTGCTCCTCTGGGATAGAGCTGAATTTGGGATGGCTCGTGCTCTTGTTACCCACGAGGTATGCCTTGCAGATCATGTAAACAAACCTAGCTGCTCGTGCAACAAGCTGAAGCTATTACAAGCTATGCTCTCATGTCCTCGCCACAAGCGGGACTATGGACATAGATCCTTCGAACTTCATGTCTGAGTACTTCAAGGAGAGGGTGATGCAAGCTTAGTCTGGCGAGCTTAGGGGGTTCAGGGTTGTGAAGAACTTCAACACCTTGGATATTGTAGGGAGGACCTGGTTCCGGATGTTCACATGCTGAAGGATGAGAAGGGTCAACGACTGAGTCATCGTATTACAAATGATATGGACGAAGTGCAAGCCAGAGCACCGGGTAGACGCTACGAGCGCTGCGATCAGGAGGGGCACATAGCTAGACGATGCAAGGCACCTGCTGGTGAGTAGGCAAACTGACATGGTTTCTGCAACTAGTTGTTGGAGTACACAAGTGGCTTCAAGACTCTTTTTTGTTTTCTCCCATTCCTTTGCTTGACGAACTAACAATATTTGCACTGCACGTCTTACGCCCCCTGAGGGATTTAGGTTCTCCCCAGACCAGGAGGACACATACCAGTTGTTTATGGACTAGGCTGACCAGGCGACGGGCCCAGGACCTTAGCCCACACCCCGGAGGTTCTCTCCGGGTCACAGCTCAGTGGTGCACTAGTAGCCACACAGGCGGCACTACAATCCACCACTTCGACTTTGGGACCTTGTACGTGTATTTCCCCTGATCGTCTTACCTTGTTGGGGCCTCGACACCCGGCGCTAAGGAAGATGGCCAAGCGGGCTATACGGGAGGACACGAACACCGAGACGGAGGGGGCCAGGGTGGCAACAGAGGCGGGGCTGGGGGTGCTGTTGGGGAGTCTAGTGTTGGCTGTAATTTTGTTGTTCATGTAATACTTACATTTATTACTTACTATGTGATGTTTGCAATACTGTTGCGTTCTTAGTTATACTCCTTTTTATGATGTCCGTTTGTTCAATCCGTGTCGACGCCTCTAGTTCAATGCACGTGATGCAACACTAGAACAGTGCACTCAATAAATGGCAACCGCACCAACGTGTAAACCATTCAATTACATATTTTAGATCATTAAATAATATCGTGGACAACAAGGGAGAGTACTATGTTACAACCTTCTCCGTGTGTGCCTACTGGTAGAATATGCCTCGCGCTACCCACATGAAGTGTTGCAGAGGGGCGCCTCTGATGTGGCTGGCTGTCATTGTAGTAGCACGCACATATGCAGCTAGAGTTCACGTAGCAGCATGTCGGATAGTACGAACTTCCTATGTTGATGACCTTCTCATTTCCCCTCTTGTACTGCATCTGCTAACTGAGGTCTTTGTTCTCCTCTTTGAGACTTTCAATCCGCACCTCCAATTAAGGATTTGCTCTCACAATGTATCCACGTACCTCACAATGTACCGTTCATGGGAAGGATCGATCCTGTGCACAAAGTCGCATTTGGCCATCTACTAGAAAGGAAGGTTAACATCGAAACTCTATTAGCAGAAAAACAAAATAGACGTTTGTCTAATTGTACCACGGAGTGTGGGCATCGAAACAAACATCACCCACCATTGAAATGGCCTTCTGCGACCTGCACAACCAAGTCCTCCCTGTGTCTACATTTCAACCACACCGGTTTAGCACGCCTGTTTGGCGTCAAGCGGTTGTTAGGGCTGAAGTCCTCCCTCCTTTCCAGCGGAAGGTCTACCTTTGGTGACCCATGTTCGACTAGCCCATCGACATCTGCCATGGTATATTACTCTAGGATGGAGAAGGTGGTTCTTCCTACTATTAATAGGGTAGGGCATGTATTTTATAACCTGTGAGGGGAGGCAGCGTGCTTTATGGCATACCGAGTCATGTGCTACCTTTGTGTGGGTAGGCAGCGTGCTTTATGTGAGAGACCATGTGGACTTGCCCCATGTTTGTGATGAGTGATTGACGGTTGCTTTTGAAAGTTTGAGTTTGATTTGAGTGTTTTCTGCAAAGTCGTAGCTATTTTGCTGTGGTTGTAGGTCTTCAAGAGGGCGTATGACCGGTTTTGACCGTTGTCGTAGCTCTCTGGCCATGGTCGGAAGGCAGCAGCAGTCGCTACGACCACACTGACCGTGGTCGAAAGCACTAGGAGCTGTTACGACTGGTTTTGCTGTGGTCGGAAGTCAGTCGAAGTGTTTATGACCACTTTGGCCATGGTCGGAAGGCTGTACGACCACGTTGTGGCGTTTACGACCACTCTGGCCGTGGTCGAAAGGCAGCAGCAAAGATTAACGACCACGTTTGGTCGTGATCACAAGTCTCCGAGAGGTTTACGACCACGTTGGCCATGGTCGAACGCTGCTACGACCATGTTGGTTGTGGTCGAAAACTTAGTTCGCAGTTTACGACCATGTTGTGTCGTTTACGACCACTCTGGTCGTGGTTGAGCGCACTTACGACTACGTTGGTCGTGGTTGGAAGTCGTCAGTCAGAGCTACGACCGCAGCGGTCGAAAGTCGGCGCTCGAAGTTATGACCATGTTGAGTAGTTGTGGCCTACGACCACGTTATTGCTGGAAGCGGTAGAAAGCACTCGGGTGAAGTCGTAGCGCGGTCGGAAGCCCATTCGATCACGTTAGACTTAGGCTGAAAGTCGTAGCTTCTGTTGTCTGGTCGTATGGCTTCTAGAAGCGGTCGTATCAGCTGGGAATCGGTTGTAAAGACTTATGAGAAGGTCGTAGACCGTGTGCATTAAGGTTTAAGTGATTTTGACTAGTCGTAATGTAAGTACGACTGTGTGGAGTGTAGTTTGAGCTCTGTTTCTCTGATACAGATGTTTGTACACATTGTGTTGTGCGGTGCTATGAATGTTTGCTTGTCTATGATGGGTTGCAGGACTTTGAGACTAGTCGTGGTGAGGCATGGATGGTCGAGACTAAGAACGGGGGTGCTGAGGTCGTGAGCGGCCGGGAGATGCCAAAGACGACGAGGTCTGTGAGGTGGTTGCAAGCGTGATCGGCAAGGCAGGAGGAAGCTTCCGGGAAGGCAGCGGAGTGGCATTTTGGAGAAATGAGGAAAGCTGCAAAGGGAAGCTGTGTCTCTGCCAATGCACAGGAGTTGTTGGCGCTAACAGGCAAAGCAGTGGAGCTGTTGGGTTTAACGGGTAAAGCACTAGAAGCTTGTTTTCGCTAGTGGGTAAAGTGAGTGGTAAAACCCGGTGTTAGGTGGGGGTTTACGGGTTCCCCCGGTAGCAGAAGGCTATAAATAGAGAGGGTAGAGCTCGGGTACTTGGTGAGATTCTGATCCCCGAGTTGCTCTGTTCTTCCTTGTTTATTTGTGAGTGTGTGAGTTCTCGGGATGGAGCAAGTGTGCTCATGTATCTCCCAGTTGGAGTGGCTGTCGAAACCTCCATTATCAATCATTCATCTCTCTTCCTCTATGTTGAGTTTTTGTTCTGTGAATTGTTTGATTGTTTGTTTGTGCTTTCTCTGCTTTATCCTTTCCCATGTATGTCCGAGATGATGGTTCTCATTTGTGCTCTGGCTTTCTTGATCTGAGCAAGTTCTTTGCTCAAGTTACCTTGCTCTCTTCTACTCTGAACTAGGATCCATACTCAAGACCATTTGGTCAGGTTCTTCCCGAGAGCAGAGATTTCGATCGGGTCCTTGTGCATATGGTCGTGCGCGCTCTCTCTATCTTTGGTCGTTACTGTGTTCTTTCTTTTGTCGATCGACATTTCACTGTGAAGTCTCGACTGCTCTGAAACTGCTTCGGTCATAGCAGGGAGTCGTTCGACTACATAGTAAGGTATCGACTGCTCTGGGTTTTGGCCGACTCCATCATTCTTGATTAGTCTCAGTTGACTTCCTCTCGGTTTCCAACGAGCATTCATCTTCTATCTTCGTAGCTTCTGTAGCTATTGGAGAAGAAGTTGGTAAGAATTCTTGGGGAGTTTTTGAAGGCACCATTCACCCCCCCTCTGTTGCCATTTCGGTCCTACAATTGGTATCAGAGCCGGTTAGCTCTTCTCAATAGATCTTAACCGGTCTCTAAGAGCCAAGGCGACGGACAAGTATTCCACCAAGCCACCCATCTTTGATGGCATCGATTACCCCTTCTGGAAGAGCCGAATGGAGACATACATCCAGGCTCAAGGGTATGCCATCTGGCGGAAGGTGAAGGTGCGATTTGTTGTTTCTGCCGATGAGAACATCAATGCTGGGAACATGGCTAATGTTGAGGCGAACGCTAAGGCAAGGAACATCATAATCCAGGGGTTGAGCCGAAGCGAGTTTGATCGCATCTCTCATCTCACGTCGGCTTTCGACATCTGGGTGACCCTCGACGCATACCATGATGATGATGTTAAATGGCTAATGTTTCTAAGTGAATATTGAATAAAAGAATCATAACATTTTCATGTTAAACATTTATAATGGGAAGAGGCAACATGTTATGGCCCTCTAGAGCTTACTCTGTGTGGGTGACCCACAGGAGTGGGTAGAGAAAAATATACTTCAGTAGACACTCCACAGGAGTGGAGTTTGGGTCTCCACATGAGAAAGAGTAGGCTTGGGTGGGCACCGATGGGTGTAACACTCTAATATACTGGTATAAGCAAAGAAAGGTCGAGACATGTATATTTCATTCATGATAAGATAAATGAGATGATAAGATATGTGTATGGAATTTAATGAGAAAAATATGTGAAAATTGAGATAGTTGTTAGTTGAAATGAATATTTAAAAAAAACTCGACCTGCGGGGGGGAAGACGTCCCCCCAGGCATTATAAGGAGAAGATCTTCTCACGCAGATCGAGAAAACCCCCGAACCCCTGCTCCACCCTTACACAGCGGCACCATTGCCCGTTTTTGTGAGACGACCAGGTGGATCCTTTGGATCAACGCTAACGACCTGGGCAGGTCCTTAGTCCTGTGCTTTGGTGTGGTAGCAGGCGAGGGGATTTTTTTCCCCCAGCCTGAAATTCGCTCCCACTGGGAGTCGAACCCAGGACCTGGGGGTGCTACTGAGGCGCTTTAACCGCTAGGCTAGAGGCCTGTTCGTAGTTGAAATGAATATTTAGTACCACGTTTACATCGTTTATTATTCTATTGTGTACATGTTGAGTCGTGGACTCACCCTTACTTTTGTTATTTTTTAGGTAATCATTGAGGACAACATGTATGGGCATGAAGTAGCACATGATTGATCTTACACCGTTATTGCTTATTTTGTCACTTAGTGTCCCATCATTCAATATTAGAAATAAATGATACTATTCAAGCCATCTTAGTTTGAGTAATGATTTCCCTAGGAACATATTAATATTAGCTTGTCGCTACTTGTCGAAGTTTCTTTTGATTAAACTTATAATTGGTTTGTGCTGTTCAATATTATTTATTGATCCGTTTATTTTTTACATGTCTATGTTTACGATTATGTTGCAGAATTATAATTAGGATCTAGTTGTTGATGATACATGTTTGCTGGTTAAAATTGGTAGCAATTATGGTGGTGTGTGATACTATGGGCTTTTGTTAACCTGGAGTATTATAGTTAGTATCAGAGCAGGCGTTAAGTCCATGGTGATTAAACTGATAGCTTACTTAGTTAATCAACTAAAATTCTACATAGGATTGGTAACCTAATAATAATAATAATAACTTAGGACTGCTTATTACTAAAAATTTGACTTAGGATAATTAATTGGCATAAAACATAAATTTAACACACTGGTGCACAATAGGCTAGGATTGGGTCATACATTGCATTTACACTTCCATTAGCTGGGAGTGTTGCATTGTTGCTTAAATTAGTGTTGTATGATTGAACTTGTTGTTCTTGAGCTGAGTTCTTGATTGTTCTTCCTGGTGGTCAGTTATGGTGAGGGGTAGAGGTCGTGGACGTGGTGGTGATCACGGCCGTGATCGTAGGCGTAGCCCAGTGGTGCCACTGCCCATGGCTGAGGAAAACATTGGTGAGGTGGGTGAGGAGGTCACTTCAACTACTCAACCAGCCTCTGGCGCCCAGACAGTTTTGGCTGCCCTGTTGCAAGAGCTTCAAAAGGAGGTCCAAGCGCTTCGTCAGTAAGGGCAAGAAGCTTCTCCTACTGTAGGTGCACCTTTTGCTATCCCTATTGCTGCTTCAATCCCACCGGAGGTGAGGATGAGCCTTCGCGAGTGGATGACCCTCTGTTTGGACACCTTCAACGAAGCTAGCACGTTGGTCCAGGCAGCAGATTGTTTATGCTACATGGAGAGGACTTAACCAGGAGTATCACCATGTCTTGGGAGCGACTGGTCTACATGACTTCAACTTTGTGGTCAATCAAGCTAAGGGTATGGAGTTTAAGAGACAGCTTAGAAGGGAGAGGTAGGCTACTGGTGGTTCTGTTGCTTCTAGGGGTTCTGTTGGTGGCCAGAAGAGAAGCTTCAGTGATGGGGGTGGATCTTCTCCGCGACCCATTCCCAATAGGTTCCAAGGAGCCAGCATCCTCTGTAGTCATCTAGGCCTTTCTAGCCGAGGTTGCCTGCTTCTTCGGCACATTGTCCTCCTTCATCTTGTTAGGTGGTGCACTCTATTCTAGGGCAGATCCTAGTGTGTTTTAAGTGCAGTAATGGACACCGTGCTTCAGAGTGCTCCTGGTCGACGAGCTGTCACCTTTGTGGCCGGCCGGGCCATAAGGTGGTGGTGTGCCGGAAGAATCCCACTAGGATCATAAAGTGGGAGTCAATACCTGTGGCATCTTTGGCCGCATCATCTCGGGGTTTGATTCAGATGTTAGCAGCCACTCCAATGCCGCAGCATCCTCCAGCTTGGGCGACACCCTCTGCATCACCTACCGAGTACTACTAGCACCCTACACCAATTGCTCCACTTCAGATTGCTGCACCTCCAGGTGCTCTTGTGCTCCCATCGCTGAGTGTCAAGGCTCTTGCTACCCCAGCGCCACTTGGGGTCTACGCCATGCTTACCCCAAAGACTATGAGCCATCCCAATGTGGTGACATGTATACTACTTGTGGATTCTCATGGGGTCTTTGTTCTTTTTCATTCCAAAGCTACGTACTCATTTGTATCACTAGAGTTTGCTTGGAGAGCAAACTCAGGCATGCAGCAAATTTCTCAATCTGTTCTAGTCAGTTTTTTGGGGGCTCTCATTGCTAGTTTTAGAGTTTGTCCTGGTTGCACTGTTACCATTGATGATGAGGCTTTCACTGACAATTTAATGGTTATTTAGCTAGCACCTTTTGATATTATCCTTAGCATAGACTGGTTGTTCAGCTACCATGCTAAGAATTGTTGCTTCTGAAAGACTGTTAATTTGCAAGCTCCGTCTGAAGAAGAGATGATCTTTCAGGGGAGTGCACCACCGGATTCTCTCTTTTGTTGGTTAGTCTATTTCCTAGCCGTCGGGCGTCGAGAATTGGGTTGCTTTGGTCTCTCGCCATGAAACTAATTTCATCATTTTGCATCACGTAGATCCCAATGGTGTGTGACTGTCCAGATGTGTTCTCTGTAGAACTTCTGGGAAGCCTCCAGAGCAAAATGTGGAATTTTGAATTGATCCTATTCCTAATACTCAGCCTATTTCCTTATCTCCTTACCTATTGGCTCAACCCTTCCAAGATGAATTGAAGAAACAATTGGATGAATTGCTGTCCAAAGGGATGATCCACGTGTAGTGTGTCACCATGGGGAGTGTCTGTCCTATTCACAGAAGAAGGATGGGAGTTGGCGTGTGTATGTTGATTATCATGCTCTCAATCAGGTGACTATCAAGAATAAGTATCCATTGCCTATGAATTGAGGTTTATTTGACCAATTGAAGGGAGCCAAGGTGTTCTATAAGATTGATCTTTAGTCTGGGTACAATCAAATCCATATGCGGGAGCATGATATTGAAAAGTCAACTTTCTCCAGCAGGTAAGGGCATTATAAGTATAAAGGTATGTCTTCTAGACTAATGAATGCTCCTATTGTTTTTATGAAGATAATGAATAGTATATTACATCATTACCTTGATGTCTTTGTGGTGGTGTTCCTTGATGATATTCTGATTTATTCCAAGAATAAGGAGGAGCATGAGCAGCACTTGAGCCTTGTGCTTGACACACTGAGAATCAATTTTATGCCAAATAGAAGAAATACAAGTTTTGGATCTCAAAAGTGGGCTTCTTGGGTCATGTGATTAACCGGGAAAGTATTTCTATTAATTCGAGCAAGATCTCTACAGTGGTGGACTAGAAGAGGCCATCTAATATCAAGGAAGTAAGGAGTTTTCTGAACTTAGCAGGTTACTATCAGCGTTTTGTGGGGTGTTTCTCTATAATTGCCTAATCAATTCTCAGCTAACACAAAAAGGTGTGAAATTTTAATAGACAGATGATTGTAAGCGTAGTTTCTGTACCATGAAGATGAAGTTGGTGACTACTCCTATTCTCACCCTTCCTTAGCTAGGGAAACACTACATAGTCTATTCTGATGCATCTTGAGTTGGGCTTGGCTATGAGCTCATGCAAGATGGCAAAATGATCACCTATATGTCGAGGTAGTTAAAGAAACATGAGCAAAATTATCCTATCCATGATTTAGAGCTTGCTGCATTAGTCTTTGCTCTAAATATTTGGTGGCATTATCTACATGGGGAAACTTGTGATATTTTCACCAACCACAAAAGCCTCAAGTATATCTTCATTCAGAAAGATCTTAACCTGAGGCAGAGGAGGTGGCTAGAATTGATCTAAGATTATGATTTCACCATCCAGTACCATCTAGGCAAAACAAATGTAGTAGCTGATGCTCTTAGTCGCAAGGCGACACCCCTACTCTGAGTTTCCTTACTGTTGATTTTGAGTGCATGGGAATCTTCTATTATTTTGTGAGCACCGTGAAGGCTAAGACTTATTTGCTTCTTGAGTCTGCCATTCCAGAGCAGATGCGAGAGGCATAACAGCATGATTGGATGCTCTAGCAAGTGAGAAAGTGTCTGGATGAGGGTAAGGAAGGGGATTTCAGTATTGTTGAGTCCACGACCGCGGCGTGATCGAACGAAGGTCCCTCGGCGTTCAGAGGGGCGTCTGTATCGAGGCAAAGGTGCATGCTGTAACATCCCAAATAGGGAGCTAGTGTAACTTCAAAATTTTAAAATCTTTTAATCGTTTGTTCGATGCTTCTCAAAAAGGTTTTTTGGCGAAGTTCAAATTTCTCGAGTTGGATTTCTTGCCAAAAGCCCGATCAATAAAAATCAAAACCTCAGAATCAAGAACCAAAATTTAAAGTTTAAAATTAAGAACATCCAAATCCCCTCGGAAGTATTAATTTCCAATTTGAAAATTGAAATATGGTCATTCAAAGCCAAGAATGGAAATTGAAAATAATATAAAATTTTCCCATCCAATTTACATTTATGAAAATTCAAATTTGGAAAATTAAGATTTATTTCTCTAAATTGCGCCAATTTTAAAATCTAATTGTTGAATCCAAAAACTTGAACCAAGCTGTCAAATTCAAAATGTGATCACAAATCCAAATTCTAAAATTTATTAAAATCCCCAAAAATCTCTCCTGAGCCCAACCCGTTTTATTTCCGGCCCAGCCATTCATTTTTTTTCCTTTTCTCCCCCGGCCCACTTTCTTTTCTCTTCTGCCCGGCCCGCACGGCCTCTTCCTTTCTCCTGGCTTCGGCCCAACCACAGCCGACGCCCAACGCCTCTTCCTTCTTCCTCCTCCTCCCCGGTTTCTTCTTCCTCCGCCCACAGCTCCTGGCGTCGCCGGCCCGCAACCCCTGGCGCTCGTCGGCCCAGCTCGCGTCGCCCGCCCTGCCCCGGTCTCGCCCCGCCCCGGTTTCCCCCCACCGGTCACATCCGCGCTAGCACCCTACCACTGGCCTACCCCGGCGCCATCCCCCTACCCCATACCGCCGGACGCCTCACCATGCCAAATACGCGCGCCATGCCGTGCACTGCTCCCGGGTCTCCGGCAACAGCTCCGCCACAGGGATCCCTTTCCGCGGTTATAAGAGCCCGAGCTCGCCCCCTTTCCTTTTGCCCCCTTCTTCCTCCTTCAAGCCAAGCCCGCTCGAGCAGCCCCCTGCGTCAGCGCCAGCCACCGCCCCTCTCCCCGTTCCAGCCACCTCCGGCGAGCTCACCCCGATTTGAGCGCGTCACGGCGTGCGCCCGGGCGTCCACTGCCTTCCCTCGCCGTCAATCGGAGCGCCATCGCCCGAGAATGCCGTGCGCGCGCCTTCTCCACCTCCGGCCGGCCATCACCATTTTCGCCGCCGACCCGCCACCTCGGTCGACTCCGGACCGATTGCGCGCTGTGGGAGCAACACCTCATCACCCGGAAGCTTTTCCCATTGTCGGCCGGAGCTCCCCGCCGCCCGAACTCCCCGGCCACAGGAGCCCTCTAGCGCCGTCGCTTCCGCACGTCGCCGGCTCGCCTCCGCCACCCTCCGGCCAGCTCGGCCGCTCCGGTGAGTTCCCCGTGCCCTACTCGAGCTCATGCGCGCCCTCTCTCCTTCTCTCTCCCTTCCGGCCGCCGGTGCCCCTTTTCCCCCTCATCACCGGCTGCCTAGCGCCGCCGTCGGCTTGCTTGGCGCCTCCCCTGCCGAAGCCGCCGCCACCGCGAGCCTCCTCATCGCCTGGGCATTCTATTTCACCGATCGCCAGTGCTTCCCCGGCCGCCCCCTGCCGGCGACCGCCGCCTGGCTCCGGCGCCACCCCACTCCCCTGTTTCCCTCCCCTGTTCTGCTTTGCTTCAGCCGACAGCTCTCCTTCTCTGTCTCCCTCTCTATATTATGACAGGTGGGCCCAGTTAGCCAGTGGCTTAACTCCTCACCCTTTGGCTCAATGGTAACTTTGTGTGTAAGATTTATATATACATGCATACATTAAAGTAAGCTGTGAATGATAATAAGAATAAGATTGTATATATATAAATTTATAATGAAAAGATTCATGCAACTAAATTGAACCTTAACAATGGTTAATTTGTTTATTTACTAATCAAGATTAATTCATCGATCCTCATATAGAAGATTAATTAAGGTAAATCTATGACATGAACTATTTTCCCATTTCGGAGAAAGTAACATAAAGTTAATAACCTAATAATCATAACAATACTATCATGACTAAAGGATTTGATCATGAAGCTTAGGATTTATATCTTTTCATTTTGCCTACAGTCATGGCAATTAAGACATTGGTAACAAAAGTAATTAATATAATAATTCGAATGAATGTATCATCAAATATAACATTTCCATCGTACGAATTTGAAGCTACCCTACTTAATGAGTTTAACCCTCAAAAATCAATTGCAGGCCACATAAAATATCAAGTGTGGTTTACTTATCCCTAAAAATCATGAAGGCTATCTTTTCAAAAGTGCTTAAAATATTCGTAGAAAAGACTTTAACATTATCTTAAAATACTGAGATTTAAGATGGCAAATAAAATACGATTAAGAAAGTCTTAAACAAGAAAGTCTTAAACAAGAAAGAGCAATCCTTAGTCTTTGTCTCGCACCCAAATCCCCAATCATTATCTCGGGATTCAACTTTAAATGATCAAAAATAAATAATAATAAAAGAAATAGCTTTACTAAGAAAGTCCTTGTAAGAATCCTAACTCTCCTTTTTGACAAACCACAACCGTTGATCCTATCGAATAAAATTATTAATCAAGTAAGATAATTAACTTTAGAATTGACAGTTTCAATCTCAAATAGGAATGGCCTCGTGAAATATTAAGATTTCATCGGGTACATAAAATAATGCTCTTCTCCTGTAAAGCTTTCGCATCCTAAAATCATGTTTCTCTACACTACCCCCGATATTCTCTTTTATCTGTCCATAAGCCTTGCCTGGCTCATGGAACTTCCTTGATAAATAGGAAATCGATGCAATCGAGCCTCGCAATTCCCCCAAATCGGCTAGGTTTAGCCACTACCTTTTTCCAGAATGAACAAATGCCTGAAGTTACTTAATCCTTCTGATCCTCATTATCCTAAAATTTTCCCTCACGGTAAAGATAGTCAGACAACTCATTCTCCTACTCAAACCCAGTTACCGCTGTGTTCATGGCGCTCTAATCCGAATTCTCTTTCTATCCCCAAATCGTAATAAGTTGCAATTTAAATTTAATCGAGCATTTGAAGTGTTTGGTTTATTGGTCTCTCTTTTCTTTGCTGCGTATTAGAATTTGAAGACTCGACAAGGCGACGGATTCGGACAGTAAGACTGGGTAAAAGCGAAGACTAGGGAATTAAGATCGTTGAGTGTGCAGCTTTGAGCAATCAAGGCTGCGGTAAATCAAGCAAGGCAAGTCATCACTTTGATCATGTTGATCCTACATTTTATGCAAAATTATGTTTCTTTAAATTATCAAATTGCATGCTTACTTTACTATGCAAATGTATGTTAAAGCTTAAGGTAGTTACCTGCCTATTTGATGTCTTAAAAACTACTATGCCTTTCCTTGACACTTGAATTACCTAACCATTGTCACCCTAGATGTTAATAATCACTTTACTAGCTATAAGTCATATTAATGCCGTGCTAGTCTTGACAAGTCCAGGGCACTAGTGGCCCTGATCATCAATCTTTAAATATGAAAACTGGTTTTGGGATAATCACGGGATGTACGTGGCTGATTATTTGTGATCACTTAAGTTATGCTTCTCAAAACTCTAAAAATCTGCTTTACCAGTCTGGGAGGATGGTAAGAGTGGTGGGTGTGGATGTAACACAAGAATTGTGGATCGTGGAATGAACCGCCCGGACAAATTAAGGACTTAATCCTGTGATGACCCCTCCGTGTACAACCGTACAACCACAAGCTGGCAAACTGTAGGCTTGGCTGAATAATTTACTAAACTCTCTAGCCATTTCACGGAGAACGTGTGTAGGCGGGTAATAAAAGCCCCCGTGGAATGGGACATCGGATATAGGTGACGTCACCGAGGCTAGCGTATGGTGGAGAGTGGAGTCCGAGTGCGCCAACCTGTGGTGACATCCCGCACAACCTATGGAAGCAACCCCATAGGAGTGAGATGCTAGAGAGCGAGGTATTGTAAAGGCCTCGTGGTAGTCTCTCGATCTGCATGACTAAGGAATCATGTGGAACCATCGGGACGATTACCTCTTGTGGGTAAAGATGTACAGACTCTGCAGAGTATACAACTATTCGAATAGCCGTGCCCACGGTCAAGGGCGGACACGGAAATCTTCCTCGAGTTAGTTCTATTTCAAAAACCTTTGTGGGTGGGACAAAAACCTATCAGAGGGTGGTACTCTGATTTTGGACTTTTTCCTGGAGGGACATACTCCAGCGTGGTTGATAATATGGAAGTGGCATAATGATCAAAAGCTAGCATAGGTGGATGGAACCATGTAATCAGTGGATGGAACCTACACCGCTATAAATATTGCACCATTTCAAATTCTTTAAAGCATGTTTATAAAATGCCAAGTCATAGGAATTTTAATTATTGCAAATGTCGCATTAAGCAAATGAAAGAACCTCAAGCCTCCTTTGACAGCCTTGCATCTATTATTATTGCATCTGTGTGGTGGCTTCTTGAAAACCGTCGTACTCATCTTTGTTGTAATTACCATCATTGATCGAAAGGAAACAAAGTCAAGCCTTGCGATGCCCAAAAAGGGTCGACAGAGATGGAAGACGATGAGGCCATGGACTAGGTCATGAACCCCGATTGGTCGCTCAGGCAAGTCTGCGGTCCCACCATGTGAAGTTTCCATTTGCGCATTTGATCGTTTTCGCCTAACGGCCCATGAGTAAGTATTACTGTATTATTTAAGCTTTCGCATGGTATGTTTTTGATATACAGTAATGTATCTGTGAGCACTATCTGCTGATCCAGGGAATAGTGCGGTGAAATCACAGAGGATCTGGGTTTGCTAACCCGAGGTCTGACACATGCGCCGGATGAAGTCCTGACTGCAATGCAGTCAGACGAAGTCTACGACCACAGCGTGGTCGGACGAAGGTCCCCCGCCCTTCGCACTTGACATCGACGAAGCTGGCGGTGGACAAACTCTTCAGTGCATGCGCGCTCCGTCCCCCACCATTCAAACATGCATCGATAAAGTCATCGATGGGGCAAAGCAGACGTGCGCGTCGGACGAAGTCTTGACCGTGATGCGGCCGAACGAAGTCTATGACCATGGTGTGGTCGGACGAAGTCTACATCCGCGGTGTGGTTAGATGAATGTCACCTGCCCTTCAGACTTGACATCGATGAAGCTGGTGGTGGGACGAAGTCTTCAGCGCGTGCGCTCCGTCCCCCACCGTTTAGACTAGCGTTGACAAAGTCGGTGATGGGGCGAAGCTGACGCGCACACGGACAAAGTCTATGACCACGGCGTGGGCGGACGAAGTCAACGATCGCAAGGCGGTCGGACTACGACCATGGCGTGGTCAGACGAAGGTCCCCCGCCCTTCGGACTTGACGTCGATGAAGCTGATGGCGGGACGGTGTGGTCGAACGAAGTCTACGACCGCGAGGTGGTCGGACAGAGTCTACGACCACGGCATGGTCAGACGAAGTCTACAACCATGGTGTGGTCGAACGAAATCTATGACCATGAGGCGGTCGGACGAGGTCTATGACTACGAGGTGGTTGGACAAAGTCCACGATCGTGGCGTGGTCGGACAAAGTTTACGACCGCGAGGCGGTGAGGCAGTCAGACAGAGTGTTTTCCTTTGCCTCTCTTCTCTTATATATATACTCCATAGAGTTGCCCGGGATGGCTAAGTTCCCGGCACTTTATACTCCGCAGAGTACGGCAGGGAGCAAGACCACCGTGTGATTTTTTATACTCCATATAGTTGCCCGGGACAGCTAAGTTCCCGGCATTTTATACTCCGCAGAGTACACCAGAGTGCGAGGCCACTGTGCAATTTTTATACTCCGTAGAGTTGCCCAGGATGACTAAGTTCCTGGCGCTTTATACTCCGTAGAGCACGCCGAGGCGCGAGGCCACTGTGCGATTTTTTATACTCTGTAGAGTTGCCTGGGACAGCTAAGATCCCAGCGCTTTATACTCCAAAGAGTATGCCGGGGCGCAAGGCTACCGTGCTTTTTTTATACTCCGTAGAGTTGCCCGGGACGGCTAAGTTTCTGATGCTTTATACTCCGCATAGTATGGTGAGACGTGAGGCCAACGTGTGATTTTTTATAAAATTATGACCCAGAGGAGGATGAACAAAGCCAACAACCACGGAGCAGTCGGATAGAGTCTACGACCATGGCGTGGTTGGACAAAGTTTGCGACCACGACGTGGTCGGATGAAGTTCGGACTGCGAGGCAGTCGAACGAGGCGTATACGACCACGAGGCGATCGGAGATGACATCTGCGCAGTGCTCGGCGGAGACAAGACGAAGTCCTCGGAGGAGATCACGCGAAGTCTCTGTGGAGGAGATCGCGCAAAGTCTCCGCGGAGGAGTCAGAGGCAACATCCGCGCAGAGCTCGGTGAAGACCATACGAGTCTTGCGGAGACTGGGCGAAGTCCTAGGCGGAGACCGTGCGAAGTCTTCGTGGAAGAGTCAGAAGCGACATCCGTGCGGATCTTGACAAAGACCATGCGAAGTCTTGCGGAGACCGGGCGAAGTCGTCGAAGACTGGGCGAAGTCCTCGGCGGAGACCGTGCGAAGCCTCCACGGAGGAGTCAGAGGCGACATCCGCATGGAGCTCGGCGAAGACCATGCAAAGGCTTGCGGAGACCGGACGAAGTCGTCAAAGACTAGGCGAAGTCCCCGCGGAGAATTCGGAGGCGGATGCTCTGTCCCCAAGTGTCGACCAGGGAGAAGTCGTGCCTATCAGCGAAGACCAGACCGCGACGTGGTCGTAGATGTCTATGCAGGATCCCCATCACCGGAGAGGCTCGACATTCGCTGGCGTTTCTTGGAGGCCGACTCCCTGGTGTGAAGGTGATGGTGCGGGCATCGCGATCGGCGGTCGAGCCGGTGCAGACGTTGTGGTCAACGGTCGGCCCGGCGTGAGCGTCACGGTTGATGGTCGTACTGGCGCGAGCGTCGCGATCGACAGTCGCTTCCGCCGCATCACTCTTTCGCTTGGGTGCCGTCGCTTTTTAGCACAGCTTCTTGCACGATCCCCACATACGGCGTTAGCTGTTATGGCTGCGAACTAAACAGTAAAGTGAGGTGTAACTAGAGGGAGCCAACAGGTAAGAAAATGAGTGGGTCTTCTTCCTCATGCCCCAGTTTGGGGGTTTATATACACAAGTGAGGTAGGATGTGAAATTTTCATCCTAACCCTTAATAATTACACAAGATATGGGTATACTGATATATTCCTTTATACTACTGAGTCTATTACACGTTAGGCCAGTTGCAAGGCCTAGTCACGAGAGGCTAGGCCACCCCTACCATAATATCTTTTACATATTTAGATTGGTATATGAAAATCATATGCATAGATTTATCTAAAAAGTAATTTCATAATATTATAATTTTATTAGGTCATATAAATATATTACAATATAAATAAACAATCAAATTTTTGTTTTGAAGATTGCGTAGATGTCTAAAATAATATGTATTTATGACCGAAGAAAACACTTTTATTGCATTACATGTTTGAACATGAATTTGACTTTATAGGTATAAACGTAGGCAAGACACGTATTCACAATGCACTATATAGAAGAGCTTCAATTTATGGTTTTGACTTATTGACTTTTAGCTAAAATTATACTATAGCGGTTGTTAGCTTTTTATGAGTCATTTAATTAAAAGAAAATTAAGAAAAAACACATTATATCTTCACGGACAATGAAAAGTAATAAAGAAAAAATAAAAAGCCAAAAAAAAGAAAATTAGAAGTTAACGTATTTTAAGTAACTTCTAGCTTAAATAAGTTAAAAGACAAAATAACCAGAAGCTAAAATCATTTAAAGCGGGCCTATGTCTCCCCTAAATAACGAACTAAATTATGCGTGGTATACATGTGGCGTTGCTTTTTCTCATATTGTTAGCTTTTGCTTACTAAATGAATGCCTTGCAAATTACAACCTGATGAGAACATCCCGATTGGTCCGATTACACAAGCACGAACTAAAAAGATTAACCAATAGATGAACTCACTCCTAATTAAATTTGGCTATGATTTATATAAGAACTAACTACTACCTAATGCTAGTATCTTAATTGGTCTTAGGTTTGTGCATAAGGAGACGTTGAGATACCGAAGCCAGAAGAAATCAGCACGTGCATGCAAGGAACTCAAGGCAGGCCGTAAGGAGTTGGTGGTTTCTTCGGTTGGTGAGCACAGCAAGAACAAAAGGTCAACTCACGTGGCCTAAAAGCCCACAACCGTGCATCAAGTCTGGCTGAAGCTATAAGATTAAGCACCTTAATTAAGCTATATGTTTGGACCACGTGTTTTTGTTTTAGCATTGCTGGTTTCGGTTTTGAGTTCGTATAGAATTGTGTTTTGAATATCTTGGCCGAACAGGATGCAAGTTGGCATTAGGCCTGTGAGCTATTGATCTGTGGGTGCGTGAGTTAAATACCAGAGTTCTCTTTTTGTAACAATAGACCACCATAAACGAATATATTATTTTCAGAGAGCTATACGTTTGTTATTCGTAGGATTTGACATATCCTACAACCTAAAGGACAATTAGGCGTTTTCCACCCGTTGTTCTTGTGATTCCTTGTGATTTACAGGAGCGATGACACGTCTACTTGTGTGATCAGGTAGACGAGATCACGAGCATATGGTTAGACGAATTCTTTTGTTGCAAGCTACTGTTCTAACAGTTGTTGACGCCATCGGTTCGTCAAGTTGCACAGATCCAAATTATCATCATCGATCTTACATCGTGAAGGTCGGGCACCCCGTATCACAACCCATATCAGAAATGCATATCAAATTATCAATAATTTCACTATCCAAACAGTGACATGAAATAATTGCATGATCAAGTTGCATCAATACCACTGATTGCATGACACTGACAGGATCCTTCAACATTGCACAACCACATGTAACCGACAAGAACAGATACAAGATGCCGGGAAGAAGTTCCCAACAATTTCTACAGGACGAGGCGTGAAAAGACCAGTAAAATACTGAAAAACCGTGCATGTAGTCAAGCCAAAAGCACCAAATGGCGCCATGGCAATACATAACTTATTCACAAGGTGGATATATCTGTTGCAAACTAGAATGAACAAAAATACACAAGCAGAAACGCCAAGGTCAGCAGCAGAACTGGATCAGGAAACATATAATAATAATAATAATAATAATAATAATAATAATAATAATAATAATAATAATAATAATAATAATAATAATAATAATAATAATAATAATAATAATAATAATAATAATAATAATAATAAACAAATCGAGCTGTAACCCCACCCCAGAAGAAGAAAAAGAAAATCAAAACCCAAAATACACCAGTAACATTTTTCTCTGCGGCACTGAATAAGGACCACGCTGCTGAATCTAACTCTCAATTCATGTCATAGCTAGCCGTGATGAGGCAACTCCGCTGTGGTTGCTTTACAATGGTATTCCTCAGTCCTCACAGGGCGTGCACAGAATCATACAGAATCCAGAGTAAATTTCATGATAGCGGTCGAGGAAAATGTACATACGGTGTGTGAGCTATCCCACGAGATCAGATCTTCTTGGGAAGATTATAGGTTTTCTTGAGGAACTTTGTGGCTGCCTCATCATACCGATAGCACAGAACTCGCAGGACTGTGTTAGGATCATTCGGACTCCAATGCCCTGTTGTTGGTGGCAATGGTAACCTATTCTTGGCGCAGATCGATTCGACTCAGCCATCATGCGTTTGAATCGCTCAATTAGGCTTTCCGAATCTGTTCGTAGGAGGGGTAGAACATTCTTGACCTGGGAGGACGCCTTATCGACCAATTCCTCTGGCAGACCATCACCATCTGCTAAAAACAGATCCCTGAGGGCCCTGAAGTCATCCTCTATTATCTGAGAGTCTTGACGGGTGAAAGCACGCAAAGGCCCACCAGCAAGAAGCACCAGCAAGAATCCATCAAAGGTAGCTTTCATCAATGCGGTTATAGCACGGTTCCGCACTTTGTTATGCACCGTGCCAGATATTGTCTCGAGGATAGGGTCAAGCTCTCTCAACAAAATCCCCACCCTGCTTGATGCAGGATCACCAACATAAAGGGTGTCCCAGAGAATATGGCCCAAGTCATAGAATGTTACCTTATATGCAGTCATCTCACATAACTGCTGAATGCCCTCTTGACAGGCGGCCTGACAAAGCTCAAACTTGATATCCAATCCATCAGTAATGTCTGCCTGAGCTGACTCAACGTTTCGCAAGCATGTTTTTATCTTCTTCTCTAGGTTCTCCAGCTCGCCTCGGATGTACTGGAATGTATTCAAGCGTACACAGAGTTGAGGAAGGGCCAAGGCATCGTTTCCATTGGCTGCTCCATTTTGTGATCCTGGATGCTGCAGATTCTGTGGCTTCTCCTTTTTCTTGAACAGTAGCTTGGAGCCAACCTCGCATCGTGTTAACGGAGGTAGTTGGGGCATAAAAGAATTCCGTGTTCCTGTGATTAAAAAAATCACTCAACATCCGAACACCATGTTACAAAAATATGATTCCACTTTTTATGTACTTAATAATTACCACAGCCAGATTTTGCTTTAGACACATAAAGCTGTAGGCTTCTATCAAGCCCAGCCGTCAGATCAGGAAGAAGAGCTGGATGCATTGGTATAGGCAATTGGAAAAATGCATCTAACGTTTCATCAATAACCCGAAGCATCTCCACAGATGAGGGAGCAAAATTATCTCTGTTGGCACCTGGATTCCAACTCTGCATAAAAGATATTTCCAAGTTTAGTGAAACAGAAATTTTATCAGAACCACAGAAACAATTTTTCAAACTAAGTCCAGCAGAATTTCATATAATGTACTTATTTCCTATAGAACAACAATTTGTTTTACATCGCCTTCCCACAGGACCGTTCAGACTGAACAAATCTCAAGTTGCATGAGTCAATATATTATTCGGTTTGTACAGTGTGTCTGGTTTTGTGCTCCCGTCTAGCCTGAACAAAATTAGTCATTTTGTGAAATTTAACTATGATTACTGGATCCTGCTGGCATGACAAAAAATTTTGACTGCAAACCAAACATATGCAACAAATTTGGCAGCTCCAGTCTGTGTTTGGTTTTGTGCTCCCATCTAGCAGCAGCAGCAACAACAACAACAAAGCCTTTTATCCCAAGTTAGGGTAGTTGTGCTCCCATCTAGCCTGAACAAAATTATTCAGTTTGTGAAATTTAACTATGATAACTGAATCCTGCTGGCATGAAAAGAAATTTTCACTGCAATCCAAACAAATGCAACGAATTTGGCAGCCCTAGTCAGGACAAGACGAGACTATAAATAACACCTTAGGGCCCGCATCAGAGATTTGTAGTCATTGATGAATGACACAGGGATATATGGACATTGAAGTAAAATAGAATGCACAGTCGCACAATGTTTACAGGTATTATGCATCAAAGCCGTGTGAAATGACATTGATATATTTGGATATTGGAGTACAAGGTCGCTATAACCAAGGCAAATTGTGCATCATACATTTGAATCCAGACATAACACTGCAGCTTGTTTAAATTGCATTAGCCATATGCAGAAATAGAGTAATTTAATCTTGTAGTAATACCAACCACAACAGAATGCAGCATCAATTACTAAATTGTGAAGGTTTCTATTCATACTGGGAAAATAAGATCTGACAGTAAATAAAAAGAAGAGCACCTCTTGCTTCAAATTCCGGTCAACCCATCCCTTGAGTCTGTCCACCCTTTCTTTTATCCACACTTTCACCAGATTAGCAATTGCATTTTCAGCTTCATATGGTGGCATCTCTCTGATTAACGACTTGCCACCATCATCACTATCGACAGAATCTTCAACAGCAATATTAACAAGATCCTTCTCTAATTTGTCTGCGGCCTTAAGCACTTGAACTGTATCTGGGGTCAGCTCTGTAAGCCCAGCTATGAACTGCTTCAGCTCATTTCCAAAACAAGAATGAAGGGTTGCAACAGCAACACCAGAAGCCAGGGGATGCCATGTCTTTAATATTGGACTGTACAAATTTTTCTCCTTGATTGCTAGGTCGCCAATGTCCTTTGCAAGGATAGACAGAACTGGGGTAGGGTTCCTTGATGATCGCTTTGAATCTGCTTCTTCCATTCTCTGCACAAGTGAAAGTTGTCACATAAGTCATAACAGGGCTGGTGCACCCTATCGCTATAAGTACATCGATTTTATAAGATGTAGCAGCTCAAATTAGTTAGTAAGAAACAGAAATTATTAAATGTATTGTTTGAGCTTCAGCAAAATGGTTTCTTTGTGATTACCGGGATTCTACTTTCTAGCTGCTCTGTTACAAAAATAGCACTAGTTGTGAGCAATAAAGTGATTACAATAATCAAACAACTAACAAGGCATCTGGGCATTTTGAGGTATGGAATACAACTATTGATCAGCACTGAATCAGGGAAAGGCAGTACACTGTTTTTGTGCTAATAGAGACTTACTTGAGCAAAAGCTGTACGGAGTGAAGACCTTATGTAGGTCTCTATCCGGGTGCGAGCTACATCAGTCTCTTCTTTCCTCCTACGACGGTATTCATGGGATATATCTTCAACAAGCACCCTTGCAGCTGACACTCCAATTGAGACAATGCCTTGCATGGACTCAATGTTACTTGTATTGAAGGTTTCATGATAAGCAAGAAGTCTTTTCTCTGTCCAACCCATTATCGAGCTTAATGTTGAACTCAATACTTTACAGTAATTTGGATCTTTAGTGGTTTTGGCATCCTTTGCAACTTCAGCTAACTGATTCTCCGCAGCAGAAAGCAGCTCGATATCTACTTGGCCTGACATAACAAAATGGTTGAACAGTGCCCAAGTAAAGCAAAGATTGTGAAGCATCTCATTAATTCCAAGAATAACCCAGGTCTTCTTCAAGAGTTCCATCACCTCATCAATCTCATCAACCACAGTCCCATCATCATTATCAAAGCAAGCTTCTACCAACATTTGGTAGAGATGGAGATTCAAGGGGAAACCATCTGCCCAGTGGCATCCATCAGAAGTTCCATCATGAGATCTTCCAGCAAGGGACATGACAGCGCTACGTAGGACCTGCATTGACTCAGAGTTTTTCCCAGTTTCGAGTGGCCTGTCATATGCTCCACGTATGATTTGCCGCAGCCGCTGTGCAGAAATGTCTGATTTGTTCAATGGAACAAATGGGTGGACAAGCAAACCAGCCTCAAGAAGCTTCAAGTTCCTACTCTGCCATGCCTCATACTCTTGAGGATCAGGGAAATCTGATGCCTTGAACTGCTGCAGGAATTCCAAGGGCAAAACCATAGCTTCTGCACGTCTTCCCAGCTGTTTCAAGAAAAAAATGTAAAAATAAGAAAATTGGAGTTCAAAGTTGGTATAAAAAGTTATAGAAATGAATATTAATTTCCTTAAGCTCTACATTTTTTGGGAGCCCTACATGGATTAGTGTAGGGCCATCAAACTGATAATGTCTCCAGTATTTCAACCGAAAGCTCTATCTGAATTTACATTTTCTTGAGGGGAATCTAAAGTAACAATTAACTTACTATCATTTATGTACATAAAGTTCAGGTTTGGCATGTTGACATCAACCTGAAGTCCAAAACAAACATTACAAAAAGTTCACCGGGATGGTATGTCAACACTAAGCTAGTGTGCATCTTGTCCAACATTGACATGTTCACTAATCAACCAAGCAAATATTTTCAAATCTCACAATAGATTTTAGGAAAACATCTGCTAAACCGTAGCTGTGCAGCTAAATCTTAACTGCTAAACATCAACAAGAAGCCTTGACAAGTTCACTAGGTACAAACGTCTAGGAAGCACCGATACTCAGAGAGTCAGCGTACCAGTATCAAATACCGCATCCGATAACGACACTGCACCGATATGTATCGAGCTATTTTTTACTTTAAAAAATAGAAAAACAAACCGATACTTCTCCAATACTCTAGCGATAACTCTCCGATATGGCCCAGCCCAACAACAGCCCACTCCAACCATGTGGAGAAGCCATGGAAGTTGACAATTAGACGCCCATGTTACATTTATTTATGTTATCTATGGTCTATGTAATCCTATTATTATGCACTCTATTGTGTTTGCCTAGTTGTATCAATTGCACTTGAGACTTGACTCTTAAGTCCTAACATTATCTACAACTATCTTTCGTTTTGTTATTTCTAATATAGGAAAAGGCTTCCTATATAGGAAAATGCTCCCACTTCTCATATATTGCTTAAATGATATTGTTATACCTCTTTATTCTTTTGAGCATACTCTAATAATGATTATTAGATACTCTAAAGTAATTTCAATGAAAACTTTCATCAAAGTCCACTTTTTATAGCATAATTTGTGCATGTGTTCCTTTTATACATAGAAAAGTGTAGATAGCAAAAATAAAAAAACTCGATGAAATTTTTTTTAACAAAGTGTATATAGCAAAAATAAAAGGCTCAATGAAATTTTTTTCAACAAAGTTATATTTGAGTATCTTAGAATTAGTATTTAAGTATACTAAAAGTGATAAAGAAGTATAATATGTTCGTTTAAGTGGTATATTGGAAGTGGTAGTATGTACTTCCGAGAGTATGGAAAAGCCTTCCTATATATAAATTGTTCACACGTGATATATAGGGAAAATACCTATTTTAAATCATGGTATCAGGGCACCATTGTGTCCCGATTAATTATACTATACACACACATATGCGTGCGCGCGTGTGTGTGTCACGGTATCGCCATATCGGTGATTTTGGGGATTGTTATATTATCGTACCGGTGATTTTGGGGATTGTTGTATCGCATATCCGTGCTTCCTAGGGTACAGTTGTACTAAGCTATCTTCTGAAATCCAAGATGTGCAGTTAAGCATCGGCGATGATACAATGCATTACCAATACAATTCAAGCTATCAAGGGGCAAGCTCAGGATGTGGTTCACTGGTCTGTATCGAGAAGACCAATCATAACAAAATTTGGAGAATGTACAAGGTGATTTTGGTTGTACACCTTTGATAAGTTGATAACACATGAGACAAATTTACCCCTGCAAAACAAAAGGAACAAGAAGAAATAGCATCCTATCAAAAAAGACTTTTGCGAAAAAGAACATGCCCTTGAAGAAAGGATAGCACGAATGCTGCTCAAGGGAATTTGAGTTAATTCTTGTGATTTCCTAATTAACCACTCTTTTTTACTCTTATCCTCCCTCCTACCCAGCTCACTATTGTGCACTTCCACAAATACCTTGTTCCATTCCTCCTAAGAACTGCAAAATAAGAGGTTTATTTGTTTTGCAGTGGCATATCTAATTACTAACTTCTCAGAGTGGCATAAGCAAAATCACTCTCAAACGTTTTCCTCACTTTTTTACTTCATACAAATAATAGTCCACAAATATTTTAGAAGTTATGTACCGTTCATTAGAAGCTATATACCATTTATAGAAGTTATATACCATTAACTCTTTATCCTTGTCGATGTATTCAATATCTAATGTTTTTTGCAAGGTGTGCTAGATCAGTTTCCATGACATTGCTTTCTCCACTTTTTTCATATTTCTCCCCTTGCTTCCAGTTCATCTTATCACTGAAGAAAAACCCCAGATCAAGATAAGAATCATGCATTCATGCTATTGACACGGTTCCTAGTAATCACATTATTTTGAGAAAAAGAATAAATACCAACTAAATATGCCAATTAAAAATCGGAAGCTACAAGAAAAATAAAGTAATGGATCCACTGCAGCCGACACCGAAAATTACAAGATCCACGCTAAAAAGAGAGAAAAGTTTTCACTTCCCCTCGCGAGAAAAGGCCGCATATTTGTTAATGGCATTTCAATTCTCAACTAGAAATACGCAAACCCAAAAACAGAAAATGAGAAAATAAGCGTCTTTTTAGCTGATTTGAATTTTTAACGAGCCCTCCCACGAACCCCGAAGAACACCAACCAAACCAGACCAAAGCGCAGATCATTGCTCCATACTCCATACTTTTAACCCACCCCAGATCTACCACAATCTACCGACACCGCCATTCAAACAAGCACGTAGACCGCGATCAAATGAGCAAACTCTAAGCTACATCTCAACTCGAATCCCACAAATTAACGCGTTAACAACCGAAATCAACGCGAGATCCTACCTGGCTGGCAGCGATGCGGAGCAGGCCCCTGCGGATCCTGGCGTCGGCGGGCTCCGACACGCGCATCTGCACCCGCATGAGATCCCCGACCGTGGCCGGCCGCCGCGGGGCCGCCTTGGCCCCGCCGCCGCCGCTCCCCGGGCTGCCTCCCTTGGACGAGGCCGAGGACCTGAGCCCGAGCGCCTTCTTCATCTTGCTGGCGGCGGCGGAGGTGAGCGAGCGCTGGAGCGACGGGGAGGAGGTGTTGGCCGAGGACGCGGAGGAGGCCGACGCGGGGGACGCGGCGGCCGCCGACGCCTGGGGGATGTAGGTGAGGGGCCTGCCGCCGGTGGTGCGAGATGCCGCGACGAGGACCTCGTAGGCGGCCTCGCGGAGGTCGGCGGCGGAGAGCGGCACCCCAAGGTCGGGGAACGGCGACGGGAGGGCGGAGGCGGCGGAGGTGGCGACCGGGGGGAAGCCGTTGGAGGAGGAGGAGGCGGAGTCGCGGCGGGACTCGCGGAACAGGCGAGCCATCGCGGCGGCGGAGGCGGGGAGCTTGCCCCTCTCTCTCTCGCTAGTGGGGGAGGAGAGAGAAAGGGAGGGAGATGGGGAGGTGTGCGTGCCCTGCCGCTTTTTGCTCAGGGATGACAAGCAGAGAAAAAGGAAGAGGGAGACAGATGGGAATTACATGGTAAATTGCAAGAGGTACCCTGCTTAATACTAAGTCAGGTAGAGCCTGGATTTTTACCTTTTTCTTTTCCCGTGTATCATCCTTCGCTAGTGTTTATTGTTATAATTGTATATGTCCACGGTGAATCATTTTCTTAGTTAAGTTCGATATAGATATGTATTTAATCGGTGTATTCAAAGTTGAAAACACCTTAAAATTATATTAATTCTCTGATCTGGTTAGTGGTATTTTTTCATACTATATATGTCTTATATGTATGTAATTTTACAGTACATGAAAGTATTTTAATATAACACTATAGCTATAGAGAATTGAATATATTTCAAACATACATTGTCATTTTTTGTCAACTTGACTTTGACACGCTCTGTTGTTACCTTTGCGAAGAATCTTAGTATCGGAACATGCAAAGCTTATGTGCAGCTTCAATGGTTGTTTTGAAAAACTTTGAATACAAATATATGATGGGTAAGATAAGAATTTTCTGCTATTCAAAATTTCTAAGACTGTCCATGGTTTTAGCATCAACAAACAAGGGATACACTCTGGTCCTGATATGATTCAACCAAGCCCGTGGATTACGTTTTGCAATTAGGCTACGAAGTTGGATTAGCAAATGATACGGATATTCAATGTTCCGGTGTACGTTGTGAAAGTAACCACTGCAGAAATTCTCTTCCACTGTCATCTCCATTACCGTGTGTGTTAAGGCTAAGCAAAGAGGACTAGGTAATATGGAGTACTAGTTGTCACCCAGAAATTGCATAGACCAGGTCCTTCGAAGAGGCGTCTGTCTGTCCAGCTGTCTCGTGCACCGAGTCCACACGAATCATTGAAGTGTACTCGCAGCTACTGTGCTTTAATTTTAGCCAAAAAAAAGAAAGAAAAGGTTTCGAAAGGGGCACGGTCATTTTCAAGTGTAGTTTCCAGTTCTAGAAATGTCAAGCAGACTGGCAATCAGGGACTCTGTTTTGTTGGATACAGCAGATGGCTTATGATTATAACTAATAATTTTTAGTTCAGAGTAAGCACTTATACGAATGAAGCGAATACCGATAAGATATTTCGAAAATATTATTCCGATAAGCTGCTTCGAAAAAATGTTGAAAAAATCTTTGTGTTTATTTGTTTGAGAGTCATAAACCATAAGCTGAAAAGAAGGAACCATTCCAAGCAACAAACACCAAGTATTTTTTTATATAATGATGTCACATTTTTAATTCAAAAAATACTCAAGTTATATCTATTACTGCTTCCCATATATTCAGAATTGTCTAATTGTCCACGCTAAATATATCGTCAGTTTTGACTTTCAACCGCTGGTTACAATGGAGATAATGATATATATATATATATATATATATATATATATATATATATATATATGTGTATATGTGTATATATATATATATATAGTGTGTGACACTAGTCTCCCTACCTTTGAATGCTTTTAGATGTAGTGTGATTGACTTTCCATCCATGATGACTTTCCTTCCATGTGTGTGTGTGTGTGTGTGTGTGTGTGTGTGTGTGTGTGTGTGTGTGTGTGTGTGTGATACTTAGGAAAAAACTATAAAACTATGTATTGATTTAATTAAGAAAAATAGGCACATGCATTCAAATCAAAGAGGATTTCAACCTGAATGTTAAGGTGTACAACTACACCTCTCACCATCTGAGCTATGCTCAGTCTCCTAAGACGGAGATATTGTGTTGCCTTAAGTCCATTTGAGCCTAATTTGGACAATTTGAAGAGTGCAACCTTTCTTCATAAAATGATTCTCACGATTTTAATAAATTGTGTTTGGACGAATCTACATTTGTACGAGAGGAAGGGATTTAGGAGGCGCGTTTTACAATTCAACGGTATCACATGCCATCCTTAGCTGTAGGAAAGCCTCTCGATTCCTACCGTTGAGAACGCATGAAGTTTTACTCCGTACGATGTGAGTACTGAGAAGACGGTCAAATCAAGCCAATTTCCGTCCTCCCGAACGTAAAACGATTCTGCACTTCTGCTTTTTCGATTTTTAAAACCGATTTTTCAGTTTTCAGCTAATTTTTAGAAAAAATATTTTCAAAGCAGAATTTATAAATTAATTATAGTACGTAATATAACAGATTTATTTATATTAACTAAAATTACACATGAGTTATTTATATCTTCGTATTTTTTCTTATAAATAGCTAAAAATCATAAACCATAAACCTTAGCCTAAGGTATAACCCAAAATAAAAAATAACATGCCCAAAGCTTTTTTTACTGCTTTTTACCGTTGCCTAACGGGCACCGCGCGCTGGCCGACGTATCCGGGATTACCGAGTTACAACGGATAAGGATTAAGCTCAATAAACCACTTCTTGATTAACCCTTTTCCAGTGGGATTGATTGCTAGCTCCAAATCAAGCGGTGGTTAGTGGCACAATAAAATATCACATCTGCAGACTGGATAATATATAGATGGAGGTCACCAAATGAACATGTGATCAGGTTAAACGAAGAGAGATGTGTTATGCATCCGCCAGCATGCGACCTGTGCATCCAACTGCCCATGATCAACTGGACTGTCGTGACATTGTTTTGTTTGCTAAAAATTGGTTGTTCCGAACCTAACAGTCGGCATCTTCTTTTCAATTTTTAAAAACTATTTTTCAACTTTTCTACAGTAGCTAGCTTTCAAATAGAATATCTTTTTAAGACGAAGTCTATAAATTAATTGTAGTACACTGTAGCGACTTCATTTATATCAGCCGAAACCACACGCGAGTTTCTATTACTCTGCATTCCCTCTTACGAACAGACAAAAAAAAACCATAAGCTGCAGCCAAAAGCCATAAGCCAAAACAAAAAACAATCCCGGTAGGGGTTTTAAGAGAACATGTGAGAATATCACCGGTCAATATGTGATAAATAATTGGCACATTTATTGAGTTAAATTTTGATTGTGCAAAAGAACTGTATTTTTCAGTGTTGTTTGCTAAGGGTGGTCTCGACTGATTTGCATAGCCTGTTAGGATCTTTGGCGGGAGAGCGGGCGGCGACTGGCATGGCGGTAAGACCGATCGATGGGTCTCATGTTGGAATGCATAGTTGCGGTCCGACTAGCATGAAACGAGCGGTTCATAGGAGGTTCGTTGTGACCGATTTCTAGTTGACAATGCGTTTATTCTAAAAAAGTGTGTTTTGGAATTGGTCTTGTATGGTTTGATCGACCATGTGGTGGTTGGACTGGGCCGGTGTGGCCGACGTTGAAAGTGTGGTTACACCGATGGGACGGTTAGACCGGTAAGTGGTTGGCAGTTTGCCCGAGGCAGTCTGATCGATGTGAGAAGAGTGGTCAGATTGGTAGGTGCGGCTGAAATCAGTGAGGTAGGATTTGAGTGATTTGAGTGTGCATGGTATAGGTGTTGTTGCTTGGGTTTGACATATTGCATGTTGCATTATTTTGACTAATGTGAGTCAAGCGCATAGAACTTGTACTTGATATGATTGCTTGTTTTTTAGATGTACGGCTGGCTTAGAGGATGAAGCGGTCGATGGCAATGGATTGGGACTAGACGAGAGCTGAGGTCCGAAGCGATCATGCAAGTCTGGATGAGGCTGTGTAGCTCAAACGGGAGCACAGGATCACGGCAAGGCAAGTTGGTGCATGTGGTGCGCTAAGTGATGAGGCCAATGTATATAGAGATGGTTTGGGGGAGACCAAATGTGTGAAGACATGATGGCTAGTCATTGGGTATTATGGGCTATGTGTCAAAGTATGCGAAGATGTTTTGAAGTGAAGGCAACGGCAGAGTCAAGAGAAGGTGCCTAAAAGATTCATTGGGGGTATTTTGGTAATTGGCCAAATACTAAGTTGGTGACTTGATCAAAACCACAGTGTGGGGAGAGGTAAAGGAAAAGCGTTTTAGGTCAAGGAGAGCTAGAATTTCAAGCGAATCAATCGCTAAGATATTAGCGGGCTGAGTCCTATAAGCATTTTGAAAGTCGTGCATATGTGTGTAAAACTTGTGTTAGTGGGGTTGATGGGTTTTCCAAGTTTTCTTAATGGGTTTGATCCATTAGGGTTATCTATGTGCTAGTTGTTTAGAGAAGAGGTGCCTAGATCTAAGAATTCTAGAGTTAGGTTTTCTTCTACTACCTTATTTTCTTCCATAGTTGCAAGAGAGAAATTTTGAGAGAGGAAAGAGTTGTGTTATGGTTGCATTTTGTAATCATCCATGATCGTGTATACTCCATCCTCTAGTGAGAATCAATCAAAGTTTTGTCCTAATTATGTTCTTACGTAGTTATGATTGTTCTTGAGCTAGTTGTGTGATTCTATATTAGTTTTTGTTCTAGCTCGATCTCTTATTTAAATTACCTTACTAGGACATCTGGGAAGAGATCTGGAAAGCCTCATACCTTAGATCCTTAAGAGTAAGAAGTAATTTGTGATTTAGGGTTTTTGGTGTTCTTATTATATAGATTCGATTCCCATCAATTTAGTGGTCTTGAGCCCAAGAACTTTGTTATTCTTAATTGGTTTAGATTCCTGATGTCTTGAACAAGTCTCATACAAAAAAAATTAATGTGTTTAGATGAAATTTTGAGTAAGTTCTTGATATTTGAGCTTTTGGCTTGAGAAGTTTTGAGGTCTGTAACAAGGGATCGGCCAAGACATACAGCCAAACCGGCCTGCAGGTGTGACCGGTCACTAGCCGATGATCAGACCAGGCCTTCAATGGTGCTATGACAGGTCATGTGTAGGAGGTTGTTAATTTTGTTGATTCTTGATTATAGCCTTATCTCACTAAGTCCAAGTGGTGTGCTCTAAACTTGGTGACTGTCATAGTCATTTGAGTAAAGGTTTAAATACCTTAGGGGAAAAGAGTTTTGGGAATTATTCGCTCCCTTTGATTGCTAGCATTGATCCTACAAGGTTTGGTGCTCATTTGAGCTTAAAAGCCCTGGCTTATGGCTTATTTTGCACTGTAATTACTGAAAGTGCATTGTAGCTGTTGGTGGATTTTTCAGCGTAATTAAATTTAAAAAAAAATAAAAAAGGTATATCAATATGGGCAATGAAAAGGAATAAGTGGAAAAAAAGAAAAGACAAAAAAGCTATATTGCCAGAAAAAGACGAAATTAAGAAGTTAGAAGTCAGAAACTGAAACTCAAATGAGCGGGGCCATTTAATGTCTTGATGAACCGGATGATCAACATAGTAGTGGTCAGTGATATATGGAGCATCCAGGTCATAAACTTGCCACTGACAAATGCTGGTAGGCAGGCTAACGGCCAGGATAGCAGAACACAATACTAATAGGACGGCGAGAAGTAAAGTCGGAATACCTCTGAAGGTTGTGAACAGAGGCGGAGCTAGGATTTGGATATAGGGGGGACTAAACAAATGATAATTTTTTTTACTAAGAAAGTGGTAATCACATAAAAAATATAACATAACAATACAAAAGAAAGTTACATTTCTATTAATTTAAATTTGGCTCTATGCCTACCAAGAAGATCATAAATATCAATAATTTAATCAAAAGCGAACTTTGCTCACTTATGAGGTGGCTAAATGAATACTTTATAAGATACTTACTAAAATACTTAATAGCTAATCAAGGGAAACATAAATACTGAGGAGGACCAGGCCCCTTCCTTGCCCCCTGTCTCCGCCCCTGGTTGTGAAGAAGATGAGTATTCGGCTGAGGTGACTAGCAGTGGTGTATAGAAGTTGGAGCTACAGGATGATGTGCCCCGTTTGCGTCGCGATAGGTTTTTCTAATTTTCATTAGAACTGGAACTATCTTTTACGAAATTTCTGCTTTCTTAAACCGGACTTAAAAATCCTCCTGCCCAGCAGTGGTGACCGGCAGTGGGGAGTGTAGAGAAGGAGCTGCAGGAGCTGCGGCGGCAGTTGCCTGTCTGGTTGGGAAATGACAAAAGATCGACGAAATGGACTCCACAACTTGCCTGAATTGCTGAGCTTTATAAAAAGAAAACACACACAAAGAAACATCTACTGGTACATTATTGAAAGGGCAAGGTAAACATAAAGATACAAGACGATGTTGGACACAGCTCAATCACATGTCCAAGTTCCTAAGTCAGACCAGATATCATTGTTTTGCATGTGATTTGGCTGATCCTACAATCAATATAGAAGCATAAAACGTGGAAATAATAATGCTCGAGGTCTAGCAAGGCACAGCTCGTTTTCGCCAGTTGCCACACATGGACCAGAACGTTTGTGCCAAGAGAGACGTCGGATACCAAACATGTCCAACG
Organism: Dendrocalamus sinicus; assembly: GCA_036346575.1. Classification (NCBI taxonomy): domain Eukaryota; kingdom Viridiplantae; phylum Streptophyta; class Magnoliopsida; order Poales; family Poaceae; genus Dendrocalamus; species Dendrocalamus sinicus. The sequence continues at coordinate 11,828,346 of CM070666.1, read as the reverse complement.
TCAATGCATACTGCATACATGAGTACATTACACTAAAATTGTATTCTACGGTATTCTCTAACATAGCAACTTGACAAGTGAATGTATTGGCCTTTTTTGTCTGCAAACAAAAATTTTACGCAAGCTGCAAAAGAAAATATTCTTACACCTTTTTACATATCGTATACCGGCTGTTACTGTTACCGCGATTTTATATGTCATTATTGTAAGGTATGGAATGCTAAAAACAAGATCTCACAAGTGTCGCACAAATGATTGGAGACTAATCGCTTTCGCGGGCCAGTGAACTGCTGGACAATTGATTAGATACGTGTGTTGCGTTGGGCTGCCAACCGTTGAGAAGACAGAAGGCAAAGAACTCGGGAAACGTCCAGCCCAGGCCCGGGATGTGTCGCTGTCCTTTCGCTGACTGTGGGCCCTCTGCTTGTAGGCCCACTTGTCGGTGAAACACTAAAGGTTGATTACGGATTGGCAGGCTTCGGTGCTGATTTGCTGTATTACACGCTGGAGGCAGCAACAGCAGGTACGTGGTTGTCCATGAGATGTCTAGATCAATATAGGTGGCGTCTTCTCGGCTTTTAGTCTGTTTTTAGTTTTGATTTTTATCAGTAAATATTATCTTTTAGATATAGTTATAGTAAAAATATCAAATACAGCTCAAAAAGATGGAGCATAGGCACGGATCTTCTTGTGTGGCAACCGGATCGGAATGCATTTATTCTTTATTAAGATCAAAATTGAAACGAACCGAAAATTTGAAAACCATTTCGATTTTATTGAGAATTAATTTCATTTAATTCTTAGCCCTAATCTCCACCATCTAAGCCCTAACTCCCGTGCTGCAATGCTTCAATAGCGGACTTTTGAGCATAGGCACGGATCTTCTTATGTGGCAACCGGATCGAAATGCATTTATTCTTTATCTGTACTATTCTAAAATTTTGAGTTGGTGGTCGATCCATTCTCTCCCACCCCTCCTGACAAAGAAGGTACGCTGGCTGATGTGTGGGCCCACCCACCCCTCCTCACGATCGTGCGCCTCCTCCCTACTGATTTCTCCGTCGCTCCTCCCCTCCCTCCTCCGCCGCCGCTTCGCCCTCGCCTCCTCCTCTCCCTCCTCCGCCGATCAAGACGGGTCAGCATGCCGACATGCTCGAGACGCTCTCGCCCAATGTCAAGAAGCGTGTTGAGTTTTTAAGGGGGATGTAGGTCGACTAGGATTTTCCCTACCTTTAATTTTACCATTGCGATGTGAATTTTTTTTGCCGATGTCCTTGTGTCAGAATATAATCCGGATGGAGTGCTGAAATTGAAATGAAATGGTATAGTTGTTAGATTTGGCTTTTTGTAGGCGCAATGATTCACCGATGTCCTTGTGCTAGAATATAATCCAGATGAAGTGCTGAAATTGAAATGAAATGGTATAGTTGTTAGATTTGGCTTTTTGTAGGTGCAATGATTTGCCGATGTCCTTGTGCCAGAATATAATCCGGTTGAAGTGCTAAAATTGAAACGAAATGGTATGGTTATTAGATTTGGCTTCTTGTAGGCGCAATGATTTGTGGGGATGCCATAGTTAAGTTTTTCAGCATTACCATTTTTTAGTTAATAGCTTAATACCCTTACTTCTGTAATGTTAGCTAAAAAATTAATCAAAGTATTATATGTGTGCTATATCCTCTTTTAAGGGACCACAACTTGTTGATGGATTGGATTGATCAGGTTGTATTAACTTCTGATCTGTAATAAATTATTCAACTCTTGCCATTTCTTGATTCGACTGTAATTGTAGTTGATGGGCAACACTAAAATTATCTGTTGAACTTGCGGGATATCAACATGCTATACATGTGGTGTAAGATATACTAGACCAACTTTTTTTAGTTACTTTAATGCTATTAAATATGAAAAGAACTCGTGATGTGGTGTTGAGAGGAGAATGTTCATTGTGAATTGATCCAGTGGAGATATTCCTTAAGCGTGCTTAATGCATTGTGGCTTCTGTTGACTATTAATTGCATTTCATACTCTTCTAGTTTCTGTTACTTGGTTTAAAGAATTTGAAGTACCTCGTTAGATGTTTGCTTAGATAAGATTACCTTCTCTTTTAGTCTTTTGGTAGACTTTGTTGACTTGAATAAGAAACTTATATCTTTCTTAGTTAGGCCTATTCATACTTTTATTGTGTGTTGATGAGTGAACACTGTGAAGTAAGGAAGGAGAATACCGAATCCATAAATAGGGTAAAGGCAAAATAAAGCCAGGAGATCAAATATGAATTAAAAGTTATTTTTAGGATTCAGCACTCCACACAGGCCTGATATTCTATGTACAGACCTCTTAGATTTCATCGTCCAAACTCATTGCTAAAACATATAACCATCTAAAGTAATGTCTTTGCCTCACGGGAAGGAGTGATCCAAGCTTTTGTATTTTATATAGGCTTGAGGAGTTTGATTTATGTTTGTTGGTCTGTCTTAGAACTATAAACATTTGCCTGGTTGAGCTACTAGATCATATGATTCACACTCCGTTGTCCTTTGTTGTTTCTACTGCTTCCATTCATCTATTGCTAAATTTGCGCGGTTCCCTTTATACAAGCTACTTCATTCCTATTGTTTCTATTACCTGGTACTTGTTTGTGCAGTCAACTTGTGAATTGTTCCTTCCATTTGTCTTCCATCCTGCCCTATGCCAGATTTATTATCCATGGCAAACTGCTCTGAGAATTTTATATAATACCATTTGTAGTACATAATTGATGGATCAGAGTTTATCAATGTCCTACATAAATTGTGCATTTTACTCCATGAGTTGTAACTGCCTCAGAGATCTAACTTTTTTCTCTGTAATAATGCAGAGCCAACATGACAAGATTGAGGCAAAGTTTTTTGAAGAATTAGCTGCGCTTGAAGCTAAGTACCAGAAGCTTTATGAGCCATTGTACACAAAGGTACACTTGTTCCTTATGTTTTACTAGCTTACTAATTTGAATGCCCATACGTTGCTCTTGATTTAAAAATAGAATATATTTGTATGCACGTTCCAACAAATTTTACCACCCGTTAGTTTTAGAACATGTAGTATGATAAAATTTTAAAATTCGTAGCAACACACAGGCATTCAGCTAGTTAAGATCAAAATGTTGAATTACACCCCCCAGCTCCCGCGCCCATGACCGCTAGCCTTCACAACGGCACTCCGAACCCAACCAGTGGCAATGAGCAGAGAGGGCAGGATGAGAGTAGGCAGGCACTAAACCCAAAGACGGCCAGATCCGGCCCAGACTTCAATCCACTGCGACCCCAACCGTTGACGACGAGCAGAGAGGCCAAATCCGACCCGAGGCGGCCAGATCCAGCCACCTCCGACTCCCCCTATCGTGCCTTCGGCCGCCGAACATCACAATGCCTCACCTCCAACCGCCGAGCATCACAACGCCTCGCCTCCAGCCACCGAGCATCACTACACCAGATCCGCGAAGGGCAAATGTGGCCTACACCTACAGCTCAAGCAGTTGCAGAGGCCCTGCCGCCGCTCGCCGGCGGTGGCGGCGAGAGAGGGAAAGTGGTGGCAGGGTGGTTTTTCTTGTGGTGGCAGGGTGGTTTTTCTTGGGGCGGCAGAGTCGCAGAGGCCTGTACCAGGGTGCAGTTACAACCTTTGATCCTGTTTCATGGTACTCCGGCCCTCCCCTCTTTTGCACAAAAAAGTGTACAAAATTTGGCTATCAAAAAGCCTACCAATAGCCATAACAACGGATATGTGCGTAAGAGGGTTGCAGTTTGCAAAGCATGCTCCCGGTGGTTACTATACACATCAATAAGAAGAAGCATGCAGGGTTCAGTCTAAGAATTTTTTAAGCTCATGTTAGTTCGATATAAGCGGCAGCGCACGTAGCAAGAAGCAGATCGACGATAACGGAAGCCATCAAAAGTACTTTGGCCGCCGTGACAGTCTTCTCAGGTTTACCCTCTCCTGGCATCAGAAAACGGGAAGTTTCTGAACATCAGGCTATCTTAGGATTTTAGTACAAGTGGTACAATTTAAAACTCAGAGAAAGGAGTTCAAGACTCGAGCAATATAAACATCCTGCACGATTACATGATTGAAAATTTACAAGAACTACATATGGTTTGGTCTAAGATATTCTGAAAATACCTGACTTTGATCATGATCATATTTGATAAGGAAGACACATCTGCATCCCCTTATATCATGCTGTTTCCGCTGGATTTCCAGAATATGCGCATCAAAATGCAATGCCTCTTCGTTTCTCTCCTGATGTACGAATTTTAATAAGAATAGAAAAAACATAAGGGAAAAAGAACTGCCTTAACAATAGCAAGTTACAGCAGTATAGGACAATATCCAGTGGTATCAGGTTTTACGCGATATCACTCCAGGTAAATTGTTACCACTTACCCTGAAGCAGAGGACAAGATCTCCCTCAACAACGCTTTGGCATTCTGAGGACTCCAGCGGAATGGATTGCTGGCGGATAGCCTTCCTGACATTCACCCACTCATCCTCTTCGGCCCCAAACCCATTAAATCTCACTCGTACTTCCTATAAAAATGTGGAAATGTCGAGTTACAAAAGGATGCAATAGAACTTGAGTTTGCTATTGTACAAACAATAATGAAATGACAAGCAACAATATGCAATGTCCTTGGTATTGTTTCTTCATTTAAGAAAAATGGCATTGAAGAGAAAACTGCCTGCAGAAACATCAAACATTCCAAAAACTAAAGCAGTCTGCAAATACTTTTGATGATGAAATGACAAAATAAAATAAGCATATATACTACAATATCAATTATTCTCCTTACAACTTCACCCGAATTTGTCCTCCTGTGTGCCAAGAAAATATCAATGTCGTACCTGCATAGCACAAACAACCATGTGATGACATTTAGTTTGGCTGCCAAAAATAAGAAACAAAAGAAAGATAAAAACTTGAAGACAGTCATACTCAACTCAAGGGATATCGATTGTTCAGGTACAGGCACAACGAATGAAATTCCTGCTCCATGGTATAGTGCTAACAGCATTATGCAAGCGCAAACTATCCTAAGCAGTTAGCTTCACTACCAAATTTAAGAAGCAAAGAAAGATAAAAACTTGAAGACAGTCATACCCACCTCAAGGGGCTAGCCAATTTTTTGGGTACATGTACAACGGTTAAAATTCCTGCTCCATGGCATAGAGCTAACAATGCAAGGCAAGCTATCCTATTAGGCCAGCTAGCAAGGTTATAACATCTAGGTATACCATTACATACATCACCTAGGATCAGTACCATAGTTTAACACATCATTACTAGCATTACCAGGAGAGGTGGAAATAAACTGCTAGGATCAAAGCCACGCATTCTCATTAATTAGGAAGTAATAAAACAAGTACAGACAATGCAGAGCTGGCTTGTGTTATTTATCAATGTATTCATCATCAATGCCATGCTATACAGCAAATGTCCCAGTATTCCTAACACAAGAAACTGGGGTACAACAGAAGTTAAGATATCTTGCTTGCTTTTGAATACTTGTTTTATTAATCAAAACACAATAGAATGGGGAAACAAGAATATTATTATTGCAAATGACAGGGAGAAAGGGGAAAAGGAAACAAAGAGTAGAACTGTTGCAAGTAAAAGGGTATTACCATGCAGAATCCTTTGCTGACCTAGCCTCAAACTGCAAGTCTTCAAGTTCAGGAACCTTATCTCTAGTCTCTGAAAATAAGCCAGCGCATAAGAAATTTAGTAAATGGTACATGCACCAAGCATTAAGTTTCAACAGACTAGTGCTTGCAACTACCTTTGGGTGAATCCGGAGAAACCTCATCCTCATTGTTTGAAATACTTGTATCAAGAGCTAAAACTTTTTCTTCAGAAGCTGGCACCTTTGTTTCAGAAACTAACACAATTGCTTGTGAGTCTAAAGCCTTTTCTTCAGTAGCAGTAGGCAAGCAAGTAGGTTTAGCGGTCGATGCTGGGAACTTATTAAGGAACCATCCTTGAACCTGTTGAAACAGATGTCATACAAACGCACACTCAGTGAACCATGGAGGATGTCAAGACATTATCACCTGTGTAGCCTGTAATGCTCTACTTCCGACTCGGCCTGCAGAACAACTACACACAGAGCAAAATTAAATATCAGAGTCATCACTTGGAAACTATTACATGTAAATAATGATTACAGATTAAAAGGACAGGTTTTCACAATAACCTTTCCTTTATTAATACAGTCAAGCAACAATGTAAGACATTTATGCTTAAAAAGCAAACAACAGAAGACATTTCAATCATTTCATAAGCTTCTTGCAGAAACTACGATCGGAGTCTATATACTCTCTAGGTTATAGATTCACAATAAAAAGGTAATCAGGACACCATGTATGTAGGACTCACTTAAATTCTTCGGCAAGCTTTTGGCAGAAATCTCCGTCCAAGACTTGCTCTTTTCTGTCTGCAACCAACCTCTCCATCCTTGTAATCTGTGCCATAAAGTATTTAAGTTACAATGGAAGATGCAAAAAAGTACAACTAATTAGACGCAAACAAATTTAAACGCAACAATAACTCCATGCATACGGAAAGACTGTGTGCCGTAGTGGTAAAGCACTTAGCCACTTAGGTGCGGTACTTGAGGTCACAAGTTCGAATCCCATCTCCTACATTACTTAAAAAAGATGCGAAGCACCTCCTACGCGTCCTCATTTTTAATAACTCCATGCATATTAATATAGTATATTGTCGAGAAGATCCGTATTGAACCATGAAACTGGGTGAACCAAACCAAACTAATGGATAGGTTTTATGACCGTACTCTTCCTCCAAAATGATAGGTAACGCATAAATGATGCATTACAAGGTTTAACCCTACATTAGGCCAAATTACCCAAAAATCCGACAGTCCTTTAACACATAATACTTGACTGCTTGTACATTACAGTGAACTTTTTTGAGGTAATACATTACATTAAACTAAAAGCCTGCAAAGTGCCATCAAATTGCCATTTTCCCACAAATTGGGATGTTAGAGAACTATTTCAACTTAAGTATCATCACACCTACAGGATCAAAGAACTGAAAAGAATAATTTCTTCCTCTCCATTTACAAATAGGTCCAGTTTAACAAGGATGGCAAATACCGTGCAGTAAGAAAACCATAACATTGGAACCATTTGCAGAATATCAATGCCCTGAGTGCAAGAAATCTAGACAAGTGCGGACTCGGTTACCCCTCACCTCAACCAATCTTAACACCACAACCAAGACTGGGCCTCACATTTTTTCCCTCTCAATCAACGTGACTCATTTGCTATCTAGAAATCGAATAGTGTAACACAATGCCCCAACAGCTCCGTTCCTCCGGTTGCATGGATTGATCACCTCGACCAACATTTGTTCACACCGTTTGGTAATCACGCCTAAGAAACCGACCCAATAGAGACCAGGAGGGGGGGGGGGGGGCGAAAATACCACCCCCAAGAAAAACCCACACAAAACCCACCAAAAAGCACCGCAAGAACGCAATGGAGCGGCATATAAACGATTAGATATATCTTGTGGGCAAAAAATTGCAAGACTTTTCCGGTTCAATCACAAAAAGCTCCTCTCTTTTCCAACACCAAAGAATACAGCCAGCACGGAGGGGGAAGAAGCAGTAAAATACCCCACCACCACCGCAGAGCGGCGAGGGGGGAGGGAGAATGAGTGGCGCGTGGGGCCGTACCTCGGAGGGCGCGAAGCGGAGGACGGATCGCCGCTCCATCGCTCGCCGGCGGCGAGGTCGAGGTCGCCGTGAAGAACAGGAGGGGGACGGCTTCCAACCTCCAACCAGAGCGCGATTATGAGTTGGGTGCGCGTGCGAGTATAGGAGAACGCGAGTAGAAAAAAAAAGGAAAAGTAACTCCATCAAGAGAAAAAAATCAGTGTGGGTTATTTTTGGGTTATAATTTTAATATTTGATTTATGGTTTATGATTTTTGAATTATGACTGTTCATGAGAGATAGTATAAAAAGAAAAAAGTCACATATCATTTTGACTGACATTGCTAAACTTGATACAATGTGTACTATAATTTATCTATAGACTCCGTCTTAAAAAGACGCCTCATTTAAAAATTAGGTAATGTAGAAACAAAAACTAAAGTGAAAAAGAACCCATCTAACAAAAGGTGGTTTTGTGGGTCCACCAAATAATTGTCGATGAATCAAGGGTGGGTTCTTTAATGATGGCTTGTGAGTCAATGACAGAATGCACCGGAGATAAGTTAGAACAAAAAGGATTTTCTTTTTGTTGGTGAGATTTATTGAGGCTTGCGACCTACTTGAGCTCGACTCAATCTAGGCTTAATTCAAGCTTGGCTTAAATTCTAAATGAGTCGAACTTGAGATTGATCTAGAGCTCGTGGGTTCCTGGAGCTTGACTCGCTCTAGGCTCGATTCAAGCTCGGCTAAAACTCTAAATGAGCCGAGCTCAAATAGCTCGTTATGACTTGATTCAAGTTTGAATATTGATGCACGTTAATGCTTATCGACCTTATTTGAGTCGAGTTCGAACTTGAGTTTTTTATTGTTGAAAATTATAGCATATTGAATTATTTTGATTGCTATCGGATTTACTCGAACTGAAGCTCAAGCTTTTCTTATTACTGAAAATTAGTGTGTGTTGAATTGTTTTAACTACAATTAAGCTTACTCGAATCGAACTCGAGCTCGAACTTAAGTCCAGGCTCGGATCCTAATTTAGACTCGTTCAAGCTCGATTTAAACTTCTATTGAACTTGAGCTTGGGAGTCCAAACGTGCTCAATCTTTATTCGTTTACAACCCTGGTTGGAGCCTTGAGGAGGGACATATCACATGAAAATATGTACTTGTGTGAAAATGGTATAAACTCCATTAAAACAAATGTAAAGTATTTTCTTAAAAAATTTAGCTATATATAGTCTATGTTCAAAATGGTTTTTAATTACGGTTGTTAGCTTTTTAGCTAAGGCATTCAATTAAAGAAAAATAAAGAGTAAAGAGAAGAAATAAAAAAACGTTGTCTCCACGGACAATTCAACGGAAAAAGAAACAAAAGATATGTTAAGAAATCAACACAATCAAAATGGCTTCCAATTTTTGGAATCAAGAAGCCAAAAACCATTTTAAATAGGATTGTAAGTGCATGGTCTATATTTATGCAAAATTTAAGGACAAACATAATCCCGTTTGAGAGATAAAAAAAGGCAAATACGACATATAACACTGTCAATTACTGTTTAGCATACTGTGCGCTATAACACGTCATATTTGCCTTTTTCATATATAACAAATAGCACTTACGTATAACTGGCAATTTTTAACTTGTATATTCGATATTAATGGTACTTACACTATTTTCTTATAAAATGCTCATTTTCACTTAATTGGACAATGTTAGTGGAGTACATGTTTGACGAGGATTGAATGAATCTGTACATATGGTTTTAATATATAATTAAGAGCAGGGGATTCTCGTTGTCATAAACCTCTAGAGTTTATTCTTCGAGTATTTTGGTCGGAGAAACGCTATGTGTATTATCCGACCAGATGATTGTTCGGAGAGTCTATAAATTGGTCACTGGACTCAATTTCAGGATATTTCTTCTGTATGGTGGATAGAACACATGCCTTATTTACTCTAAAATAGCATGATACTTCGGCTCTGAATCTCTGACAACAACTGTCATATGGTTGTTGTTCGCATTTGTCTCAACAACTGTCATGTGTTGTTTACATGGTAATAAATACAAACTTTATTTTGGGTGTATTCTTTTCGGCTGTGATCGATGGTTTTTAGTTCTAGTGTTAGCGTTTGTGCGAACGAACTAAATGTTGATAAGCCGATAAATCATTTTGAAAAAGGCTATTCTGATATACTACTTCAAAACGACGATAAAAAACTATCCATTTATTTATTTGAAAGAAATTATAAATCATAAATCGAAATATGAGAACCGAAGATACGAAGGTGGCCTGTTCCATCCACGCTCACCGCAAGTTCTGTTGTTTTTCAAATTATTCTAGGTTCCAACCTCATTGGCCTCCCGACTTCCTGTCTCTGTTACCCCTCTATTTTATTTACCAGTATTTATTGATGCTCAGCACTAATCCTCAACATCCAAGCCCGCTCGCGCCTAAGAGCAAGTCTAATAATAGTCTTAGGGCATGTACAATGGTATAAACTAGTTACTAGCTCTAAGATAACTTCTCCAATGATATTAACTTTTAGCACATAGCTTATAACATAAATAGTCCCACATGACATCCTCATATAATCTTGGAATGTATGTATGAGACTAGCTCTTGATCAAGAGCTAACTTTTCTCTCTCTTCTATTAAAATATGAAATAATATGTTTAGAGCTAGCTCATAAGTCACCATTGGACATGCCCTTATAGCCAAGCTAGCCAGCATTTTTGCTGATGTGGAGGAGAGAAGAGATGAGAGCTTGGCTCTCATGCAAACAACAAGCTGGGCACGGGAGCCTATGCAGTGGTGGGCTTAGATAATAAATGTATGTGAGGAGGAATAGGAAAGAGAATGTAAGACATGGTACCACATAATAATAAAAACCTTTTGTAGACAAATAGAAGACAAATTATTGTATAACTTGGCTTTTATAACTTGATTTATAGCTAAATATTTGATTTTATTATTGGACTTGCTCTAAAGATGTGGAATCGAATCATCTTCCTTTTGTGAGTACGTACAAGTAGTCAAGTATACGAGAGAACAGTCTAGAAAAAAGAAAGAACAGGCAAAGCATCCCAATTTGCCTACGAGGTTGTTTTCTTTTAGTCTAGGATTTTTTTTCTTTTTGTTACATAATTTATAAGTTGATTATAGTGTACACAGTAGTGATTTATTTATATCAGTTAAAATTGTACGTAAATTTCTGTTATTCCATATTCTTTCTTACAAATGGCTCAAAAGCCATAAATTGCAGCCAAAAGTTATAAACTAAACCTTAGAGTAATTGGTGACTTTGAAAATTGCGCAAAGGAAATCAACTATCATCCTTAATACTTCCTCCTTACATTGATTGATATTGTTGGCAAAAACACGCATTTAACTGTGGCCTTTTCTAATTATATATTAATAACAAATATTTAAAAAATGCAATAATATGAAGTAATTTGGGTGACAAATAACGAGAGTAATCCGTAATCCCTAATATACCCCTGACTTGTCTCGCTGGTTAGCATTCCCTTCTTCCTCCCCGTAGCTATTCCCCATTTCCCGCCTCCCTCCTCTCCCTTCTCCCGCCTCTTCTCCTCCCCTAAAACCCCAAACCCTAGCCCTAAACCCCCCGCGCCTCCTCTCCCGGATCGACCAACCATGGCGCTCAAGCAGAAGGGGACCGACGCCGCCGCCGCCGCCGACCCCAAGAAGCGCCGCCGCGTCGGCTTCGCCGGTATCGGTACCCAACCCGACATCCCTGTCCCCTCCACTGCTCTCCCGATTCGCGGATCTGGTTCGAGTTCGGCGCGTGGCTAGGCTGCGGTCGCGGTGTTGCGGCTGTCTTGTTGGATTCCGGCGCGCTTTTGCTTGCATTCGCTGCGTGGGGTTTATGTAATAGAGGTGTTGGGGGTAGTGGTTCTTCCTTCCGATTGAAGTGTTTCTCTGCTGCTCGGATTTGTGTTTGATGGGGTGTAGATGAATTTGCCTTTATTTGTGTTGGTTCAAAGGAGTGCAATGAAGTTACTATCAAATTTTTGGTTTAGACTAGTGTCTTGTGCAGTGGATAATGATAGGAGGTTGCACATTGTATGGTAGTAGTATGGCTCTTCTTGCGTGGGCGGACACTGATCTTGTGGTCATATATGTTTTGGGTTGTCGAAAGGGTTAGAGTGAACATTGCACTCCTGGGGAGGACTTTATAGGTTTATCTTCTTATGCTTGGATGAGAAAAGTGCAAACAGTTTCACCATAAGTATTCTGCCAGTTAGTGCTGCTGTATTTTGCTTATTTTGTTCGTCTCCTGTCGGCTATGCTGCACTGAACATGGTTCAAACTGGTGACTTGTTTTATCGTTTTTCTAAACAAGAAGGGCCATCGTCCATGGCTCTTTTTTAGCTGCGGTCTTACGAACAGTGCTCTACAAGCTATACGATTAGATGTCTATTTTTTCATTTTTGTGGATTTGGACATGCTCATTTTCCAATGTATATTTTTTTGTGCTTTCTGGCACAAGTCTTTTGTATAGACAGATTAACTAATTTACATGTCATCTTCTGTTCTTTCCTGTGCTGCAGATGCTGGAATTGAGGCAAATGAGTGCATGAAAGTGTTTCTTGGTATGGAATTCCATTCTTTGATCCCCTTGAATCTGCAATCTTCTGGCACTAAGAATTAGCCTCAAAATTTTCCCCTTTTGTTTATGCAATTGCCCACATATCTCACTAGCTTATATGACTCCAATTGCTAAGAGTAAATTTGCAGCAGCACCTACTTTATTTGAATCATATCATCGTTGAGGAGAAAGATACATCCTTGGAATGGAGTTGGTAACATCTTGTTGTACTAAGAGTCGAGGGCAGAAAACCTTATAGAACCTAAAAAAGAATGCCTTTTATGTAAATATGATATTAAGTTATGAAATTTCCCTGGCTAGTTGCATAGTTCAATTAACTACAATAAAAATAAACAAATATTTGTATGCTTTGGAACTGGCTGAACTCAATAAATTCATAATCCCATTATTTTGGATTCTTCAGATCCTTAGTAGATTTTTCTGTTGGCTTTGCTACAGCAAGAAACCCTGATGAGGTGGGCTCAGCAAACAGCACTTCTATTCAACCATTTGACCTAAATCATTTTTTTGGTGAAGATGGCAAGATATATGGCTACAAAAATCTCAAGGTAAATAAACTAAAGTGGTCGTTTTATTTTGTCGATTCTCCAATCCTTTCTCTTTGTTCTTTTTTTTTCATTTGCAATTGTGAAATTCTCTATGCTTGTGTCTGATATTTTCTTTTGGTGCAGATCAATGTGTGGATAAGTGCAATATCATTTCATGCATATGCTGAGATTTCATTCGAGGAAACATCTGATGTGAGTACCGGTTCATCTAAATTTTTTTGAAGTATTGGTTATTTATTGTGAGACTATCTGATAAGAACATTCAATCCGTCCTGAATCCTGACTTTGCCATGTGTGCATATAATATTCTATACTTGTTTTTGTTAGCTTCTAGTAATGCTATTTATGGTTTCTTGCCGCCAAACATGTCACCTGGTACTGCTTTGGAGTGCCATCTGCTTCCGGCAGAATCATTATGAGATGTTACTTAATTGCAATCTTGTGCTTTGTCTCGTCCATCCTAAAGCATCTGGCTGGTTATCTCTTCCTATTTGATATGATGTGAACTTGAAATATAGGTTTTTATCTGTTCTAAAAATATTTAGTAAATTATTGCTTTAGCATTTCTCCCATCCAATAGAGTGGTTATAGATTTATAGACTTATAGCTAGCACCACTGTTTCCATTTGCAAAGCAGTGGGATATATAGATGTTTTGAGATTGTTATTTGGAACATAACATGTATTGGCCAAGTTCTTTACATGATTTCACGAAAAAAAGGAAATGGCTATTTTTGTTCGTTGCACACATTTTGTGTAACCAGTGGCAAGATGACTTTAATCCCTTAAGCTACTATTGCTGAAGCCTATATATATCTGTCCTTACTTATTTCTTAGATTGACCAATGTTGTTCCCTCCCAGAAAAATCCTTCTCTAATCTGCTGCCAATAAGTATTCTGATTTTTGTTATTTTTTTTACCTTTTACATTATTCTCTGTTGTTTAACAAACGATTTAATGCTGGATTTGAAATTTCAGTTGACATGTATTTGTTTGTTATAGTAGCTATAGTTTTTTCAGATTTTCTGAAGCTATTGAGTAACAGCGAACTAACTGATTTCTTCCAGGGAGGGAAAGGAATCACAGATCTCAAAACTGTTCTTCAGGTAAGATAAGTTTTGTTTACAATGTCTTTTATAATTAAAGAAACTTCTGCATGCATGACTTTCTAAGCTTCATTTGTCCTCTGACAGAACATCCTTGGGGAAACCTTAGTAGAAAAAGAGGAACTTCTGCAGACCTTTTCAAAGGAATGCCAATATATCAGGTACTTTCAATTGTAGGACCCAGCAGCTTTATTCTTTTGTTGCTTCAGGAAGCAGGACTGTACTTACTTTCCTTACTGCTACAGAAATGTGGTGACAAATGGCAGTGTCATTAAACGTGATGCCTCAAATGAAGAAGATTCAGCAGTTGAGGTAGTCTTTTTTGACTTTGCATTTGTGATTTGGTTTCTGATTCTTATTTGCTGTGGTCATGTTTTTAGCATATGAAGTTAGGTTTGCTAAAGAAAAAGTTCCTACCAAGTGTTATCACCTATCAGATTAGGGTACATTTTTTTTCAATGGATGCTTCTAAAGCCCAGTTGGGTTTAAGTAATGGTAATATGTTATTGAGAAAAATGTAATTTCTGTAATTTCAATTTTTGATTGGCTCTGGTTTAGATATGTTACTTTCTTGGCAGTTTGCATTTAATATGTTACTTTCTTGGCAGTTTGCATTCAAACTGTTGCCATCCTTCTTTTATTTTTGTTCAAATATCAACCTAACCCTTTGGGGCTCCAGCTCCACAAGTCCCGAGATTTATATCCATTTGTGTTCCCAGATTGTTCGAGTTGAACTCCAAGGTGCTGCTGCATTCCTTTATTCTCGCCTGGTGCCACTTGTTCTGCTTCTGATTGAAGGTAACTGAAGATTTTAAAGAACAGGGGTCTAATTTATTTGAAGCTTCTTTCTTCTAATAGTATTGCACATTTGCACTTTAGGTTCCACGCCTATAGATATAACTGAACATGGATGGGAGATGCTCCTGGTAGTAAAGAAGACAATAGAGGCGTCATCCAATTCTAAATTTCAGTTGCTAGGCTTTGCAGCTGTCCATCATTTCTATCATTACCCTGAGAGCACTCGCTTGCGGATCAGCCAGGTTGGCCCTCCTATTTTACTTGGTCTGTCCTATGGTCCCATATTCAGATGTTTAAACTGACTTTATTGTAATTACTTAAGCAAATATGTTTTGGAAAGTAAAGCATGTTTTTGGTCTTCTGATATGATTTTCTCTTGCCTTTTCCTTTCTCAGATAGTAGTCTTGCCACCTTATCAGGGTGAAGGCCATGGTCTTCGTCTTCTTGAGGCAATCAATTCTATTGCAGAGTCTGAGAACATATACGATGTAAGCATAGAAGATCCTTCCGATTACCTGCAGTATGTGCGTTCATCCATTGATTGCCTCCGTCTTCTCACCTTCGATCCAATCAAGCCTGCCCTCAGTTCTATGGTCTCGTCTCTGAAGGAGACCAACCTTTCGAAAAGGGCCGGTAGTTTGAAAATGATTCCACCTTCTGACCTGACCGAGACTGTGCGGCAGAAGTTGAAGATCAATAAGAAGCAGTTCCTACGGTGCTGGGAAATTCTGATCTATCTAAACCTTGATGCTGAGGACCGTAAGAGCATGGACAACTTCAGGGCCTGCATCTATGACCGCATCAAAGGTGAAATACTTGGCAGCACGACTGGAACCAACGGGAAGCGGCTCGTCCAAATGCCAAGCAGTTTCGACGAGGAGACATCCTTTGCTGTGTACTGGACACAGGAGGGTGGGGATGGAGATGATCAGACAATTGAGCAGCAGCCGGAGGATCTCAAAACCCAGGAGCAGCAGCTGAATGAGGTGGTTGACAGCCAAATGGAAGAGATCGTCGAGGTTGCCAAGAATGTTACCGCACGAGGCAAGGATAAGCTGGACTCGGCAGCTCGGTGAATTTGGGTGCTTCCTGCTTCATATCTATGCTAACTTGGAAATGAATGCCAGGAGAGCTTGCCTGTTTAGATCTCTTGCGGCTCGACTTACACGGTAGAAACTAAAACAAGTAATGGTGTTGTGAGAGGTTCTCTTCACGGCGGAGAATTATGTAATGTAGACTTCTGACGAGAATGTTACATTGTACTTCAAACTTAGTAACCATTTCAACTTCTAAAATGTTCCCTGTGGGTTTGCTTGTGATGCTTCTGTCGAGTTTTTGCTTAGGCCTGCTCGGTTGGAACACAAATTTCACAGGAATTTTGCTTAGGCCTGCCCGGTTGAAACACATAAATCTCACGGGAATTCCACCCGTTTTCCTGCGATTCAAACCAGGGATCAAAATATCAGCGCTAGGACAGGCAGAGGTAGATTTTACACTAATTTTGATGAAATCTTGATGTTAATTACTCTCTAGTCACGGATACATGTTTTAGATATCGATATAAAGCCGAGACAAACGTGGTTGTATATTCTAGTTTAATTTACACAAAACTAGCTTTTATTTGCAGAGAGTAATAGACTGCAATAGGCAAGTGTAAAAGCATTTAACTTAGATAAACAAATAATAATAAAGTATAAGTAGCATAATTTAAATAGGTGGCTTGTTGTCATAACTATGA
Organism: Dendrocalamus sinicus; assembly: GCA_036346575.1. NCBI lineage: Eukaryota > Viridiplantae > Streptophyta > Magnoliopsida > Poales > Poaceae > Dendrocalamus > Dendrocalamus sinicus. The sequence continues at coordinate 11,811,805 of CM070666.1, read as the reverse complement.
AAACAACGGTAAAACCCTTTTGTCAAAGAAACCATGCATGGTCCTCTATCCATGCATTACCCAAACTATTTTTTGCAAAATATAAAATTACTTACTATGGGATATAACCAAGTGATATCAATAACTGGAATATAGCTATTTGAATAGATTTACACTTTCTAGATATTGTACAATTTTACTTACATGACATAAACATCACACCATATCAACCATGTCACGCGATACTCAAGATACCCAATTGAGATTTTATGACAAAGCTTTTATATTACCGGTCCCAACAACAAACTGAACGATGATACCTTCTTAAGATATGGAGAGCTCTCCAAAATTTCAAGAACTTATACGGTAAACTTAGCGATTCTCGCAAAGCCCTTACAAACATGGAGATGCTCTACCATGCTCGTACTAGCCCATTCACCTATCCACTACCACCCGATTGCTAGGATGCGATAACTTATTATGCTACAACCTCCCCATATGAAGCATGTGTGATTGTACGAATTTATTTAGGTGTATAGCACAATAGATCGGTCTTTAGTGACCTGAGCGAGACTACCACTAACCAAAGTCTTGTGCAACTGCACCGGTCTCTATAACCACTCTCCCAAGTCTAAAGTATGTTTTCAATTTTATTTGCTAACCAAAATAATAGAGATACCTCCTCTAGACCTTTATACAAGTGTCTCCCGTTTTTAACTAATTTTACAAGTTTTCCAAACTTAGCAAATCTAACACTAGTAAGCATGGCTAAACATCAACTAATTCGTACCAACTAAAATTGCACAATATTTATAACAATAGCGGATAGCATTACTAAGGTGAAAACAATGAGGACATAAATTTATCAAGATAGATTCAATTCAACCTTGGGTATAACTATCAACCTTACCAACATAGCAACTTTTATCAAAATTACACATATGCATAATAAATTTAAAACACACACAAATAACAGTGAAAATATAGGGTCAACATGGTTAGAGGGTGCTTGCATTGCTTGTTGAACTCTTGTCTTACTCTGGATCAACCTCAAAGATTTTCGGAACGTCAGTGTCTAATCGATAAAAGCCAAATAAGAAGAATAAAAGACAAATAAATTTAAACAGAGAGAAAATCTAAATAGTTTTATAGATTATTAAAGTTCATGATTTTATAAAAAAATTATAAACAAGTTTTACTGAATTTGGAGTTCATATGCAAAAGTTATGAGCATTTGAAGTTAGTTCAGTGAAGAAAATATACAAAAAGAAAAGAGGGTTGCCTGTGTTGACCAGGCTTTCAAACTTTGAATTTATTTTCTATTTTCCTTTCTGTTGGAAAACTAGGTTTTACTAGCCATTAGTATAATGGGTGGGGCCGGTCTATGGTGAACTAAGTTCACAGATGCGTCTACAAAGCGGTTGGACCTGCATGTCAGCGACGTGAATCTTTAACCCCATTCTAACTAAGGGCCTGTTTGGCAGAGCTCCACCAACTCCAGATCCACCAAAAACAGCTCCACTCCACGAATTTTTACCCAAACGCTCCAGCTCCACGAAATCTGGATCCACCAAAATACTGAATCTAGCTCCAGATTCATGAAATCCATGGAGCACCTCAAGGGGTGCTCCACGAAACCTTGTTTCGTACCTACTCGTGGAGTTGAGTGGTAATTACCCACCTTTTGCCACTGGTTACACACCCCATCCCATACCACCATAAAACCCATGGGCAAAATAGGTCATTCCCACCAAAAACTCAGTTTCGTGGATCTAGAGCTGTTGTGCAAGCCAAATAGTTTTGTCTAGCTCCATGGTGGGATCCCAGATTCACGGTGGAGTTATTTTTGGTGAATCTGCTGCTCCAGATTCATTTTTTCAGTGGTGGAGCTCTGCCAAACAGGCCCTAAAATTCTTACTAATAAATCTCACCTGGCACAGGTAAGTGGGTAACTAACCTTACTAACATCATTAGCGTTAAACTAATCTGATTGAAGTCATTAGCACTAATCTAATCCTATGCATGTGGGGCTGATATGGTATACCCAAAATGTTGTCTCCTTCCTTTAGAATAGGGGGGCGAGAGAGGGTAGCAAGCAGTAGCCATGGTTGCTCCTAGTGAAGCTCACCGGCTACAAGGGGAGGGCGGTGAGGCAGTAGATACTAGCAAAACAGAAAGCATAGGTGACTATGACCTCAAGGGTGGTGACGACACAGTTTATGGCAGTCTGTGGTGCGTGCATGTTGGTGTGCGGTGGCTAGGTCAAGGCAAGATAGTGGCGTAGCTCGTTAGAGAAGAAAAGACAAAAATGAAAATGGAAACAGACACACTAATGGTCGCAGGGCAATAGGACAGGTTAGAATGCGATGCCTAGTTGGTGTTCGAGGTTGGTGGCTTGTCCTTGCGGCAAAACGCTCGATCTCCGACCAAATCGGCGCGGCGCGGCGCGGCCATTGAAGGAGAGGGACGGTGCATCCTGAGGTGGAAGACATGCCATGGCAGTGGGCCCAGGCCAGCTGGTTAGTGGAAACAAAGAAGGCTTTAGAGAGAAGCGGGTTCAGAGAATTATGCGATTGATAAAAGAAAAAGGGAGTTGCTAAAGCTAGGACGTCTCATCCGGGCGCTAGCGTTGTATGGTCGGTCACAACATTCTCAGCTCTGTGTGCAATATTTCTTGGCTATGTATGCAACAAAAATATTTAATAAAAATCTCGATGTTGCAATGGTTGTTGCACATATAAAATCAAAATATTGCAACAAAATAAACACCTACTTCCATGGTAAGCGGTGGCAAGTGGTGGGAAGGTGGCATGCGCAGTGTGGATCCGGCACTGGGAGGAGAAGCCGACGGAGCTTGTGCAGCATGGATAGGATGGTTCTGGCGGTGGCACGGCTGAGGACGGCCAAAGTCGACGGTGGTGGCTGGATCTGGCTGCGTCGCGCCCGAGGACGGCCAAAGTCGACAGTGGTGGCCAGATCTAGCGGCGCTGCGTCCGAGGACAGTCGAAGAGGAAGCCGATGGCGGTGGTTGGATCTAGCGACGGTGGTGCCAGGGACAGGGTGGCTGGGGCTCGTGGCCGTCACCGAGCATGGGGGTCGGTGTGTTGTGCGGAGAGAGGAAGAGAGTGCGAGAAGGGGATGAAGAGAGAGCAAGCGAAGCGTCAGTGTGTTCGTGCGGAGAGAGAAAGAGGGTGAGAGAAGGGGGAGAATGAGAAAGAGAGAAGGTGGAAACGTCTGATAAAAAATCTCTGACTCCGTACGTATATACAGTAGCAATACCCAAAGAAAAATGGAAAACTGGAAGCGGCTTAGCTGAGGGACGGTGCACGGGCCTAAATAGGGACAGAACAAAGAAATGGGCTGGGCCGAGCTATTGCTTCGGCATGACAAGAGTTAGGATCTTTAATTTAGTTTTGGAATGGATTTAAGTCTAACAAGTAAGTTTGAGCTCGCAAAATTATCAAACTTTGCTAACAAATTATGAAATAAAAAGCTAAAATTTAGAAATAAAAAAAGTTGAAGCCGTTTGAAACAGGTGCTAGAATGCCTCGTGAACTAGTGAGAGGGAGTCAAAGAAGAAGAGAATCTGAAGGAGTCCCGTGAATTTCTAGTGCATCCGGGTTAATTTGCCAGCAAATTGGGGTTTAGATAAGGCTACCAAACGGCCATCCTTACTCGACAAAGCTTGCAGGCAAAACAACAAACATGTCTAACTACTAAAATTATTGTGTTCCAAACAGGATCGTAGTGATTTTTTCTTCATAAAATTAGTACCAGATTCGTCATGAAGTGTACTTCTGTAGTATATAAATTTTGTGATCTCTAACTACCACGGGCGGATCCATGTTGTAGTTACTGGGTGCGGCCGCACCCACGCCGGAATATGGAATACTTTATAGTATACAAATTTTTGCTGTATTCGCACCCCCTGGCCCAAATCCCTGCACCCACAGCCCAACTGGAAAGAGCCCACAAGGCCACAACTACTTGCAACTCGGCAGCCCAGCTGTAAGATCGAGGAGGCCGACTAGAGGGGGTGAATAGGAGGTTTTAAAATTTTCATCTAATTCTAATTAGCAATTTTAAACTTGATGAATATACTTAGAGCAAGACAACAACAACTCCACTAATCAACTTAGTGAGGCTCAAACAATCACTAGCACAAGTAATCGACTAAGAACAATGTCGAATAGTAGAGAACAACAATTGCTATTCTAACTAAGCAAGCAATCAAGTAATATGAATGAAGAGCGTTGCTTGAATGAAAATGATCACAAGAGAGCAAACCACAATTGACACGATTACTTTTTACCGTGGTGATCGGAGAATTGCCGGTCTCCCCTAGTCCACGTTGAGGTAAGCCCGAACAAATCGGACCGGCTCCACGAATGAGCCTAAACACCTCGATCACTATTTGTAGCTCTTTCCCTCTCCGGGTAGGCGAGCTCCAAGCCTTCACAATCTTCCGGGCCTTCTCACAATCTTCTTGAGAAGATCACCGAAACTCCGCCAAGCCGTCTAGGTGCCGGCAAGCACCAAGAGAATAGACCACTGCGGCTTGATCTCACTCAAGTGCTCAATGGATCAACTAGAATGCAATGCACTTGAATTTTGGGTCAACTACCTCAAATGAATGCACAAGTGAGTGAATGAGGTGTGAGAGGTTGCACTAGGCTCAAAAGTATTCAATGGAAGTTCAACCACCATACAAGTTCTGGTGGGGATGTATTTATACCCTCACCAACCTCAAATAGCCGTTACAATAAACAATCCTGAAAATTCAGGAAATCCGGAACTACCGCAGGCAAAACCGCGGTACTTCCGGACTCTCGCTGACCGGTCAGAACGGCTATGTCAGAGAGTCAGAAGTAACCGTTGGTCAATGAGTGCGGTACTACCGCCGTTGAAATCGCGGTACTTCCGGAAGTCCGGAAGTTCCGCTCCAAGACCCGGTACTTCCGATCTCAGCGAGTTTAAGTTTTATTTCGGCTCTCTGGAAATAAAGTTCCGCACGAGTATCCGGAACTTCCGCACATGCGGTAGTTCCGCAGGTCAATCTGCGGTACTTTCGTTTTCCGAGAGGCTAAGTTAAACTCTGGGCGCTCTCTGGAAATAAAGTTCCGCTCGGGTGCCCGGTACTACCGGCCATCCGGTAGTTCCGCAGTTCAACCCGCGGTACTTCCGTTTTCCGAGAGACTAAGTCTGAGTCCGGGCGCTCTCTGGAAAAAACGTTCCGCCCGGGCGCCCGGTACTACCGGACCTGCGGTAGTTCCGCCCAATTAACATCGGAACTACCGGATTTTCTGACAATGCACAGATTTGATTTGATTTTAATTTCTAGGTGCATGCATGATCCTAAATTGATCCAAAGGGAACATTTGAACATGATCAAGCAATCACCATGATCCCTCTTAATAGTACGGCGTCTATCCTATAATCCGGTCTTTCAACCTAACTCCAAGACCGATAAAAATAAAATAGATACCTAAACTATTTACCTTGTCGCCCTAGAGATCTTTGAATCTTCATGGGATATTTGTGAGCCTCTTTCTTTGCCATTTGAACTTATCCTTTCAAACACTTAAGCACACATTAGTCCCATATTCACATAATTTCATTAATTACCAAAACCAATATTTTTAGGAGCCTAGATGCTTTCAATCTCCCCCTTTTTGGTAATTGATGACAACAAGAGCAAATTTTGAGAAGAATTTAAGATTTGGATATCCTCCTAGTTTGCAAGAGGTATATCACAAGGTTTTTGAAATTTTAGCAGTTTTAGAACATGAGGAATTTTTTGCATTTTAGAAGCTAATAAGAAAGAGCTCCCCCTAAACATGTGCAGCAAATTTTATAAGAATTTATATGAATTCTAAAAATAAAATCAGGCATGAAACACATCATAGCACATTTACTAAAAATTCAAAGATACGCAATAGACAAGTAAATAAGCATTGCATTAAGGGCATAACATAGTTCATTACAATGCATTAGAAATTAAAATACTAAACATCCACAGAATTTTAAGCAACACATTAAGCATTACATGGTTCATTTCACCATACTTTATTACATAGCCAAATAGATAGATACAGCCTTAAACTTCTCCTTGCTACATTTCTCCCCCTTTGGCATCGAAGTACCAAAAAGGAGGAGCTAGTCCTGAGCTGCACTGGGAGAAGGAGGACCACGGCGACGAGTGCGACGACCATAGCGAACTAGAGAAGGCGGATGAACTGCACTCTCCAAGGATGATACACGATCACCAAGAGAAGACACAGTGGAGATCAAGACATCCTGGCGCTCCTCAAGCCTGAGAATGGCGGAGTAGATCTGGGACAAGGTGACATCGCCTCGCTCGGGAGGAGGATCGCCGCTGCGATGCCGAGGCCGAGGCCGAGGCCGAGCACGAACGAGCGGCAGAGCAGAGCAGGAGGCTCGCACGCGGCTTGTATGGCTTGTGCGGGGTGCAGAGTGCTCCTCGGTATCCAGTCTTGCGAATGATCACAGCCATAATGAATGGTGCAAAGTTGATCCTTTTCTGTTTGTCATTCTTATTGGCGTCGATTCCCCTGATGATAAGATCCACCACATCAAACTTTTGGCCGCGCATAATATAATCAATCACATTCCACGCATGGCCACGAATAGCATCATAATTTCCACTCTTGGGAAAAATGGTGTGGTTGATGATCCTGTTGACAAGGCTGGGAATAGGGAGTAAGCCAATTATCGTCCCCAGTGATCGTTCAGCTGCTTGGTCATAATACTCTGAATATGCAGCAATAGGAAGAGCACGCTTGCTGTACACCTTCTCATAAGCACTGGTTTCCGTCCCAAGTGCCAACTCAAACTCGTGCCTGGTGCACTCAATGAACTGGGTCCCTGTCATCCAACTCAGGTGCTCAAAGTTGGGAGAGATATACAGGGTAGCATAGAACTGCCGAATCGTGGAAATGTTTTTGAAATGAAAAGCACCAGATATTAACTGGGAAGAGGAGATCAAATATGATCCAGGCTTAAGAAAGGAAATTGATTCTTTCCATCCAAATCATAGAGAGAAGGTGAGAAGGAAATATTTGGAGAATGGACCATGCCAACCTCGCACGTGTATTTTTCCCTCTACACAGATTGGGGAAAAAGATAATCCAAGAAGGTTTCAACCGGAATGGTTTGATGAATTTGGAGGTTGGCTTGAATACAGTGAATCAAAAGATAGAGCATATTGTTTCTGTTGTTTCTTGTTTAGAGAAAAGAAGGATGCGGGATATAAAGCATTTGTTGTTGAGGGTTGGAATGGTTATCACAGGAAAGAGCGGCTAAAGATGCATGTTGGCAATGTTGGTGGAGCACATTATATTGCTATGAAGAAGTGTGATGATTTGTTACAAAGAAATCAGCACATAGATATTGTTTTGCATAAGCAAAGTGAAGTATCTAAGAGGGCTTATTTTACTAGACTGAATGGATCCATTGATACTGCTAGGCTTCTATTGAAGCAAGGCTTGCCTTTTCGTGGCCATGATGAGTCAAAGGAGTCTTTGAATAAAGGGAATTTCTTGGAGGTTTTTGATTGCTTAGCTGATCATGATCCAGATTTGGGGAAGGCAGTGGGTCTTGCAGGTAATAGTTGTATGGTGGCTCATGAAATTTGATGAGACATTGTTGAGTGTTTTGCGAATGAAATTCTGAAATCTATTCTTGAAGAACTTGGTGATGATGTGTTTTGCTTGCTAGTTGATGAGTCAAGGGATGTTTCTTGTAAAGAACAAATGGCTGTGGTATTGAGGTATGTTGACAAATGTGGAATTGTGAGAGAGAGATTTGTTGGCCTTGTGCATGTGACTGAAACTTCTTCTTCCTATCTCAAGTCATCTATTGATTCTCTACTTGCAAAATTTAAGCTCATAATGACGTGGAAAATGGGCGTGAACCCGCCTCCACGTCATTAGAGACAAGTTAATTAAATTTAATTGAAAATGAGACAAAGGAATCAGGTATTGCGGGTCCATTACTTCCAGAATTAATACATTTACATAAAAATTCTGTTAATTACATCTCTTTGCGAGAAAACCCCTGATTAAGAATTCCAACATAAACATTACAACAAATTACAACATATGACTATTACAAAAATATAAAAGAAAAGGTCTTCAATCTTGGCGTCGTTGATGGATGCTTGCGCGAGGGTATTTTAGCTGCATTTATATTATTTTGCTAACATGGCATATGATTTTATTTTTTAGTGAACCTATGCATGTATCATGATTGAAGTTTAATTATTTCAGTTTTCTATTATTTTGCTTCATCTTGTAACATTGTATAGCGCTTGCAAATATTGCGCGCTCGCATGTAGCATAACCGAAGCGAAGGTTGTTTTTAATATTTCTATTACTAGTAGCATGCCACGGATTTTAGAAATATTTCATTATTTTATTTGTTTTGCTCCGCCTTGTATTACTACTAGCATTGCGTAGCGCTTGCAAATATTAAGCGCTTGCACGTAGTGTAACCGAGGCAAAGTTTATTGTATTTTATTATTATTTTAACATTTGTATTGCTACATGCCATATATTTTAGGCATGTAGTGTAATAAAAGTATGTCGTTATTTTATAATTTTTTTATTGTTTTGCCTCACCTCGTATTACTACTAGCATTGCATAGCGCTTGCAAATGTTGAGCGCTTGCATGTAGCGTAACCAAAGCGAAGCTTGTTTGTAATATTTTTATTACTACTAGTGCGCCATGAATTTTGTGCACATAGTGTATGAAAGTTTAGGACTAATTATTATATTGTTTTGCCCCGCCTTGTATTACTACTAGCATTGCATAACGCTTGCAAATGTTGAGCGCTTGCATGTAGCGTAACCAAAGCGAAGGTTGTTTGTAATAATATTTATATTACTACTAACATGCCATAGATTTTGGGTATGTCATGTAATAGAAATTAAGTGTTTTGCTCCACCTCGTATTACCACTAACATGTAGCGTAACCGAGGCAAAGTTTGTTTCTTTAACATTTGTATTGCTATATGCTATATATTTTAGGCATGTAGTGTAATAAAAGTATGTTGTCATTTTATATTTTTTATTGTTTTGCCTCGCCTTGTATTACTACTAGCATTGCATAACGCTTGCAAATGTTGAGCGCTTGCATGTAGCGTAACCAAAGCGAAGGTTGTTTGTAATATTTTATTACTACTAGTGCGCCATGGATTTTATGCACGTAGTATATGAAAGTTTAGAACTAATTATTTTATTGTTTTGCTCCGCCTTGTATTACTACTAGCATTGCATAGCGCTTGTAAATGTCAAGCGCTTGCATGTAGCGTAACCGAGACGAAGTTTGTTTGTTTTTTTTAAACATTTGTTCATGCATTTTTATTATTTTTGCAGCATATACCCACCCCTAATTCATGTCCATTTGAGGGAACCGAATTGGGACAATGGGGTTTTCAATCTTCTCACTCTCGGTTTGTATCCATTTGTAGGGGACCGAACCTAAGAGACGAGGGATCGAGCCCTTGTTCTTTGGGTTTGTATCCATCTAACGGGACCGAACCGAGAAATGAGGTCTTCATGCCTCGCCTTGATTTGTATCCATTTGTAGGGGACCGAACCTAAGAGACGAGAAATCAAGCACTCGTTCTTCGGGTTTGTATCCGCCTAACGGGACCGAACCAAGGGGGCAAAAGCATAAAAGAAGAAAAAGAATGAAGCACCTTGATTTGTATTCGAATGATCAAATCTACGAGTGAAGAGGGATAGGAAGAAGAAGGCTTTTTGATAAGTATCGCGATGACCAAACCTTTGCACGCGCAGCTTCCTCTATCTATTTCCTTCTCTTTTTCTCACAAGTGTTTGCTGAATGCTCTCCAAATGGGCAGTGTTTCCTCCCCTTCTCCTTTCCAAAAAGCCTCCTCTTTCCATACTATTGCCCTCTATTTATAGAGCAAGGATGAGGGGTGGTTCATGAAGAGAAGTTATGGAAACTCCTCCAATTTAGTTTCCTCTCTCTGGAATTTCTTTGCTAATGGGAGGTTGCGGCAGCTTTCATTGGCACTTTTGCCTTGACTTGGACGACAGCACGTTCAGCATGCAGATCGTGCATTGTGCATGGCGGTTTCTACATAAAAGTGTGGCTGCCGGGTGGGCCATTATCATTTCTCCAGA